>CAOKZL010000383.1:600000-1050769 GCA_948472985.1 Iguana delicatissima | reverse complement strand
ATATTGTGTCCTACCCCAGTGAATATCTTGATTTGATGTTCTGTTTTTGTGTTCTTCATTAGTTTAAGATCCAAGAACAATCTTTTATCATATCTCATTTTGGTGTATCAGGTTGTTCATATTGAAACACATTTCTTTTCCCTATAACTGAGACACTTAGAGTCTTGAGCCGCCATGAATGGACAGGTTGCTCACCTAGAACTGTAGTTCTTTGAGTTGTGATCTGTGCCCTCACGCAATTGTTCTTCGTGCCTGTGCAGAGCTCCTATTGAAAAGGAGAAGTTAGTTTGGGGGGCTTGAGCATGCTCAGTAACACAGGAGGGAGAGGGGTTCCAACTAAGTTACTCAGCTCTGGAAATTTCTGACAGGAGCTTCTGCACAGGTGCAAAGACATATTGTATGAGGCACAGAGATCATGAAGAACTCAGCTTTGGTGGAAGGGAAGTGTGTAAGTAACCCAGTATGATACAGTTATTACAGTTTTTCACTTGTTTCCAAACTGTGTGGTATAAACCATTCTGCTGTTGGTTAGAAACAACAAATACTAGCATAGAGCCTTGTATGGCTGCTGTGTGTATCAATCTGTCATTGTTCTGTTTCTTGTTTTGAACACTACTTACCTAGCACTTGAAAGGTACCTAGTAACATGAAAAATAATGGCTACAGGTCAGTTGGCTGTGTGTTTGATGGGATGGATAAAAAGCTAAGTTGGCATTTCTTGCCATGAACAGGTCTTTATAAGAAAGCTAGAGAGGCCTGAATCTTGTTAGGTATGTATCCAAGTTGGTTGTTGACTTTATAGAACTTGGTTTCCATTGCTGGTCTCTCATCCAAGTACAAATCGCTTCTTAACTTAACTTCCAAGATCAGATAGTATCGAGTGCTGTCAGGATATTTAGGCTCCTGAATCCTGGTGAATGGACTGTTGAATAGTGAGTCAGCACATAGGAAAATCTCATTGATTAAATGCTTCTACTCCATTTGGGACTAATAGCATTCAGGTTAGAATTTCCAGTCCTTGTATTACTTGTGACGTAGCCACTTACGTATAATTATGTGAACATGCTCTGGAAAACATTTTGCACAATGGTATGTATAATTGTGTGTTACTAGTGATTGTTAATCTGATTTTATGAATGCAAGGCTATTTTTATAAGAGTGATTTCAACCCAAAGACAAAGACACAAAGAACCCAAATGACAAATTCAGTTTTCCTGATCTAGTGAGTGAGTGAGAGCTGTACATGGAAATAGCTACTGTATAATCTTTGAAGAATCAGGAGCTGCATTCACTGAAAGATTCTGTGAAAACAGTTCCCAATATGGATCCTTATATGTATTTTCTCAGATTTCTGGAGATTACGTTGACATTGACAGTACCAGTCACCTCTTGGGGTGTGGTAGGAAAATTAGGTCATAAAGTAAGTTCTTTTCTTTCTTTGATGATTAGATCACTGTCAACTTTGACAGTGCTAAATCCTTTTGCAGTCCCAACGGGAATGCACCCACTGACTAAATGATGTGTATGCAAGTGCTGACATCGGTTTTAGGCCAGTGTCTGCTGTCTTTCAAGTGTCTTGTGTTGGTGTTCCACAGTCTTTGTATCAGGATGAATATGAGTGAGGAACAATTACTGGTTGCAAATAACAATATTGCTGAAAGTAATGATTCTTCTAAGTTAATGGTTCCCCGTCCCAGAATCCATGTCTTGGTATCTTGATTGATCCAGTGACAAAAGGGGCTTTCCTCCCCATAAGCTTCTGTTCCTACTGTTTGGCATCTATCACATTCAGCAGCGTAAGAATGGCAATTCTAGAACTCTTTGTCTTGCCTCATTGGTTTAAGCCATAAAAGCTAGTTTAACCACATTATATAGAAAAAAAAACATTAAAATGATTTCCCTCAAATCTTAATTGCTATGTTCATTATGTAATTAGAGCACAAAAAAATTCCAGTTCCACACTTGGATTTACCTTGGTCCTTTGAGATTCTGTATCTTATGCTGATCATCTGGTTTTACTTATTAAAGTATGTTTAGAAAATGTAATCTTTTGTATTTTTCTTATACTGCACTGACTAAGTGATTTTAGGGCTGGTTTTACTGTTCTAACTCCACTGTTAAACTTGTGTCACTGTGACAGAATTATAGGATTTCTTTCCTTCCCCACCCCCTCTACAGCCTTTGGTGCCACTCAGAAATAAGCTCTGGAGGGTTTTCTAGTGCTCCAGAAGAAGTTCTTGGTATGCATAACAGGCTGCAATGAGGAGGGATCATTGCCACTTTCTAGCTGAAGCAGTTCTGTTGGCTAATGAACCTTGTCAGATCCATTCTCTCTTCTTCACTGAGGCTGAGTGAGCAAAAGACAGTCTTTTCCCCCATGTAGCTTGGATTCAAGTTTTGGTTTTGCACAGATTTGTTAGAAACTGTAAAAATAAAACTCAGTTCTCCCAGGGTAGCTTGCAACCAAATATGTTTGATTCTGCTTAGAATGATCTTATTTATCTGTAATATTTTGTATGGCATTCTGACTAATTACTGTACTCTCCTTTTTACTGAGAAAGCTGAGATTTACAACGCTGTCCTATACATGGCTACTCAGCAGTAAGTCCTGTTTAATGTTAGTTGTGTTAAACACAGAGATGGTACCACAAGGTTGCCATTAAATATTGGAAAGGGTTGGCCCTTAGAAAGTAACAATTAAAATGCTTAATATCTTTAGCACACAGTTTTTTCCTTTTTACAACTTTTAATAAAGGGCATGTTAGGCATAGAGAAGGAATTATTTCTCACATTTCTGAGTTCTGTTTTTCTTCCTCAATCTTGTTTGTAGATAACACTCAGGACTGGATAATTTAGGTAGCAGTCTTAAGCATACTTATGCCTGAGTAAATTTGATTTGGATTGCACTATTAGAACAGTTTTTAAAAAAATGATGTTCTGTAACAAAGGGATTGTCATCCCTTGGACAATCACTGAAGGCCAAGTATTTTCTTGAAGAGACATATGTTTTTATTGTAGTTAGCTTTTGATAGCCTGGGCTGTTCGGGGTGGTAGGTTAACTGTTAATACTTTACCACTTTTTATTAAGTGTTTATGACATCTAAAGGTATTGTTTCTGTCTGAATCCTTTGTGTGCTGCAATGTAAAGCTATAAACAATTGACAGTTAGTTAGACTCTTTCATTCACTGGATTTATTTTAAGAGGCAGTTTAAAGATTATCTTTTCTTTCAATAAGGAAAAATTGGCTTGAGTTGAATATTTATGTATCTTGCTGTGTAAAGCATTTGGAGGTATGTGTCAAACAGAAAGATATTATAAAATTAAAGTTACATGAAGTACATTAAAAGTGTGTTCAGAAACATTGCGTTTGTTTTTCCTAACATCCCAATAACCACACTTAAAAGGAGAGAGACACATTCCAAATGTTGTCTCATGTTAGAAACACTTAGAAGGAGAAATGGCAATTTACCAACAGAAACCTTGCTGGCTCAAACCAAAGGTCAATTTAAGCCAGCATTGTTCTCACAGTAGCAAATGAGCTATGTACAGCAAACACCCAGTTAAGAAAATAGCACTCTTCCACTCTTGTTCCACCAAGTCACGCCACTACCCGTATAACTATGCTCATAGTAGTCTTCTTGGGCAGAGCACTGGCACGTTGCTTTAGAATTCTGCATTTTTGCACTTGAGAATACATAAACGGTTATCTTGTGTTCACTGAAAAGAACAGTTACATGTGTACACGGTGTATTCCCAAGGAGAAAATAGATCTTTCAGTTTAAAGGCTTTAGGTACAAATTTATTGAGAGCTAGTGTGGTATAGTGGTTTCAGTGTTGGAGACCAGGGTTCCAATCTGCACTCAGCCATGGAAACCCATTGGGTGACCCTGAGCAAGTCATACTTCCTTATCCTCCGAGGAGGGCAATGGTGAACTCATGCTGAACAAACCTTTCCAAGTAAACCCCGTGATGGCTTCATTTTCATCAAACCAGAAACAACTTGAAGATACACATCACGGTATCAGTTATTAGGTACAGTTTCTTACACCTTAGGCTCCACCTGAAGTACAAGAGGTGTGCTCCAGCCTTTGATTCCCTAGAGCAGGGGTAGGAACTGCATGGGCCACATGAGGCAGGTCAAGCCCCTCTTTAATCTCCAGTGTCCCTCATCAATTTAAAATGTCAGCTCGTGCCTCCTCAAATCAGTGACAATTTGTCATCAAAACTGAACAACTGCTAAACAAATTAAATACAGTGTAAGCACTGCTGTTAAGAAGAGCCAGGAAAATGAGACTTGCTTTAAATTAATTTATATTTATTGAAAAGTAGTTCTTTTTTGAGGGACACCAGTGGCCATGTCATTCCACTCTGCTGAGACTTCAGCAACCCATCAGCAGCTGTATCACTACCATCTCATCCCAGCACTGCTTCTAGATCTGGCAATTATTGCTGTATTTGTGTGGGATAGGATAAGGGATTGTGGGAGAGCAGGATCTACTTTTGTCCTGGGTTGCAATGCAGGAAGCTCCGTATTGGCATTCAGTGAATCATTTCTCCTAACCTTTTGTGCTATATGAAGACAACAGGGTTAAAAACTTGAAAGCACATCAAACAGGCAGATAATGGAATGGAACTCCTGGTGAGGGAAATGGAACCATAGCAGGCTGTTACAACTTTCCCTTCCACCTCTCACATCTCTGGCTGCTGCTGCACAATACAAGCAAACCGAGCTGAAAAAGCAACCTCTCCTTGAGCTTTAAGCCTGGTCCTGATGTACAGGGGAAGTTCATGGGCTTATCCAGGATCAAATTTTGGATGCGCTGATTTCATTTCATTCACTGATCTAACACTGCAGCAACATTTTCAATCTATGAGAACTGTCACTATGGCAACTGATTGGGAAACAGTTCAGGAATAACCATCTGTTGCATTTCCCTTTCCTATAGTAATATGACTGTGATGCCTCTCCTCATCTCCCTCTGCGCTCTACAGTTCTAATGTCTGTCCCCTCCCTCCAAACACCCAGCAGTAAAGTCAACTCTTTTCTTCATTAGACAGAAGACTGTTGTCCTTGTGTCCTCCCTTTCAGTGGCAGCCCTCAAAGTGCTGCAATTGAAGTGGGACGGAAGGTCTTGGCTGAAAGGTATGTTTCCACCAAGGAAGCTGCAGGCAGCTGGATAATAAACCTGACTATCCCATCACCATGCAGATGTTCTTCTAGAGTTCCTTTTCTTTGTATGGGGTTTTGGAACGAGAGAGAGCCGCTACTGCCATCTAAACTCGTCTCTTCAACAGACATGTCTTGCATGCTACAAGCAGTGCCCCCTCTTCAATACTTTTGGGGGGATAAAATATCTTTCTGTCTTTACCTTCTAACTGACCCTGTATTTACCCATAATTGACATTCTTCATTGTCCATGTGGGTAAAAAGCACTAGCAGATACTTAAGGGTTTCAGAAGGTGTTATCGAGAGGTAGAAATGTAGAATCAATCACCATAATAAAATTCTAGCCAAAAAGGAGAACAAAGCATACAATCTACCACTGCTTTCTATAAGGGAGATAATATAGGAACTTATTAACCAGAACTACAGACTAAGCTACAGCCTTCTGTAACCTATGGCCTGACATTGACTCCTCTGTGGACCTGGATCCCATTAAACATCACACAAAGATGAAGTCCAAGTTTTTATTGCACAATGTTCATAACAATAATACAATGGAAGCCTTATAGCTATTAACAAGTCTTTTATCAAAACATTAAGAATTATTCACATTTCTACTAAAGACCACAGTATGCATTTTTCTTCTACTCTAAAAACTCTTAAATACTCTATGAAGTCAGTTATGGTGATCTTGATCAAATTCATTATCAGTTTTCTTCCTCCAATGTGCAGTTACTCGGTTTTACAGTTCAAGGCTGCAATCCTGGAAGCTGGTGTAAGTATGCTAATACAGTCAGCAGCAGCAGTAACACGACCATAAGCACACGACAAAAGCTGTCTCTGCTTATTCAAACTGTGTAGGAGATTACTTTCTCTACCATACAGCACTCCAAAAAATGCTTTACTCTGGTCTATATCACCAATAGGTTTTGTTTTAAGTAGGTTATCTGTGGTAGCACACATAACAGCTTCTATAACCTGTAACATCCTTAACTGTGCGAGCTGCTTGCTTGGGTGCCTCAAAGCCTACTGGCAAATAGGCAGTGGTAGATTATACTTCCCAAAGCCTCAGGAATTCTCACCTACTCTTTGTAGTTGTAGGAGGTTGCAGTCCTTTAACATTGCTAATATTAGAAAACAGATGGGCACTATTCCACGGGGAGGGGGCTAAGAGGAGAAAAGTAGTGACACAGCAGAATTAAGCACTAGGTAGGCATGTGCTGTTTAGTTTGCAGGACTGGCCTACAATACACCTGACATACACATCGGGCGGGAATCATGTAGCCATCTAGATGTCCCAGCATTCCTTACCACTATCTATGCTGGTTAGAGGACTGTACAACTCATACTCTTCTTTTACAAGGTACATATTATATTACTCTCAACAATGTGTGCATTTATTAATTTAAAAAGCTGTACACACTACAAAGTTTTACAAGTTCACTTTACACATATTTACAATCTCTTATGTTACTGATGCTACATTTACATGTGCCCCTGTATTTTTCAGTTATGATCAATGTAACCATTAAAAAAATCCACATCTTCCAAGATCTGGCATACAGGATTTTCGGCCAATAATCTATTTTTTAAAAATTTGCCATGAAAAAGGAAAACAAGTTTAAGGATTTCATATAATGCTGCAATAAAAAAACAGGGACTCAAGCCAAGATAACCTTTCAATTGAGATGAAGAAAGAATAGGGCTTATTGTTCTTAAAGAGCTGGATTTTAAAACACGAGTCACTTTTTAGCACAACACTGCCAAATCCAAATACTGGGGTTGGAGTTTCAATACAACGCATGATCAGGTTTATAGCCAGGAAACAAACTCCTTCATGTTCACTTTGATAAGCTTCAAAATACACTTCAACAATTTGCAGCAATAAATGCTCTCAAACAACTGATATCAGGATTGTACCCTAACACTGAAAATTCAAAGTCAAAGTTTCTTGAATTCATTCATAAAGAATTGCTGTTTAAATCCTCCCTTGGGCAAGTCACATTATATGGGAGAGAGCAAAACAGTTTATTCCATTTTTTAATCATCTTAGATTGATTCTGTTAACTTCTAACAAGCTACATTTGTCATATTCTGAAACACATAGGTTCAGTGCCAGAACACATTTTACATCAAGGCTTTACCAAAGTTGTACTTTTTTAATCCTAGATGTATATGCAAATATACAGTGAGAAATCAATTTTATAATACACAAGAATCAGGCTATCTTAAATGTGTCAGTGACCACCTCACTAATATACTGTTTCAAAATAGGATCAAACCACCTTTCTTTATCACCTTAAAGACAAAGTTAAGATGCAGATGTGAAAAGATGTCATATCAGCAAGGCCTGGCATCACCACTGAAGTCTCACAGCAGGTAGCTGGGCCCATAAGCTGCCATTTCTATTTCCCATGTGTTGACCTGCTGGACTGTGGGAAATGGAAAATGTTGGCTTGAAGCCATCCATCATTTCCACTAAGTAAGTCCACAGCAAGGAACAGCCAGAAGTCCCTCAAACCTAGTACCAACATTTCTGAGAAAAAGCAGTATTGGTTTTTGCATTAGATTTGTAAGACATTAAAGTAAAGCTATTGCAATCATAGAAGATACTTATTCTTGTTATAGTAAATCATATTGCACTTGTAAAAAGGAATCAAGCACCATGTATTTGCTTTAAGTCACCATCTTCTTTCTCTTTTCCATTAGTGATGTGGTTTTGAAAATGAATATATTTGAGAAAGGAGACTAAAATTAAGCATAATTGTTTAATGATGTATAGACAACACTGGGTTGTCTATGGGTACATTTCTTAGCAAAAGCACACAACTATGGGTTTGATCCACAGCCTTATTCCACCAGTGGGCACATCCCTGAGTGGAGTTCCAGAACACATCTGCCAGTGGAATGGGAAGTAAGTCTTGCCTACTGTCCCCTCTTTCTACAGCATCTGGTGTTTTAGATGTCCTCCCATTTTCTGGGGTACGGAAGAAGATTGCCTCCAACCAGTGGACAAGCTCTACCAGCTCAAAAACCTACCACTCACTGAAAGAGCTCATTTGCTGGATCCAAGTCTTTGACGTTATTAAATATGAAGCACTGAAGTTACGTAAAACTGCCTACACAACTTACTATCTGAACAGAAATGCAAAAGCCAATTATTTATCAAAGAACTATGCTTCCCTCAAATTTTGAGTGAACCTAACATGATACAGCAAATAGTGATTTAAGCAAACACATGTAAATACTAGAAGTGGCAATAATTTACCTTAAGATGGCAACAGAATTGCCAAAATTAAATGTGGGATGTTGTCATTCCTATTCATGCAAGGAAGCATGTATATTTTTGCATAAAGAAGGGTAACTTGTCAGTGCAGTTCTAGGCAACAGACCATCTGTAACCATCCATATTCCCTTATAATTTCTATATAGTTGTGCCACTTTAACAACCTATCACAGAACAGCTAACTAAAATGGAAATATTTGCTTTTCCAGTGTCTCTATATGAAAAATTTTGGTGCACCCTCTAACTTACCAACAGAAATTAATGAAACAAAAATTGAAAATTATGAACTCAGACTGGCTCACACATGAGTGGTCGATTTTGAAGACTCTTGACCTAGCTTATAGAAACAAATATAAGTAGTAAACAAAACCAAGAAGAACAATGGAAAATTAAATCTTGAAAAATTTCAAGAGTACAAACATTGCTAGCATCAGGGCCTGTGGGGCTGGCCTGCCTCATCTACCATGTTAAGTATGTAGGTAGCAATATCTTCTTCTGTGGGTGCATCAGATACAACCCAAGAATCATTTGCTGCAGTCACTTGCAGGCGACATATAGGGCAATTCCTGTGACGACCACTCCTGTGTAGGAAGTCAAAAGAAAGAGTCACTATTGCTTTTAAAGTTTTGTACTGATAATATTCATAACCACCCTTTGCTTGCAATTTAAAAAAACTTGTAGAGCGCATCCAGAATATGATGAACTGTACTATCTGGGATAGTTACAACTCAAATTTAATTCAAACTATCCTCAGTGCATGTGTGGCAGGTATTTAATTGAAAGCCACTATGGAATGTGATCTTAAAATGCTGCCAAAGGTGTTCTATTGCTTTTATAACTGGGAACTTCACGAATTATTAACACAACTCCTGTAATTTAAAACTACTGTTTTCTCATCATTACTCATTAGTTTTAACAGGTCACCCCATTCTTAACTATCCTGTTTGTTCTTCTTCCATTTTTTTCTCATGCCCCTTTTTTTAAATTTATAATCCTAGCAGTATAAGCCTTTCCCAAATTGTCAAGGTCCTTTAATTGCTGTGCTAAAAATGACCATGTTGCCCCTGCAGAAGACAACTTTCTGGATAATACTTAACACTGGATAACACAGTGAAAGAGTCCTGTGGTACAAAAAGTCAATGCTGTTCATCCTATAATTCACCATAATGCCTAAATATTAAGAGAGTTTCACAAATATTTTTATGAACATTTTGTTTCAAAGGGCCAGAGATTCCTTGGATTCCATTCTGATTTCAAACAGAAACGGCAGTACTCTTTATCTTTGTAATCAAGATAGACTAGCAGGAAGACTGTAGTTATTTAAAACATATACACAAGAATCTAGGTGTTAATGGTAAAAAGCTAGATTCTATGAAACATTTGCTCAGTTGATTTTGCTGCAGCCTTGCTTGGAATAAAGTCAAACTGAATTTGCTTTGCACCACAGATGGTTCTTGTCTACAGTATGGACATTATTGTCCTTGTTGCAGTTTTCCCCAATGCAAACCAAATGACACCATTTTATTTAGAAATAAAGCACTGTTTCCAAACAAGGAATCACAGAATCACAGAACTGGGTGAGATCCCATGGGTCATTTAGTTGTAAGTAAAATTCCAAAGATGTAAAATTGTAAGCATAATTAGTTGTAAGTTAAATATTGGCTCAGAGATCTTCATTTTTAAGGTTTTGTACAAAGAAGTATAAAGGCTCCAAAGTGGAACAGTTTCTTTTAATCTAACCATACACTATTTATAATAATTTATTTTACATACATGTAGACCTATGATGACAACATGAACAGAATTTTGATCTCAAATAGTATTTAACTGAAAAAAAAAGCAAGTGATATTTCTTTCTATGTAGAGGAAAAACATTCTTTTGCACACAATTTGCATAACTAGCAACTAGCCAAGCATCAGTCTGAGGGTAGGGGGATAGGGAAATACCAATAAGGAACCAATATTCCAGCTTGGTCCTGTACAATATATACACCTTACTGCATGCTAAATATCAAGGCCAAGATTTTTTTCCTAGAAGGCATTTTAAAATTAATTTTAGTGGAAAGATGGACAAATTTTATTCATACAAAATGTCTCTGAATTATTTTGTTCTCACAACAGAACCATTATCAAAAGTCTGTCAGGCAATTTACCATTTGTCAATGCATTTCTGACAAAAGCTGTGGGCACAGGGCAGGATCAGATCAGCGCGTCCATCCATGCAGATACAGCATTCTTCCTCATCAGTCAGCTGTTTCACCCTAAAATACAAATCAGTATTATTTATCAAAATGACAGAAAATCTGATTTTGAATAAACTTACATTTAAACATTTCTAGTAATGGCATCCAGGACACTACAAGCAACCGAACATAGAAAGTTGCAGCAAATCATTCTCCCATTTATCTTGCTGAAACTCAGATAACTACTGAATTCAATTAAATTCATCTTCTACCCTTATGAGCCAGTCTCTTATGGCATGCAGCGGCACTTACGCAAAATGGCTGCTCTACACTTACAAAGTCAGCACAGAATTCACTGAGGGGGGAAAAACATGCTACACAAAAGAGGAGACTGAGTTCTGTGCTTGTTTTCCACACTGATACAGTTCATGTGGGCTAGCCACTTTTATGAATGGTACTGACTCAACTTCTGAATATAAAGCAAATAGCTGTATCTCAGTGCCTACTTCCTGCAGCTTTCATGTATGGAACTGAGGCAAGGATTAGGATAAGATGTTCTCCTGAGAAAAGTAAACAGCTATATTTATTCAAGAGTTCCTTCAAAGTGGTATAGTGAACGATACCCCTCCCGTTCCTTTCGGGGGCTTCCCCCTCCTTTCTCCTGCTTGTTGCCAACATGCCATGCCTTCTTTCTGTGTGTGCAGGCGACAGGCAGGAAAACAGAGGGGGAATGGTTCCCTCCTCCATTGTCCTGCCTGTTACCTGCGCACCTGCCTTTGTTCTGCATGTGCAGGCAACAGGCAGGAAATAGAAGGGAAAGGTTTGCATGTACACAAACCTCTCCTTCTCCCATTCACTTGCCTTTTGCTAGGGCACAGAGAAAGAAGGTAGCAGACCTCGGCAAAAGGCCAGGGAATGGGAAGGGAGACTGGGGGGAGGGGCAAGCGAGCACTTCACGAACAATCAAATTCACAAAGATCAAATGTGGAGGGAGAATTGTGTTACTTTTTATAGATTGGAGATCCAGGTTATATTATTCCAATAACCAACAAGAAATATTGATACATAGCAGTTAAGTTCTCAACACTCCATTTTTTTGTGCAGAAGAACAACAGGCATGTTTCACAGTCTTCTGATTTTTATAAAGGTTCTCACCAGTTTCAAGACTTCTTTTTCTATGGCTATATTATCAACTGCCCTTTTTCACTTCTGTATTTGCTCTGATCTGGATCTCAGGCCTTTCAAACTTTTCACTGATATTTCTGTACACAAATTCATAACACCACAAAAGTAAATCATAACTGCAGAACTCTGAGACCAGAGTTGGAATCAAAACAGCATTCTTTTATTTTACGCACAGCTTCAAAATCTTTGGCTGTATAGCAATTTTTGTTTCAAAAGCTTGTCCCTTTATATTGCTCCTTATTTAAAGATGTATTACTTGTATGAACTGTGAGCAACAGTGGTGATTAATTAGGAACTAACCATGTCTGCTATGTACCTACAACAAAAAAGGTGCTGATTTCAGGGCTCTCCTTTCCTTCTCACTAGCAAAAGAGGGTATTATCTAAGAGTCTATATTTCTTCCAAGCCTTCTAGGTGAGAATTGATGGTCTTTTTAAATGAAGACAGATGCCAATACATAAAAAGCACACAAAGTAACTACAACAAAACCTTAGAAAACAGCTCTGATCCATGCTTTGACAGATTCAATTTAGGTATTTTTGTGGCAAGTCTCTACTGTGACTTTTAGCTAAGGACTGTTAAGGGGCTCCCTACATGTTTTTTATCTGTTTGATGAGATGCTAGCTGTTCTCACTGAACCATATTACAAATCTCTCTCAAGCTGCTTAAACTTTAAGCAAAACCAGTTCTGTAGGGCCTTGGTTACATTTTTACATCTTTCTTTGAAAAGAACAGTTTCTGCATGCTTCAGGTTAGGTCTTGTACCTGGCAGCTCTATTGCTGTACATATGCACTGGGAATTTATGCTACAATTATTATGATCACCTTTACATCAAGAAAAGATAATGCACGTCCAACTAGCATACAAAACTTAAAGATAACATCCTTGTTTTTCTACATTGCTAAACCACAGAATATTACATTCAAAGACAATGGCAGTCTCTATTGCTTTAGTTGGGATCCAGCTGACGAAAAGAATTAGGGACACATAAGTTATGAACCAGAGAAAGTAGCATGAGTTCAAACTGTTACTTGATGTGGACTCACTGATGAGCTTTGGCCAACTAACCACCTGTAACAACAACAATAATAATTCTTTATTACAGTCCGTAGACCCAACATGTTGAAATTAACAACATGTAAGATAAATTAAAAGCACAATGAGAAATTGGGTCAAACCAAACAAGCAGAACTTATTTCAGATGTTTTTCTCTAATACAGAAATTAACTGTTCTCTAATCCTGACTGCTTCAGACAAAAACCTGGTAACAACCAAGGTCACACTGGGATTGTTATCTTCTAATATTAGTTTTGACATACATTGGGCTGATCATCCTGGTAGATTCACCAATAATGCTTAATCACATGTTGTTGAGTATTCTTGTAGAATTCATAAGACAAAAGAATGATTTTAGTTCCTGGTTACTTCAGGGACATAACATTTTGGTGTAAGAGACACCAGCAAATCTACCTTGGAGCATTTCAGAGGGAAAAACATTAAATCTGGCCTTTGTAAAAAGTCTACAACAATTGACAACAGTTAAATTATTTAAATACTCAATTAGGTGCAAATGCCTGACATATTCTACATGCAATGAGCTTGGTAAAAAGGATGAGTACTAACAAGGCCAAAGGTCACAGAAAGCAACATTCCACAGCCTTTGTTTTACTGATCTGAAAACTGTGTCATGATGTAAGAGGAGGGATGATGACAAACCAATTGAAGCAACTTTCTGAGTGACAAGCTTTCCCCCACTGGCTTATGCAATCATCTAAGAGTTATTCAAGTGAACCTGTACCCAATTTAAAAAACCTCAAGCTAAACGTTTAAAGTTGCCAACCAAATGTTTGTCAATAGAAGGAATTCCTCTGTTTCTAAAAACAGAAGTGTATTAGGAATGCACGTGGAAATTTGGAGGAGAGACCTTAAAATTTAGTCTGAAGAATATCTAATTTTGATTGTTACTCCTCGAGTCCAAATAGCGGAAACAAACAGCAATTGTGCCACTGTCTTAGCATTAAAGTCTTCAACCGCAGGTGATATATATTGGCTCCCGTTAGTATAAAAATAACACCGAACAGCAGATTGACAAGCTTGTGCTTTCTGATAGGCAGCAGATTTGTGAGGAGTCCATGACACTGTATAATAGAATATGAGCTCTAGATACTGAAAAATCCCAGCCTGTCCCAGAACACAGCCATCTAATGTCTATCAGTATCGGGATTTTTTTTTCAAAAACCATAACTTTGGATTTTCCAAAATTAATTTTTAGATCATTTTGTAAACAACAATTCAAGAACTTCCTTAATAGATAGTTTAGTCTAGATCTAGAATGTGAAAAAATAACTGCATTGTTGGTATAGAGTAGAGTGGACATTTTCCTGTCTCTAAGTTTGGGGAAATGACCACTGGGGTCCATTCAGGCATCTTCAAGGTCATTTACAAAGATTAAACAAAACTGGTACAAGAATACAGCCTTGCCTGACCCCTCTGGCCATAGATATTTTTCTAGAAAGCTGCCCCTGGATGCTATATCTAACTTGTGACTGACTAACTGACTGTCATGAAACCTTAATAAGACAGAAAATTCTTATTGGCCAAAACATTATCCAGCTTCTCCCATAACTCAGTTTTAGCTAAATCGAACTTAGCAGCAGGGTAATAGCACCTTTGGCTCAGACTTATCACATTACTTTGTTCTTCTACTGTTCTCCCAGTGGGAGACTATTTGGAAGGCATTTCTTCTACAAAGAAGGTAATTAATGGATTAATCAAATTCCTTACATTCACATGCTAAGAAACAACAATATATTATAGAATATTTTGTATTCTGTAACAGAGATCAGGTGTTCCATTTTTATTCAGTGCGGAATACTCTTTAATATACAAAGGCCAATCAAATAAGCATATATAACTAGGGTGAACATTTCAAACTTAAATTTGAGTTTTAATTCAGGGATACCTTCCCATCCAAATGCTGGCCTGACAAGATGCAACAGAAGCCAGATCCTCTGCAGCTCCTTCTGAGGCAATGTTCTGTGAAAGAACACCTGCTGCTTGACTTGTGATATCATTATAAAGCTGAATGAACTGATACAAGTTCATGATTCTTGAGGCTTCAACAATGCCACTTGTCTTGTTTATCTAAAGATAGAGAAAGCAGTCTTACCATTTCTGTTTTAACACACTACCACTTGTTCTCAACTCTATAGAAAAGCATGCAACAACTGATGCATGAATGAAGAGTTCTGAAAGTTCAGATGGCAAATCATAGCACACAATTTTCCGCATTATGGATGGCTTTACAATGTTCAGAGCATCTTTAAAATTCTGAACACCAGTTATCTATGATTTTGGCATGATTTCTTTAACAGAAAATTTGGTATCAGAGGCAGAAGTAACATGGAAAGAATAGGGATAGGTTCCTGCACTACAGAACAGAAAAGCATTTCAACGCCTTTCAGCAATTTTTTTTTATCAAAATCCAGCAATATGGCCATGTGAAATGAAACAAGCAGGTCAGGTAAGCCTTGCGTACGTAAATACAAACATTTTGAGTTTTCTAGAAAAGAGGAAGGTGACATTACAGATGGATGGACTCAACCAATGAAACCAGGGCCCTGAATATGTAAGAACTGAGCAGGGCTACTGATAACAGGGTGATTTTGACCCCTCTCATTCACAGTGTTGTCATAAGTTGAAGTCAACAAGATGGCACTTAACAACAACCACTTGGAAGCTTCTCTACCAAAATGTATGCTGGGATGACTTTTTCTTTCACCAGCATCCACTTTTTCTTATGATACTATTTTGGTGGGCAATTTTACAGATTTAATTTATGCTTCTTTAACATGCTGGGAGGGCATGGTTTAACATACCCACTAGTAATTTTTTTTAAAGACCAGCTAGATAGATAATGAGGAGAAAGGAGGGCCTCAAAGGCATCAAAACACTTTGTAAAAAAGGAGCTTCTTTTTCAGAGGCTTTGTTAACTGAGGTATGCCTGTAATTTTTAAATTCACTAACAATGATGTTTTAGTGCAGCAGTTCTCAACTCTTGGTCCTTCAGGGGCTTTGAACTTCAGCTGCTTTAAACAGCTCCCACGATCCCTGACAATTGGCTTTGCTGGCTGGGACGTGTGGGAGCTGAAGCTCCAAACATCTGAAAGATCCCAGGTTGAGACTCGCTGCTTTCAGGCAACTACAGCACAATGAAAACTGCATAATAGAACCTGGCACTTTCAAAATTATATGAAAACCTCTCTCTCTCTCTCTCCCCCATCTCTAGCTAAGGTTAGGTGTAAAGTCTACCAACATTATCTTGACCATTAATTATGAATCACAGAATTAAATACTTTGATAAGCTTACCTTTGTACATACTACTCGAACAGCCACCTTCCATAGTGCAGAAGAGTCTGAACCTGGCTGAACTTCAAAAAGCAGATGCTTGTCCTGGCCAGCACCTAATTTTGCGGTTCTAAAAATGTTTTAATAAATGTTTAACTTAAATAATAAATGTTTAATTTAAATAATAAAAATGTTTTTCTACATTTAACACTAAGTAGCACAAGTCAGTCATTAGAAAAGATTAATTTTCTTACCCTTTAACTGCATACTGAATTTATACCAAGTACACCGATTGTCCACATACTTTAAAAATGCAATGTGAGCTTTATTTTTTGTACAGTTTAATAACAGTAAGATCACATTTTCATACATAAGTTGGAGCCAAGTAAACACAAGCACAACAGCACTGGCAGAAGTTGATTCCCCCATCCCCTCCTATTTCAGCAACTCCCCAAGCTGCCATTGCCAAATAGCATGGGCTGTTGTGCAGGTGATGGAGGTGGAAGAAATAATCTCCAAAAATTGGATGGATCCAATTATAGTAAAAAATGAACCTCTCTGCTACAATTCCTGAAACAATCATGAACTTTGCCTCCTCCCTCTCATCCCCATTTGTGTTTCAGAATAATCCAATTTTCCAAGTTTCCCAATATAAAGATATGAAAATTGTATTTTTCAAGATTTAGACACACACATACACATTGTCTTCTGGTTTTGATTGAGTGAGAAGGATTGTAGTTAAGTGGTTGTGTACATGCTTTACATATAAAATGCCCAAGATTCAACCCCAGGATATCCTAATAGACTTGGAAAGGATCTTCCCTGAAACCATGAAGAGCTGCTGTCACTCAGTGTAAAGTTTTTGTTTCTTTCTTTTTGTTAGTTTCGAGAAGGCTCCAAATAACCCCAGGAGGTATAACTGATCATTTCATCATATTCTACCAAACACAATTTTGGTCTAAAAGGGCCTATTCAAAACCAGAAATAAAAAAAAAAAGCCCACACTAATCTATCTATCTATGAACCTAACTGTATATATAATCATGACAAATAAGTAGTAGGGATTATAATTTTTTCAAATATAAATTTTAATATAATAAAAATCAGCAATCATCACTATTTTCTTTTTTGTACTTCTATCCTTCAAGTCACTCAAGTATTAAAATATTTAAAGTCACTCACAATTTGCACTTGCTCTTCTAATGAAGTTTTAATGAATGTAAACTAGGTTAGTTTTGCTGTTCTTCTACTGGTGTAATTTTTCACAAGCAAGACCTACCAGACTACATTTAATTCCTTGCCAGGGAAATGATCCTCCCAATACACATCAGCTAGTTAGATTTGAAAACGTTCATAAGAATCTATCAAACAGTAACTTGTGATTTAAAAAAAAACCTTACGCCACAATGTACTTGATCAGTCTTTTAAAATGGTGTAAGAATTCAGGGGTGGGGTAGGGCTGAAGAAGGCCATTTCTGCACCACATTGTAATAGTGCTATTATTTCACTTTCCACATCCTGTAGAATTCTGGGGTTTGTAGTTTACTGAGGCCAAAGAACTCTCTGGTTGAGAATTCTAAATGCCCCTCCCTAAACTGCAATCCCTAAGATTCCACAGGATGTTGAAAGTGGAATAATAGCACTATAGCAGTGTAGTGTGGAAATGGCCTAAGATGCTTGGATTTTCCCTCCTAAATATTACTGTTTTCTGGGAAAATGTTATAATAGCACTAAACTAAAAGAGACACTGTGCATTTCTTAATAGGGCTTCAGATCATCTAGAACAGATTCTACAACACTTGAAGTATACACATGTTCTTACATTTACTTAGGAAGCATATGGTATCCCATTCCACAAAACGGGTTTCTAGCGGCTACAATAATTCACTCTGGAAACAAGCAACACATGATGCTGTTCAAGTGTTAAAACATGTTATATACAAAAGAATAAACTCAGAAGGCTTACATGTCATTAAGTTCAGCTACTCGCCCCAAAAACTCTTCATATGTCAAAAAGCCACTTTCTCGAACCAGTGAGACATGTTTCACGAATTTTTCTGGCAGTTTATTAATAACAGTGTGTGTCTGGCTTGAAAGCTGTTGGCCCATGATAAAATGCCTTAGCTCAATGTCCAGGGAGAAAAGCAACTTTGGTCATTCAGGGAGTTCCTAAGAAATATGGTTTAAAACACTGCATTAGTACCTAAACAGTCATCACTAGCTAATTAGATATCAAGATCTATGTGCTGACATTGGGTTGTGTTCTTCCACCATCAGAACATCACCACTGTTAGTTCAGTCCCCCCTCTTTGGAGCTTCCCAGATCTTCTCTGGAGTAGACAGCTTGGAGAGAAGGAGGGAAGAAGAAAGGAAGGAAACTTCTGTTGTACGAGCAGAAGTCTATTTGCACAACACTGGATGTAGCCCACTTAGATGAACAGTTTCAGGTTACAACTGATTCAACTGGCACTAATTTAACCACTACCTTAACAAGCAGGCAGATTTAGCTAGCATGCAATGAACGCACGCTCCAATAAGTCCACACAAAACTGTAAAATACAAAATGCAATTACTGTCATTCACAATACTTCTGCCATTTGGAAACTTGTAGACAGAAAACAGCCACCTCTTAATGGGGGAGAAAATTTTCAGGCTCATTCATGTTAAATCACCCAGAAAATAACAGTGTCCAGCAAGATCTAACCAGCTATTAAGGGGAAGAGCATAGCTCTTAAGCTGGTAAAAAAAAAAAAGCTTTTTAATTACGTTTGTGCTGAGGAAAACACTGTGATTTACATCAAAATATGCTCTAATTTGACATTCTGGTTTTCAAAAATTTTTATCCAAGGACTTTCAGACACCTGACTTCAGAATTCAACATGAAATAGACTACCATAGCTTACAAAGATTGCCAAATAGCAAGTGTATCAAAGGCCTAAGTATTTGTATTTCTAAAATGAACATACAGAAATAAACAACAAATACCTTCCTGAATTTCATTTTGGAATACCATGTAAATCATAACAGCAACATGCAGGTAAACACTTATTGTGCAGAATCCATTACAGTTGCTTTCACGCCATGTCCGCCCTGTTATGTCCTTTGCTGTTTGTGCTTGTCAAATTTCTAGCAGTAACAGAATAATTAAAATGTGCAAGCATCTAATACCACACCCACAACATGTTTAACACTTTAGGCCAAGTTCTTTTAGCAAGTTCTTTTGCATGTTGCATCCAAGTTTTGAGCTGGCAGCTTTCTATTTTAAACTAGCAAAAACAAAATTTCATTAACATGAAAGATGTAAAGCATTCATTGCAGTAATATCCTAGGGAAGCACCAAAAATTTTAATCAAGGTGAGAATGTGAGGGCAGGGGGTTTGTGGAAGAACTTTGAACTGTGCCCAGGAAATCAAAACATATTCCTGGCCCACACCTTTAAGTACAAGCACCCACCTTTTGCACCTGCCTCTATCTGATGGATTTCACCATCCAAGTAAAAAACCCTTAAAAGCAGATCCTAAAAGCCTGAGGTCTGATCATCCTGCTGACAGACATCACAGGAGCAGGCAGCTCCACAGAGAATAGGATACAGTCGATATGAACTGTTGGGGCATGTTTAAAGTTCCCTGACAAAGGAAAAACACCCCTTTCAACAACAGAAGCACAGGCACATATCTTGGGCCATTTCCGCACTACGCTCTTATAGCGCGATGATTCCACTTTCAACATCCTATGGAATCCTGGGGTTTGCAGTTACTGCAAACCCCAGGATTCCACAGGATGTTGAATCATCGCGCTACAAGAGCGTAGTGCGGAAGTGGCCTTGTGAAGGTTGTGTGTGCGTGTTATACGATTTAGCAACGCAACAATCGCACTTACAAAGACACAGGGAACGCGTTTACTTTTTTCTCTCCCCGCCTCCCCGCACCAAAGCCTTTCGGCAGCCTCGCTGAGAGGAAACAAACCGCTCAGCGCCACACCCACCTGCCGACCCTTTCCTGGCCGGAGCCATCCCAACAACGCCCCCGCGCCCTCACCCGCGCCACCGGAATGAGAAAAGTGAGGCCGAAGGAAGGGAGAGAGGCAGGCGGCGGGGAGGAAGAGCCCCTCCTCCACACTCTCTCCTCCCATGGGGGTCCCGCGCCCCAAGAAGCGGGGCTTCTGAGAAGAAGATGGAGAGGGCAGGGGATACGGGCGACCCGCTCCTCCCAGGCCCCAGACTGCAGTCCCGGCGCTGCCGCGAGCGGAACGAAGCTCCCCTGGGAACCTCACCCCCTGGGCCCCGACATCCTGCTCCGGACCGCCGCCGCCGCCGCCGCCTCCCTCCGGGCACAGAGGCCTCCCTCTTCTTCGCCCTGACAACCGGGCGAGCGACGCGGAGAGGCGGCATACGAGCCCGCTGGGTTCCCGTCGCGTTTGGTGACGCGTCATCACCACCCCCGCGGGCGGTCCCGCCTTCTTTCTTGCGCCGACCGGTTGCTAGGAGACCGAAGGGAGCCGCCTTTGCTTTCGACTGCTACTCGGCTTCCCTCCCCGCCCACCTATTAAAATAAATAAAATGAAATGAAAAATGATCCCATCTGGAAGAAACAAGGAGTATAAATCCAATAAATAAATAAATAAATAAATACAGCAAACTTCACTTAAATTATCTCCCCCCTCTCAATCCACCAAGACAGTTTTTAAAATTAACATTCCTATGTATATTAAGGTTACTACAGTCTTATAAACTTCCCGCATTACACTGGAATAGTGCTGTTCTTCCGCTTTCGACATCCTGTGGAATTCTGAGGTTTGTAGTTTACTGAGAATTCTAAATGCTCCTCCCAAAACTGCAAACCCCCGGATTCTATAGGATGTTGAAACTGGAATAAGAGCACTATAACAGCGGAAATGGCAATGGTTTAGAGTAATCGTTACTCTAAAAATAATAGTTGGCGCAGCCAATAGTTTTTCTGTGCGTAATATGAAATGTTAGGGGCAGAATTTGGGAAGTTGTTTTCTGATAGATACAGCATTTAACAGGTAATCCATTTTCAATGCAATGTTGAAAATGTCACTTACTGTGTTACTCGGGTCATTGTAGTTTTACTTTTTGTTACCTTTTCGAATAACGAATAACGAATAATAAACCTTAGGATTGCCAAGAGAATGGTATACAACTTGAATAATGCCTCTAACATGCCTTTTAAAAAGCAGCTTTTAAAAGGCAACCCTGTTAAATACCTTTATTAGAGTTATAGGGAGAAGTAAATGAAGTACGATAAACAAAACTGACCCACAGGGCATCTAGTCAATAGTCATTTATTGTGAAGCCTCTTCCTAGTGAAGTCCTATTGAAGCTGATGGGCTATAAAACAGTTAACAGCTATGTGAAACCTAGTTTTTATTCCAGCCAGTTACAGAAACCAGTATCTCAGTGACACTAAAGGACTTCTGTGTAGAAGCGTCTGGAGATTTTTCTTATTAGGGTGTCCTCTGAACTGATATATTCTAACTCTGATTCAACAGTAATGCCTATAGATGTATCGGCCTGTTAAAACAAGATGCCAAGTTGCTGATCAAACGTTTTGTTTGCATGGCTATTGCTCAATAAGCATATTTTTACTTCTTGTCTTGATCTTGGAAAGGAAAGCTTCATCAATCAGTCCTTACAGACTTCATCTACTGAACAAAGTCTTAATGCTAAAGTCAACTGAGTTCCCATAATTCAGCACCTGAACACAACATACAGTCAGCCTTCCACATTTGTGGGTTTCACTTTTGTGCAACTGATTATTTATGGATTATTTCCTGCTGCCTCGGCTGCTGCCATTGTTGGCAATAAAGGCACCAGCCTTAACACTGTCAGGGCACCAAGCCTGAAGACTGGGTGACAACCCAGAAAATGAGCAGGGCAACAACCCAGAAAAATGGTTCGGGTACCGACCCAACCAACTGTGAGAAACTGTTAGGGGAAAAAAAAACCCACATAGGGCCAGATCTAATATTTTAGGTCCACACGTACTACCTCGGGTAGTCTACGTGATTGCGGGAGAGCTCTGAATCAGCCTGGAAAGATCCCCAACTTTGGCCAAAGGGACTCTCCTCCCTCAGCAAGAAAGCAGTCCAAACCACCTCTTACGTGAGCAAAGGGAAGAACTGTTTATTGAAAGAAGGGAAGGGTTAAATAGGTTTGGGATGACAATGATCTCATAAAGCATACAGCGCATGTGCAAGAATATTAAGAATATTAAGTATATTAAGAATATTCGCTTTCCCAGGACTAAAATTCTGATACATGGTTAACAATACAGTACTTCTGGTTAGCAATCAACAATGAACCTTGGCCCTTTCCACACGGGAGGGCGTGAAATGCGGGGAAACGGGGCAGCGCACGTGGAAACGGAGTTTACCTTAATCTGGGTAGCTCCGTCGCCACGGGGAGCAGCGCGCGTTTGCTGCTCTACACAGCAGCGGTGTCCGGTGGCGCTCAAAATGGCGGCTGGCGGCTTCCAGTGGCTCTCTGCCAATCGGAGAAGCATGTCAGCTGGAAGCCCGCCCCCAGGCAGCTCTGCAGGGACACGCTTGCACGCCCCTGCAATTCCACACAGGGCGCTGCGATGGGCTAGTGTGCGCGTGTTTCATAAAGACAACATGATGTGGTCTTTATAAAACACGCAGAGCCACCCCCGCAGCCGCGCGAGGGCGGTTTGAGGTGGGGAAACTCCACATTTCTAACCACCCTAGCGCACTCCACAGTGTGGACGACCTCTGAGTGAGGTCGTCCTACCCCGTGTTACCCCATGTTTTTCTCCCTGTGTGGAAAGGGCCCTTGATTCACACATGTATTCATTCAGCAATGAAGTGTAGGAATATTGTTAGAGAAAGCACACTGGGAACCAATGTTAAGAACCTAGGAATTTGCCAAGTAATGTCAGCATAATTGTTACCCTGTGAATTGGGGGTCCCAGGAGGGGCGCCCAAACAACCAAATAACAAACAAGATGGGGAAATTAGCTGGAGCACTCTCTTGGCTAATGAGAGGCAGGGCAACGCAGCGGGATCTTTTATCCTATGTATACCGGTTCAGGTCAGTGAGCAGTCAGTTTCAAAATGCTAACAATATTTATTAGACAAAAATAATAAAAACACAAGCACACTCCTAACTAGAAAAGGAAGGGAAGAGAATTTGGGGAATAGAGCAGAGTAGACTGGGGAAAAAGATGAGAATCACTGTCCATTTGGTCTGTACTCTTTTACTGCTAACAACATATGCCATTTTTAATAGGGACTGCAAGTCTCACAAGAGATTGTGAACGAGTCTTGTAAGACCCTATTCAAATGGTGTAGGGTGGCGATGGAGGTAGTGGCAACTCCCACCAGCCACTCACTTGTGCCTTGCAAAGGAACCCTGATGCCTCCAAGACAGTGGGTTGAATATGTTGATTATACTTTTTGTTCATTAAATATGGTTTGCAGGGGAGAGGAGGCAAAGTAATTTGCATTTCCCCCACTATTGCAGAGGTCCTGTGCCCCTAACCCCAGCAAATGTGGAGGGATGACTGTACTTTCATGTGCTAATTTAATTTTACAATTGCATTGTTACTTGAACGTAGATAAATGCTTTGCAAAGCATTTTCTTCAGTAGCACAGAGAATTGATTTCCGTTTTTTAAAGAGACTGTTAATTCTCATTAAACTCTTCATGTCTTTGCCTGAATATTGGCTAACACAAGCATGACAATAATAGAATAATAGGGATTCTGAATCCTATTATGAAAATTATTTCCTTTATTTGTTTTTTAAGAAATTTGCTTACCACCTTTCAACTCCCCACGACCCCATCGGGCAATCTACAGTGGGTTAAAACATTTCAAATACTAAATACATAAATAAAACATTTCAAAGCAGACTAAGTAGTCCTCTTCAAAATAGTTTTAAAACTAGTTTTAAAATAATCTTAAAACAGCTTTTAAAAGCCAAAACACCCACTCCTAATTTTATGTGCTATATCATAATTTACTATACTGCTTCAATAAGGTCATTCAGAGGCCAGCAGGATAAGCAACTTGTTGCTTTCCAAAAGTTGTTGGACCTCAACTCCCATCATCCCTTGATGGCTGCGATGGCTAGGATTGGTGGGGGACACTGTCCAAGACTTCTGGAAGGGTACAAGTTGTTAGGACTTCACTAATGATTCAGAATTAGAGCTTTTGTATTTAAAGCAGGATCAATAGAAATGGGTCACGGAAATATTTTAGATGGTTGGCCTTATGCCATATGAATAATTCCCCCAGACCACTCCCTGCAGCTGTATATGGCAGAGGATGATCAACAGTAATGGGCAAACCAATAGCTAAAAAAGGCTCAATATGCTTCCAAAGAATTCCAGGCAACACATTTTGAAAACCACTGAACATGGCATGATAATCTTGAAAGACTGATTCTGGCCAGCCATGTACAATATGGCCTTGCTGTAGGAGGAGGAGGAGGAACTGTTTGCCATCAAACTTGGCTTAACAGTCTGAAATCTTGCTGAAAAAGTATCCCAACTTCTCCTTTCCTATAAAGGTCAATGAACATCTGTGGACCAGGTCTACATCTATTGGACTGGATTTCCCATGTACAGAACTGTGTTCACAGAATTCTGCCAGTAAAGGAAGCGGGGAGATGATCTTTTTTCCTTTCCTCCAGAAATGCCACTCTGGAAGATTAGAAAACGCTCTGGAATAGCATTGGTTGAAGTGATGCTGAAGACTGAAAGGGGATTTATTGAAAGAAAGAAAGAAAGAAAGAAAGAAAGAAAGAAAGAAAGAGATCTCTTCCTTCCTTTTTCTCTGATGGGGTGTCTGCTGCATATGGGCTTCTAATGAACAAAGCCAGATATATACATCGTGGAAGGACTATTCTGAATCTGACCCACTGATAACAATGAATGGCAATAATTGTAATTTTCTGTTCAATAGTACCAGTTATTGTTTGTGTAGGTGTTTCAAATATTTCCTGCAAGGGAGAATTTCCTATTGGTTCACTAATGCAGATTATCTATCTTCTGTCTTTTACAGCTCCTCAAAGTGGGCAAATGTGTTAAGAAGTTGCTGTATTTTTTGCTGTAACTCTTGGGTCTATTTTTTAAAAATTCAAATAGTATTTTTGTTGTCTTGGGCTATCAGTTACTGGTGTCTGTTATTCCAGCCTTCAAGTGGGTTTCCTCATAATTCGAAGACATAAAGGATCTAAAAGCAAAAAACAAACAAACAAATTTTCTTCTTCTTTCTCTCTCTTTTAAACATTTTTAAAGAGTTATAATGCTCTAAGTGCATCAGTGAAATAGGCTTTTGTACTACAGCAATGTAAGTTTTAAGAATTTAAAAACAAAATCAGAGAAGAGAAAATCTGCCCTTCAAATTATAGGATCACTGCAGCAAACTGCAACATGGTTTAAAGAAAAATCTTTGGAAGAACCCTAGTGCAGATTGAAGAAGTTGCTATAAACAGGCCCCTTTGCCAAAGAATGGAACAAATGGATGAGGAGACAACAAAACCTAGAAAAACCTGCAGAGCTGTATCCTAATGACAATCCCCATTTAGATCAATCTGGAAGCACCCTAAGAGAGTCAAGTGATCTGCAGAAGTATTTTGTTGTGTTTGTTGAGCCTTGGCTACTAACTCAGGCTCTACAGAAAGGTTGGAACTATAGGAATATAATTATATATAGTTGTGTAGCAGGATTCTAAAAGCAAAAGTTAACAACTGAATTCCTCTTAAGTATTAGAGGAGAGCAGGGATAGGATTCCCTCATTGCATTTACCTCTGAATTTCTTGGCTAAGCATGATTTAAACCAGAGTTGGAGAATACCAGCTTGTGGGCCCTGTGTACAACTGCTGACCATTTGTGGATGTTTCCTTACACTCTATTACTGAATTTGCTGCCTTGGTGGAAAGGAAAAAAACCAGTTTTTTCCTTGTCATCATCACCACCAGTGTGGAAGTAAATTCTGCAGTGGTAACTGAGAGGGGAGGGTCCCAGTTGTTGGTATTTGCCCAATTTTACTTATATTCAGATTTTCCATGTACAACCAAAATCTATTCTATGTATATGGCCATTCTTGAGAAGTTGTATTTTAAAGAGAGATTTGGAAGGCTGAAGTATTAATGGCAATTATTAGGTAGTGAGTCCTAATGCACTTTCTTTGGATCTTACATGTTTACATGATTTACCATTGTTGATCAGTTTATTATGGCATGGCATACAAACTTGGCACCCTATCATGTGTACTTTTTAGGTTATTAGAAGATTTTCATAGAACATGACAAACATATTTTGGTAGTTTTTATTAAGTTTTCCATTGTGGGTAAACCTTCCATAAACCACTGAGTTTAGTTGAAATGATTATATATACTTGTCTGACAGCTGTATAGAAATAACTATGTAGTTCTTGTTTTATCTAATTTCAACACAATCTTAATAAATAATACTGTCAATTGTGATAATGAGTGAATATGGCAACATATCAGTTTTTCAAAGATATTTTTTGCTGCAGTACCAAACATTTACTTGAGAGTAAGCTCCTTTAAACATACTGGGACAAAATTCTGGGTACACTTGCATAGGATTGTACAGTTAGTTGTTTTTGTCATAAATTGCAAACAGAATGTTAAAAAATAGTAATACGATAAGAAGGTTTTACAGTCCTGATTTTGGATTTGCTTTTCAAATCTGAAGCCCATGGACTGTAATTTGTGTATTATTACATTATTATTTGGAAAAATCTCAAGAAGGGTACAAGAGGCATGGAACCCACAGTCTGGATAACCAAAACAAAATCTACAAGGAAGAGTTTAGCTCAGTTTTCTCTGGAAGACTCACAGTATACCACTGCTGTGCCCATTTTTTTTCCTAGGTGAATCAGATCTTTTCCCTCCACATTTATTCTTGAGACCAATGTCTGGCGTTTGTTATCTGGTATTTATTACTGACACTGACACTTCTTATTTATTAACAGGCATAAAATTTGCAAAGTTTTTACTGAAAACTTAAAAAAAAGTTCTGCTGTGGAGAGCTGCATATTTTATAATGACAATTGTAATTAAAATGTACGGGCACAAAGTTTATAAGAGACACATAACACTGACAATTATCAATTTATAAACTATTTGCTAATTTCTGCTTTTTGTCCATCTAAGACCTGTCCATTTGGATGTCATATCTTAAACCTCTGCTTCCAAACATTTCATTGGTGGTTCAGGTCTGGGCTGAAGTTCTTCTGCCTTTTTCCCATTCTTTGGTTCCTGCTCAGGAGTTTTGCCACTTGTATTTTTTTCTTTTACATTCTTGGTTTCAATTTCTTCTTTCTTCTCTTTCTTTTTGGAAAATGGAAATGTTTTCTTGTATCTTTGAACAAATTGGAAAGTAATTGATTAGAAAGCATTGCCATGGATAAAATATAAATTCTGGAAACTAATAGGAGAAAAGATGAACTAGTGACAGCTACTACATTTTAGACTGTAACTTTTAGAAACACCATTCCAAAACCTGACAGTGAACAATCTTTTCAGCTGCTGCAGTGCTGCTTAGGTGGCCTCTTGAAATACAGGTGCTGCTGATGGTGGGAGGAGAGCAGTGGTGGCTCCTGTTCACTGGAAAAGGGGCTACCGGCTGAAAACTGAATAAGCCCAAGTGTCCCAATTCAACACTAGTTTACATTGCTTCCTTTGACCATCTATGTGATTAGCAGTATAGAAACATTTTATCTATTTTAGAAACGGTACCTATTACACCTTAATGGTTCTTTACTGTGTTTTCATTACTTTATCCCACCCTGAAAGCTTACATAAGGGAACTTTTAACCATCAAGGTTTAGTTCTTTTGATCTGCTGTACCCCAGCTCCAGTCCTCTCCACAAGGAAGCTACTGCTGTTTTGTGTGGATGTGTGAAGGTGTTTTTCTATCTTCAGAACCATACCCTATAATATGAACATTTGTTCCAGGGAAGAAGCTTTTTATCTCTTGTCTCTGCTGGAACTATTGTAAACTGCTTTGAAGTTTTTGCAAACCAGGAGAACAGAAATATCTGTAATAATAATGAAACATCCAAGAAGAAAAAATGGTATGCAGAAATATAGGATGGGGGACACGTGGCTGGCTAACAGTACGTGTGAAAGGGATCTAGGAGTCTTCATAGACCACAAGCTGAACATGAGTCAGCAGTGTGATGCGGCAGCCAAGAAGGCCAACGCAATTCTTGGTTGCATCAATAGGAGTATGGTGTCTAGATCGAGGGAGGTATTGGTACCACTCTATTCTGCATTGGTTAGACCTCATCTTGAATACTGTGTCCAGTTCTGGGCACCCCAATTCAAGAAGGATATGGATAAGCTGGAGCAGGTCCAGAGGAGGGCAACCAAAATGGTGAGGGGCCTGGAAGCCATACCCTATGAGGACAGACTTAGAGAGCTGGGTATGTTTAGTCTGCAGAAGAGAAGGTTGAGAGGGGACATGATAGCCATGTTTAAATATTTGAAGGGATGTCATGTCGAGGAGGGAGTGGGCTTGTTTTCTCCTGCTCTTGAGACCAGGACAAGGAGCAATGGATGCAAGCTGCAGGAGGGGAGATTCCGCCTGAACCTCAGGAGGAATTTCCTGACAGTCAGGGCTGTCCGGCAGTGGAATGTGCTGCCGCGGAGTGTGGTGGAGTCTCCTTCTTTGGAGGTTTTTAAGCGGAGGCTGGATGGCCACTTGTTGGGAGTGCTTTGAGGGTTTTCCTGCATGGCAGGGGGTTGGACTGGATGGCCCTTGTGGTCTCTTCCAACTCTACATTTCTATGATTCTATGATTCTATGATTCTAAGGGAACAGCCATGGAAATATGTACTCTTTCTTCTATCAGGCCACAGGACACTGGTGAGAGGAAGATCTTCTGCAGTGGGCTGTTGGAAGTGCCTTACAGTTATTTTGCTTTATTTTCTGTTTTCTTGCTTTGAGTAAAATGTGGGTATGATATTGTTAGGTATGTTGCATAATACATGTATAATGTTTGTTATTGATAACGGACATAGTTAACCGACCGATTAGTATGTTTTACTGGTACGCTTATTTAAAGTAGCAGTATTTTAAAAAATGAAGTGTAATTGAGCTGTATGTTACAGTTACAGTATGTTACAGTTATTATTACAGTTATCACCTTTGTTTATTCTGTAAATCACTCCATGCTCAATGTGTTATGGAAAAGAAGGCATAGTTTTCCAAGTATACAAATACGCTGACTATGACCATCTGTTTGAGCTTGGTGTCATCTGCAAATTTTATAGTAGCTCTTCTATATCCTATCCAAAATATCAGTTATAATTTGAATGGCACAAAACCTAGGGAATGAGAGAGGCCTTTGGTGCTGAAATAGCTGGAGCTGGAGCACCATTTGTATGCAGCTGGTGGTCTTATGCAGGATTAGAAACTGTGTTAGCTATTTATTCTGTTTAATTGTGCTCTGTTTGCATATTTGTAAATAAGGGAAAAATAACAGGTCACTATAAGAATCTGGTATATTTTCACTGAAAGGAATCTAAACTGTAGTACTATTCCTAGTATATATTTTTGCTTTGAAAGTGCGTCACGGGAGAAATATATCCTTAAGAAAGTACATGGACAACTTAGCAGATATTAAAGAAGTCACTTGATTAGCTCTGATTTCACCAGCGTCACAAACAGCACTGTGCAGCACAGCGGCAGGGTGTGTGTGTCTGAAGACTATATTTACAGTTTCAATTGTATATAGAATTGAAACCATGAAGATAATTTTCAGACACCCTGTAATTTGTAGGTTGATCAGTGGAATGGATGGCTGTTGCTCCTGTCTCAGCATTTTGGTCAGATGCCCAGGTGATACAATACAATGCATTTATGGCCTTGAACTAGTGTTAGGGCCCAGCTATTAGGATTTTTTTTAAAAATCAGCTGCTGTTCTGCAGAGGCTGATAGATGCCTTGAGTCACAGTCTGGGGAGAAAGGTGGAACATAAAAAGTGATGGATGGATCAGCAGTTGCACCAGAAGATTTTAAAGCTGAGATCTCCTATGTTGATTATAGCTCTATTTATTATGTTCACACCATTGAAAAAGTGGAAGAGCAGATTAAATATACAGCTTCAGGTTTATGTTACACCAATGGGCTTTTTCCTTATCTCTGCCACTGTTCAGGATGCACATGTAATAAGAAGTGAAGAGAAGCCTCAGTTATGTAGACCCCTTTGAGCCACCCATGTGGAGATCATACCAAATCACCTATGTGCAGACTATCTTATATAAACAAATGCCTGTGCGTGTATAATCAAACATGGGCATGCTTCATTTGCTTTATATTTTTGCTCCATAAAAGGCAAGAATGAAGGAATCTTCTTGCAAATCAAGGTATGTGCTTTGATGATAGTTTGCAGAAAGCAAGATTTATTCCCAAGCCACATGTGTATTTGCAGTGTATATACAAGGTACAGAGTGAAATAGATATATAGCATATTAAAATATATAGGGATTTTTAAAAAAAAATAAAAGTGTTAGCACAAATATATTGAGGCAAAAAGTAGTAAGTGCACTTACTTCTTGATATAGCAGACAGCTAAAATTACTGATGCTACAAAGAAGATGAGGGCAAGCACAAGAAGAGCAGTTGGTACACCTGAAGAGAGAAAAAAAATGTATCACACCATATGTATCACACACTGAATCTGAATAATCATTCATTAGATCTGATGGTTTTACAAAGGCTGGTTGGTATTCATCATTGAGTCATGGAAGCCAATTCAAGGTAGTGTTTTTTTCTATGAGAGGGATCCAAGTACTGGAGACACCACCTCTTATTGTATCAGAGAGCAGGTGTAGCATGGACTGGGTCCTGGTATGACTGCCTTCTTGCAAGAGATTAGGGCATTGGCGTCCAGGAGCTGCAACTTTATTCTCTATTCTCTCCCACTTTGCTCCTCTCTTCACGCAACTGGACAAGCAAATCAGGAATTCTCATATAAGCACAGTTTCTTGATACATCAGAACTCGTTAACTGATACCAGCCAAGCTAGAATTTAAATCTTGCTTTAATGCTGGTTTATTCTTGTTTATTCTGTGATTTATCAATAGTTCTGGCTTTCCTTAATAGGAAAATATGCTTAATCTTGGCTTCCTGTTTTGTTTTCACCTGTCTGAAGAGAGAAGTGAAGAAAGAATAAACAGGCTTCATGTGTGACAACCATTAACCATCTTATTCAACAAACCATGATTCATGAGTTGATAGTAACCATTGAATGTAAGTCATCAAAATAGTTGTTAGCCTGTTTTTATTTTTGTTCTTGTTGATTTCTGCAATTGGAGAAAGAACAACAACAAGAAGAACTGTCTAGGTTGCTCTCTCTACTCTAAAAGGGGCAGCTGGAACAGTGACAGATTCTATATCAGGATTTCTCAATATGCTGTAAAGCTCTGTAGCTCAGTATCCCTGGACAGGAAAAACAGTTGACATGGGCAAAATGAGCCCCAGTGTTGGGTGTGTATGTGAATTCTCTTGAGATAGGACTTGCAGATGTCTCTAGCAACTACAGATCCTTTAAATTCTGAAGCTTGGAGTAGTGGAGGAGCTGTGAGGGATGAAGTGCAAGTAGGCTGCCATTTAGGTTTGCTTTGCATGTAGGTTTGCCTACATTTAGTCCATGTCCTTTAGACAACTTACAAAGAAGTTTTCTGGAAACACCATTACAACTAAGAGTATCTAGTCATAAATAGCCAACCAGTCTGTGGATATTAGTGTATGATGAGTAGAATTTAGTATTTAAAATCTCTAATAGCCCAATTTTTGAGAAATTAACATTTTGGAAAGTGTATGAGAATAGATAGATAAAATTATTTGAGTAATTTCTACGGCAAGTTGCTGCTTGGGAAGATTAAAGAAAACAAACATTTGAATCTTTATTTTGGTAGAGTAAAACTGTTTTATCTACCGTTTTAACTTTAAAAACTGGGTTAAAGAGGAAGCATTATGATCATGAGCAGGGAAAATTATAATTAAGTTTGGTATAGTGTTTTCAGATATTCAGAGCTCTTCTTGTGCCTGGGTGTTAAGATGAACAAGAAAGGCTCCTCTGAGTCCTTCTAACTTCAGAAGCATAAGTTTGGTGGGGACAAGAGAGAGTGATCCTCAGTAGGTACCCCTAGACTACAGAACATCTTTCCCCAGAAGATGAAGCTAGCCACCTCCCTATTGCCCTTCTGTGGGCAAAACCCTTTTATTCAGACAGGTATTCAGTAGCTAACTAACTGGGTCTAAACGGAGGTGTTCGACTTTAAATGTTTTAGTGTTTTCATGAATTTCAGGTTTTAAAAAAAATAATGGATGTTTTGAATTCATGTAATTTACTGTGTATTGTTGAAATGTTTTAATATGTACATGTTCATACATGCACACATATATACAAACATGTGCATATCTAGTTGGAATCGTTACTGAATTCTTGCAAGGTACATAAGAATTGAGTGGATGGGAATGAAGGCTGAGAAGGAGTGGCTTTTCTATACCCACCTAGTGCATTTGTTCCTTCATACCAGGTAAATGTGTTGGGAGGCTGATGGAGGATGCAGCACTTATTGCTGTAACTTTAAGTTTATTTTAATTTTTTCAAATACAAGCAATGTTTTGTTTGCCAAGGTCTATTTCTGGCAATTGTCAGCATTAGAGGCAACATTTTATTCTCACTATCAGGTTGATTTCTTTTTAATTTCAAGAAAAAATGTCCTTAAAAAATTTAGAATTATAGTGCTATACAGTGTCAGTGAAATAGACACTTTTGCATTATAACTCTTAAGTTTCATCTGTTTGTTTTTTTAATCAGAGAGGAGAAAATTTGCCCTTCAAACTGTAGGACCACCTCAGGGGGAAAAACATATTGTAAAAGCTTTAGTGCAGATACAAGAGATTGCTACAAACAGCCCCCTCCTGAAAGAATGAAATGAGTGGATATGGAAGTGCCAACAACTGGAAAAACTCAAGGAACCTTATAGCAACAACTCACACTTCTTTAAACTCAGTCTGGAAGAGCCTTGTGGAGACTGAGGACTTCTTAGGGAAGGAGAAATCTGACAGCTTTTTTTCCTGTCACACACAAAATTCTTACAAAAAACTAACTTCTTACCCACTCCTTATTCCCCATTCATAGCTCATAGTCTTAGCCACTGTGCTATATCAGTTCTTTTGACAGCTTTATTTGAACTGCAAGACTACATCTCTTGAAACATGCCAGGAGATGAAGATTACACATCACTTGTCTAGTTCATGTCTACTGCACTTTATTTAACAGCTGTTTTATTCAGAAGCACAACTTTCTTCTCTAGTTCTCCCATAAACAAGTGGAATTTTTAAAATTTAAGAAGAACTCCTAGCTTTCTCCTCACTTCTATTCATATACCAGGTTCTCCTCACTTCTATTCATATACCAGATTCAAGGAAAGCAGTAAATAAAATAGAATCTTTACTTCCAAACTGGACACCATCATTTTGAAAGGCAGTTTGTTTGCCAGATGAAGGTACTATTGCCTCCTCAGTAGTTGGTTTTGCTGTTATGATCTCTGTTATGCAGATAAGACGATACAACTTCTGAAAACTGTTGGTCTGTGTTGGCTCTGGTGTTTGAACCATTGCTGAAGTGTTCTGAGGCAAGACTGTTGAGGTAGAATTCATCTCAGTTGAAATGTCTGTTGGTACATGTGTATTTGCTTCTGGGATGCAAGAATTGATCCATATATCTGAAAGTATGGTGAAAAGCAGGACAATGAGATTTTTCAAAAGCCACATACATGTAGTGAACATTTCCCAAGTCTTGAAATTTACCGGTATAAATCAGACAACACATATTCCTCAGTACCAATGATGAAACCACTTCATCAGCATCATTCCTTCTTAATAGCAAACTCACATGCACTAGGATAAAAACATGCCATAACTACATCAGGAGTGGGCAACTGCAGAGAACATCAACTTTTGCCCCGGTGGGCCAAACTGACATGTTCGCAGTGATGTCACACCCTTTCTGGTTTTCTTTTTGGTTAAAATAATCAAAATGAACCACCATATTTTAATGATATTTGGGATATTTTGTAGTGATTTTTTTTCATGAAAATAATTGAACAGGGGCAGGTCCAGGGCGTATAGAAGTGTGTATGTCCTGGCAGGCTGCAAAAGGGAATTAAGGGCACATTTTCCCTGGGCATGAAGGAGTTAAGTGAAGTGAGACTTTAAAAAAAAAAGAAATCTAAGGAGGTGATTCGCTACTTGGCCTCCAAAAGTCTAATGAGAATTGAGCATGCTCAGCTGCCATGAAATATTGAATGCTAATTGGGAAAACTGCTTGTTCTGGCATTGTTCTCTGTTTTTCAAGGCACAGTTATTCAGACTATAAGAGAAAATTGGGCCTGGAGGAAAAGGAGTGATTTTTTTCAGTGGTGAAGGAAGCACAGCAGAGACAGAAAGGATTTAATCTCCCAACTTCCCACACAGCCATCCCAAAGAAAATATCCCTTTCCTCCCCTGCAATTGTTGTTTAAATAGAACGAATAGGCTGGCTTATACATAATTGGCATCATATCTAGATTGACCCTAAGGCAAATAAAATAGTGGTTCAGAGTCATTCATGATATTGGGAGTAAAAATTCCAAGTAACTGTGCTGTGCCTGTGGTGGTGCTGTTCAAAGGGAACAAGACACATTTCAAAAGCATGTGGTATATTCACAGGTGGAGCTGTTAGAGTACCTAAGAGTAAAACAGGCACAGACGGAGGGCAGAGCTGCAAATGACATTCTGAAAAGTAAGTAATTCCTTATTTTCAGGAGCAAAGTTATATGTTGCACAGAGCTTGAAGATCATTCTAATATCAGAATGGCCAGCTGAATACAGTGTAATAATGGAAGGAAATGACTTCTGTCCCATTCTTAATATGAGTCCCTGTTGGGAACTTGGTGACGCATTTTCATTGACTGAATAGGATGCTGAATGAGAGGTATTACTTTCTCCACCACAGGAAAGAAGAGAATATTAAACTGTATTCTGGCTACATACACTTTCAATCCAGAATCCTAGTGATAAATACGATGGTTTACTAAATGATAAATTTAGTGATAAACATACTTGTAGTTATCATAGTTACATCTCCTTTGTAATACGCAAATCGTTTAACTTAAAATGCTGAGCTTAAAAAAAAGGAGCATTATAATTCTGGATATGGGCAAAGTATGATGTACTTTAAAAAAATTCCCCACCAATATACAATTGTTGTTCTCTTGCTCAGGGTACAGGCATCTTCTATAAGAATGGTATTTACAGTTTATTAATCTTGCATTTTCCTTCCAGCTGAAGCAATGGGGATGCAAAAGCCTCTCACAAGAGGCTGCTTCTGCGATCTCCGCACCCCAGCTCTGCAAAAAGATAAGCTGCGGAAAGGGCCACTGTTATAATGCTATTATTCCACTTTCAACATCCTGTGGAACCCTGGGGTTTGCAGTTTAGGAGGGGCATTTAGAATTCTCAGCCAGAGGGCTCTTTGGCCTCAGTAAACTGCAAATCCCAGAATTCCACAGGATGTTGAAAGTGGAATAATAACACTATAACAGGGTTGCATGAAAAGGCCCTAAGGCTCACAGGATGAAAGCAGCAGGACCTTCTGATCAGCAGAGATGGTGGTATCATCTGCCACCCCCCAGTGTGCGTCTTCTGAGTTTACCTCCAGTTTTCAGAACAGGGAAAATGAATTTTTGCATCGTTGTGGGCTGTATCTGTTGTGATGTAAAGTATTTCAGGGATGTTTGGTCCCAGCTGGGCAACTAAGGCCCATTAGATTAACAAAAGATATGCTTTTTGCTGCAATGAAAACTACTAGAACTATTTTGTGATTGGACAACTGCACAATTTTTTTTATTCTTCTTGGATGGTCTGGCTGTAGAGATGGTCATGATGAAAGACTGTACTTCAAAATGTACCACTGGACCACTATGTGTAATGTCAGAGGAAACTATGAGCTATCTTGCTGATTACAAGGCAACTTATATGTCATGTTCCATTCAAATTCTGTACATACAGTGCCAGAGTTTCCTTCCTATGGTTCCATCGTCCAGGAATTGATTGGGAATACCTTTCAGGTCTCACTCTTTACTTACACCTTCCCAGGAAGTGGAAAAGTGGAAATTGACTGTCTCAGTGTATGTTGCGTATGCCACAATTCAAGTGACAAAACACAACTGTTAGAGCTGTGGTGGGCAAAATACAGCCCATAGGCTGCATGTATCACTCAGTGCTCTTTTTGTCGCCCCCAGGGTCCCAAGGGGTAAATTTGTTTTTGTTCCAGAATTCCTCCAAATGCACTCCAGGAGGTGTGGAGGGCATTTGAATTTGAGATTCCTCTTTAAGGTTGACTGCTTTAAATTATTTAGAAGGTAAATGTTTTTGCTTCCTATGCTACCTGTTTGTTGTCTGTCTTGTCCGTCATGTCTTCATCTCTAATTTCAGTGAAACTTCCTAATCTGAAATCTAAATAACTGCATATTTTTTGTTAAATGCAAGGATTTATTTGTTCAAGTATTTTACTGCCCTTTTATGCTTATTCTTTAGATGCTGAAGCCAAAGGGAGATTAGGCTAACTTTGTTTAGGTATCAGGAGAGTCTGCTGGAAAGCAAACAGTTAAGTTGTAGCAGTTCTTGCGCTCCTCATTCAAGAGTTAGGATAAAATAAGAGATAGTGGCAAAAGTAGGTTATGATGACAGGGCCTACAAGCTGGTCATAGAAGTTGTGTTATACTCTTACCACATGGAGAGATTATCATGCAAACCATAATATAAAATCACACAATCTGTATCTCATCACACTCACCTGAAGAATTATAACAGTAAGCATGAGATTTCTGGGTGGGTGGAATTCTCCAGATGACTACTCCAGTTTTATTTCTCCCACATTTTTCATTTGGTGTTATTCGAGAAATGACTGTATATCGCTCTGCTACCCAGCCGAAACTACAATGAAAAGTAAAAGCTTTCTGTAATGTAATGTTATGAACAAGTTTGTGTTGTGCATACAGACAAAACTTTGGTACATAGAATTTGGTTACTGAGGGCCAATGGATAGATTGTATTTGTTTGTATGAGACCCAACTTTCTTGTTAATCCTGAAGCTTACTAAAGTCACTTTCTTCAAACTACTTTGCATAATGGAGTTACTGTGACAGTAAGAAATGCAGTGCAAGTTGTGTAATAAACAGGGCTGTAGAAAGTATCTCTTGTATATCTCCTAAAGAAGATAGACTCTAGAAGATGGACTACTGTACAAGCATACCTCAGTGAACAAAGCATTTGATAAAGAAGCTTCTTTTTACTAAATCTTTTTCTGTCCACCTAGTCCCCACCTCTTCCTCCTTGTCGTCTGTCTAGATAGAAGCGCCTTGTTTTGTTTTGTTCTTTATTGTTAGCATCATCATCGTTGTTGGAAGGACAGCACCAGAAGGCTGTAGAAATATAGGGTCTTTCCACCCCGCTCAGTTACAGTGCTATTATTCCATTTTCAACATCCTGTGGAAAACTGGGGTTTGTAACTTATTGAGGCCAAAGAGCTCTCTGGCTGAGAATTCTAAATGCCCCTCCCTAAACTACAAGCCCCAGAATTCCACAGGATGTTGAAAGTGGAATAATAGTACTATAACAGTGTAGTGCAGAAAGGCCCATAGACTTTTGGTGTTAATGTTACACCAGTGTAATGTCTGCTGTTGCAGTCAATATAAGACAAACTCAGAAACTGACAAGACTCCAAAGGCAGCAGAAACAAGGTTTATTTCTTCATAGACTCCAGCAGAGCATTGCAGACACAAATCTGACAAGCACAGGAGCCTCAGCCCATTAAATACCATATAGCTGGAGTTAGAGCAGATTTGCTTTAAAGAGACAACATACCACAATCAGCATATCTGCAGTAAACCATTCAATAAAGCTTGGGCTGGGAAAGAATGGGATTGTGCTCTAGCTGATCTTAATGTAGCTGTGTGTGCCTGCTAGCAGCAGGCTAGGTAAATGATAGCTGCCTACAGAATGCTTTACTGAGGATACATGAACAACAAAACTGAAGGAAAAGGGGAGATCAGATAAGCCTGCTTCACCAGCTATCCTCAGCATGTGAAAAAGCTAGATTTGTAAATCTGGCCACCAAAACGGAAATAATAAGGGAAGGAGAGGTTGGTGAAAGAAAGAAAAAAATAAATACCTGAAGGCATTTTGTCAGAAGTTTTCAGCTGATCTCTAGAAGGTTCAACATGTTTTGGTTTATTTCTGCAAGGCTTTCCTGATCAGGTTGTTTCATTTCACACATGCATATGGTTATTTTTGAATGAAAGGATAGCTGAGACATGTTGAACTGCTTTTGTTTTTGAGGTTATAGGAGTCTATCCCTATTCTTTCAATATTATTTCTGCCCTTGGCACTACATTTTCTGTTAAAGAAATAACACTCAGAAACACATCCACTTTATTAACTGAGGTATCTCTGTATATTGTCTGCTCTGACATATTTGTGGACATCTTTTTAGATTGGGAGTTCAATTTGTGATTTTCTTTACGTTCTTGTTTAACAGATGGAGTAGTATCTCTTCGCAACCATTTTTTAAAAAATTCAGAAGGTGAAGTGCTGGTCCAGGATCCTTGTCTGTACCACTACTTGTGTGAAAATTTAATGCAAATAGTGAAACCTAACACATAGAAATTCATACAGCCTTTCTACTCAGGGAACAGCTGAAGCAACAGACAGTGTGTATTGAACAATGTCTAGTATATAGCCAAGAGAAGAAACAACATTCGAGCACAATCAATATGTATATTTACTCAGAAACAAACACTCTTTCTATGTTTTGGACTGCAGACTAAACAATAAAATAGTAAGTACAGATATATGTCAGAGAATGTATAAGAGAACATTCTGGCCCATCTTTGCGGGAAAACTTCCAAAGGAATTTGTGAGATGGTATAACAGGGCAGTGATGCTTGGTAAGGTAGGCGGCAGTAAGGAAAGAGGAAGACTGCATTACAGATGGAACGCACATCCTGAATCTGTAAGACCTGGGCAGGGGGGCTGTTGATGATGGAGTGACTTGAGGTCTCTCATTCATAGCATCACCATAAGTTGAAATCAATTTAATGGCAATTGACAACAAACAACAGGATACTGTAAAGAGTAGCAGGGAGAACACACATTCACTAAGCTTGCTGGGGCCCCCTGAGTGCACCTAAGTGAGTACTGTATAAGAAAAGTAAGAATAAGCAGGAGGTCCTTAATCACTGCATGGTTTTATATTTGGTTTATTTATAAGTGGTGATAATGGCAATATGCAAAGATTATGCTAGAAAGAGTTGTGTCAGATGATTATATGTTCAATATTCTTGAGTAGGATCCAGTCTCTGCCTTTCCCTGGTAAAAGAGCTTTGTTCATGGATCCTTGCAAGCCACAGCTTCTATCCTCTGTAGCATTTTCAGGGGGCAGAACAAGCTAACATGAGGAAGAGTGGGTAAGAGGAAGTCTCCTTCTGTTTGTTGGGCTTGCATGTGCCTTGCTCCAGATCCAACACGGGTCCTTATCACACTAAACTGTTGCAATGCTATATTTATTTTAACTGCCATGGGAACATCTTGTGGAATTCTGGAGATTGTATCCCAGTGAAGCCCAAGAGCTCTCTGGCTGAGAATTCTAAATGCTTCCCCCTCAACTGCAAATCCCAGGATTTGCAGGATGTTGCTATGGCAGTTAGAGTGGAACAATGGCACTATAACAGTATAGTGTGATTAGGCTCCCAGTGTAAAAAAAAGTTAACATAAAATACTTTAAAGGTTGAAAGATTTTCTGTACCTGCAGGTTTCAAAGCCGTGCTTCCAAGCCTTTTCTACATCAGATTTATGTGCAAGCGTTAAGTCTAGCTGTCTGCATATCTCGTGTGCTTCATGGAAGTTAAAATGAGCTTTATTCTTATAGGAAACAGTAGTAATTCCAGCAATCCGGCACTTTGAAATGTAGATATCTGAAGACAGAGTAGAAATAAATTATTACATAAAGAGGGTTGATGCTTAATACTATATGCTTGGAGAGTGGATTAAATTATGAAAGGGTCTTGCCCAGTACTGTTTACACTGACTGGTCGAACCTTTTCAGTATTTCAAGCAGGGGTCTTAATTATATTCCAAGCCAGAGCTTCTGAAACTGATGATATTCGAAACTGATCTTAGAAGAGCAAGTGCAGTGTAACGGTTAGAATGCCACACCAGGGCCAGGGATCGCTGAATTCAGCTCCAGCCAAACTGGTGAAATTCACTGGGTAGTCTGTACCTCAATTTAATTTACCACGTAGGGTAGTTTAAGGGGGTGTGAGCAGGACTATGGTTACTGCTTTGGGTTCCTTGAAGGAAAGGGCAGACTATAAATGTAATAAGTAAATTTCAGACATTGAAAGCACACATGTTGCAACTCAGTTATACCCTTTTTCTGTGGTGTCATAGAATCATACACCTGGAATATTAATAAATAAATAATCAATGAAGTCCTTTCTAGCTGTAAGATTTTATGTCACCACAACAAAGAGGATATAGCTTATAGCTTACTGCAAGCCAGCATAGTCTAGTGGTTTGAGCATCGAACTACAAACCTGGAGATTGGATTTGATTCCCACTCAGCCATGGAAACCCACTGGGTGACCTTGTGTGAGCCACATGCTCTCAGCCTTGTAATAGATTTGCTTTAGGGTTGCCATAAGTTGGAAACAACTGTGAGGCACGCAACAACAATATAGTGCTTAGATTTGAGATTTCAAAGCTGTATACAATAATTAACAACAAGAAGAAGAAATTTAAAAATAGATGGCGTGCTGGACTACATACTATAGGGAAGGTTTACAAAAATAGGCATGTTCTCAACATGCATCTAAAACTACAGCTTGTTTGAGCATGTCAAATTTCTGGAGGAAGGGTATTCCACAGAGCAGGTGCCACTGTGCCATATGTTCTGCACGGACCCCAGGAGCATGTGGCATTGCCCAGGGAGCCACTCCACATGTTCTCAAGGACCAAATAGGTCTATAATAAAAAAAAAAGTCAGTCTCTCAGGAAACCAGTTATTAGAGCAGAGCTTCTTAAGCTATCTGATGTGGATGACCCAATGTGCCGAGGACCAGCACCATATTTGTGTCCATTGATTAAAATTATTTCTTTCTTTCTTTCCTAGTCTGGCAGCCAATATTTCACAGGCCAGCATCAGCCCAGAGGCCACCATTTTGAAGAGCACAGCTATAGGGTTTTATAAACTAACAACAAAACCCTAAACAAATAGGCAGCCAGAGTAAATTCCTTCAGCAGACGAACACTTATGTGGTTATTAGGTAACCCTACTCAGAGGTCTACCCAAAATATTCTGTACCAGCTGTAGCTTTCATGTCTTCCTCTCTGAAAAAAAATCATCCATCAGGGAAACTAAGGCTGGTTTAATGGTTTGTTTGACTGATTGATTAGTTAATTTATATTCCAACATGGGACCCAAGGCAGCTTACAACAAAGTTAAAACAAAACAAAACAAAAACCCTAATGTTTAAAAGAAGTTTAAAAATAGGTTACCATATTAAAAGCATCACTAAATCAAAACACTGGTATGCTGCGAGTTAATCCTAAGTGGAGAAGACAAATTCAATCAATTATTAAATGGGAAGTGAACACATAGGTGAATTCTGTCTATTCTAATAATAGTATTTGGCCTAAAATTTCATTACACAATAAGGACAAAATTACAGGACAGATACATTGTTTAAAAGGTAATTTTGTGCAATCAGTTAATTATCAGATGCCTGTTTAAATTTAAAAAAGACCTTTACTTGCCAGCAGAAGGAGAGCAGAGGGAGCCCAGCCTATGGGATGGAATTCCACATCCTGAGAGAAGTTGCCAAGAAGGAACTCTCATGGGCCCTCACCGGACAGGCATGTTATATTGGGTTTTGCAGATGGTCTGGACTTAAACTGTATAGGACTTTAGACCTAAAAATGAGGACTTTGAATTGTACTCTTAAATGAACCAGCAGCCAGTTAAGCTGTGAAGTTCTGTGTTCCTTGTAATCAGCCCAGGGTCCTATTCACAGTACACAATTATAGTGCTGTTATCCCACTTTAACTGCCATGGCTCCATCCTATGGAATCCTGGAGTTTATAGTTTGGTGAGGCACTGGAGTTCTGGATGAAAATTCTAAATGTTCCTCGCTAAACTGCAAATCCCAGAATTCCATAGGATGGAACCATGACAATTAAAGAAGAATCGTAGCAACAGAATTCTGTAGTGTGAATAGGCCCCAAGTCGGCATGCTGGCCATAGCATTTTGTACACACTGAAGTTTCCAGGTAGTTTCCAAATGCATCTTCACACCAAACACATTACATTATTCCACTCCATTACAAAATGTAACGTAATGGAGGTATGCGTCATTGTAGTTAGATCCGACATCTCCAGGAATTGGCAGTGCTCACATGCCAGTTTTAACTGTGTCTTAGCTACTGGTGCAGTCTAAGCATCCAGGGCTTAATCTAGGAGTACACTCAAGCTATGAAAATGAGATTTCAGGGGGAATGTACCCCTATCCAACACAGGCTGACACTCTGTCTCCTGATCTGCCTTTCAGCTGACTAGAGCCCTTCTGTCTTGTTTAGGTTAAACTTCAGTTTTCCCTCACCCAGTCTATTCCTGACAGAAACCAATGGTTTAATACTGAAACAGGTTCCTTGGAATTAGGTGGAAACAAGAAATAGAGTTGGATATCATTGGCATGTCAGTGACACTGAATCCCACAACTGCAAGTAACTTTTTTCAGAGGTTTCACATGTATATTAAACAGCCATCTCCTTGAGGCAACTTTGAAGGATACCATGGTTGATGGTATTGAAAGATACCAAGAGGTACAGCAGAACCAACAGGGACTGACTCTCCCTGTCCAGTTTCTGATGCAGGTCTTCCAACATAGTGACTAAAGGTGTTTCTATCCCATAATCAAGCCTTAAGTCAATTCATTCCTCAGTTCTGACTGAAATGGGTTATGTATTCCAGCTCCCTGCTAAAGTCATGGTTGGAACATCCCTGATAGGGGACCATCCACCTTCTGCTTAAAAAGCTCTGAGGAGGGAGAGTCCACCATGTTTTGAGGTTGTCTATTCTACTACACTTGAGTTTCTCCTCAGATTGTACCCAAAACTATACAATTGGTTCTTAGTCTGAGCAAGATGTTTTTCATAATGTTGTCTATTTCAGAGGAGGGGGTAATGCAAACTGTGGGCCACATGTGACCTCCTCATGGCCTCCAATGCACCCAGAACTATTCTAGACCATAGAGAGGCCTCAGAAAGAAAGAACGAAAGAATGAAAGAAAGAGACCTAGGTCTAAAATCACCCATGTAGCAAAATGCTGGGGCTTTTAGGGGGCAACTAATATATACGTATATATATATGTGTGTGTGTGTGTGTGTGTGTGTATTGTGGATGGGGTTGCAGTGGTGGCTAGCCTTTCAAGATCCCTCAAGGGGGCCTTGTAGCCTCCCAGCATTCAACAGTTGTCCAACCCTGGTCTGTGTTATAATTTTCCTGTAACTGTAACCCAGTGGTTAGGGGTGTGCCCTCTGGAGCAGCATTAAAATAAGAGATCATGGGTAACAGCTCTTCCAGTATTTAAGATGACTATTATACAGTTTCTTCTCCAAGCCTGGCATACTCAGCTTCTGCAAGCTTTCCTTGACAGGACATGGTCTTCAGTCCCTCACTATATTCCCCATTCCCCTCTGCACACATTCAATTTTGTTAACATCCTTTTTAAAGTGCAGTTCCCAGAATCAGACATAGTATTCCAGAAGAGGTATAACTAAAGAAGAATAGAGTAGGCCTATACTTTCCATAAGTATAGCAGTACAGCTCCCAAGGGCCATGCTAGATGGGGAGTCTAGAGTTTGTGGTCCAAAAAGGTAACTCTTCCAAGCTCTGTGCTTGGCAAGGCTGTCATTTTCAGCTCTAGCCAGTGATTCCTTCATCCCCTGGTTGTAATTGCTGTGGACAGTGGTGGTGACACCACATGATCAGAGAGAAAGGAGACAAGTGGCTAGAACTTGCACATTTTAAAGTTACTGCCAATTGTTCATCATCCAGCAGTTTCTGCTTAATGAATTTATAACTTGCCTTAGATCAACTCCATACACAGGATATATTTCCTTCTCATCTAATATAGGCTTGACACTTCTGTTCCTATGCCTTCATTTCCTCCTCCATGAGTACGCTGAATACTTTCTCTTCCTTATTTGCAAGTTCAGTGATTCCTCCCTGTGACATTTCTATCTCTAGTTGTAAGGGAGAATGCTTAAATTTATTAACTAAATAAGTGCAACGTATTATATAAAATGTAAGCAGATCCTTTCCAAACCTAAGAACATTATAGATATTTCTCAACCCATAATGTTAAGGAAGCATTACAAAATGAAAGTCATTTTATATATCTCAAAATGAGAAGCCACGTACACCTATTTTTTAACATCCTTTGGGCCACCTGTGCATCCTGTGTTGGGAATCTCTGACAAATGAAGAAGATTACATACTTTTTTAAAAGGTTACTGTAGAACAATAGGAAAACACAAGCTAATAATATTAAGGTGCAATAAGAAATGTCTTCCAGCCAAAAATCTTGTAGTTAACAGATTTGTGTTAGATTTATTGCCACACAAGCTCTAAGTATTGGGATCAGTGGGCAGATATATAGGTATATCAGTACAGTGAAAAAAAATTGCAAACAGATGAACACAAAGTACTTGAAATGCAAGCAGTAGCATTTTTGTACAAAATGTTAACAACACAATAATAGTGACTAATTCTTGCATCAATAAGAAGCAGAGTGCTTTGGGAGACTGAAATGTTTTGCCACTGGTTTCTAAATAGTACTTTTCTTAATGTCAGATTTTCAGGGGGAATGGTTTCTTTGCCCCATGTGAAGAGCTCTTATGGTACATGATAGCATACAAAAAATAGTTCAAAGTCCTGTTCCTATTGCTCTTTGAACAGGGACTGAGCAAATACACCTGGGAAACTATCAAATAGGACTGTCCCACATTTGTTTCCCAGGAACTGACGTTGAGTATCTTCCTACTCTAGGTACAGAAGCACCATCTAAGCCATCATGATGAACAGTCTGATAAATGTCCCTTTCTTGAATTTGTCATACCCCATTTTAATACTATCATCTTAGTAAGCAGTGAAAGCATTTTGCTGTTAGGCTACAGATGGGAAATTTATGGCCTTCAAGACATTTTTAGACCCCCAGTTCTCATTAACCCCAGGCAGCATGGACTGTTCCAATTGTTAAGTTGCAATTCAAAATTGTGAGGACCAGAATTCTCTGTGTTAGACTTGCATGTTTTCCAAGCAGATTAAATGAGATTTTGAAATAAATTTTGGACAGTGTAAAAAGGGGAGAAGCATAGTTCTAATTAAGAAATTAACAACAGTAACAAGAACAACTCAGAATAACATAGCAATGATGCTAATAGGAGTCTATGTATTGCACTGCTTTCTGAATAAATCCTTGTAAAATTAGTCTTGTGTGTCTGGCCACAATGATTTTGTGCATAAGTATATATGTATTCTCTCCTATTTAGACATAAATAAGAACACCAATCATGGCATCATCGTATCAGAAATGTGGCCTTGGGGCCATAGCATCACAATTTCAATTCCTTTGATGAATAATTCACCAACATTTCAGTTCCTTCTGACAACTGAAGGTGCCTGGATCTCTTAGTCATGCATTTAGGGAAGTAGATTCTAATACACAAAAGTTTAAAGCCATAATAAAATTGGTAGTCTTAAAGGTGTCATCACATGCTTCACTACTTTTATGTGTGTATGTATTATGTTGCAAGACACTAACTTAGAGTTTGAAAATGGTTCTTTAGCAGAACTAGCCTGGAGATGGTATAGTTTGCTTAGCCCAACTTATTATTTCGTAATACTCTAGTTCAGATCAAGGTTTCAGCTGTAAATCTGTAAATAACCCAGCTGAAGGGAGTGGGATAAATTTCATTTTCTTGTACCATATGGTCCTGATTTAAAAAAAAACCCAAAAAAACAAAAACCACGCGCATCTTTATTAACACTAGGTTGAAATTACTTTGATAGTACAAACCATATATAGAAACATACCTTCTGAAATAAAAGTATCCTGTATTGTGAGGCTTATGGTCCAGACTGAGAAGAAAAAGAAGGTAATTCCAAAGTGAGATGCCATTATCAAGAATGCTATGGGCTGAAATTCAGACCCTGTTGCTTCCAGTGTCGATAAAGCGATGTTGAGCCACACCTTGTGAGATTGGAATGAAGTCCTTTCTTGAGAGCTGCTGAAAAGCCACTGCCAATTTCACAGGCAGGAACAAAGTTGTTGCTCAGCTCAAAAGCCATCTACTGGCCAAGGTCACTGTGTGGAAACACGTGACACCCCCCAAAACCATAAAGGACAATCTGGAAAACAGGGTTCAGTGCTGACTCAGAAAATATGCGTATGGGGAAAAGATAACACAATGTGTTCGTCCTATTGTTATAAACAGAGGAAGGTTTTTCCCTCTACTGTTCGGGAGCTCCTTTCTGTGACAGTTCCTGTTCAGCCAGTTCTGACTAATTTATCATTCCTTCAAATGATTCAACTGTTGAGCTCAGAAATGTGTGTTGTATAAAATGGTTTGGGTACCACTTAGCACAAACACATGGAAAATAAAGATGTTTCAGTATCAGTTTGAAATTATTTTATGAATTGTATGCATGGTTGAAAGATAAGAAGACTTAACAGAATGCCTTCTCTCACATTTGCCTGCCTATGCCCTAAATTCATAATCTCAGGGCCTGCTCCAGGTACCCCTGCCAAATTAGGCACAGTGGGTGGTTGCAAAAGAAATGTCCTTCTCAGTGGTGGCACCTCAGTTCCACATCTAGAGAAACTTGCCTATCTTAGGGTCTTTTTTGGTACCAATTAAGACCTTGCTTTCTCAGGCACTTCAGAAAGTCCCAGGCACTTCAGTGCTTTCAGGTGTTGGCATAGTTTCATCCTCCATTGTTGGTTTTATTTTGATCTTATGCTGTGCTGTTTAATTATCTTATTTTATTTTCTCCTTGTATATTACGATTTTAATATATTTATATACCCCCTAGAGGATGATAGCTATTGTGTGTCCTAAAAATGTCAGAAATAATGGTAGAATCCTGTTGTGGAATTGCACTTTTGTAAGGGGATTTATGTATGCAGGAATTATACCTGTGCAGTTGCATAATGCCCATATGCAGTAGAGGGCTGCTGTTATGTTCTATGTAGCAGAGCTAGCGAAGTGCACAATTTACATTGATGCCTGATGCGTGACAAGAACTGATGGGCACTGAGCACAAATGCACATCAGGCACCCTCACTGGTATCCCATAACACATCTTTGCATTTCAGGAAAAGGGGTTTCTTAGTGCCTCTGCTATGTAGCCATGTAAATTTATGTAATGTAACAGGTCATACAGGATTCTGGTGAATCTAAGTTAGCTGATTAACTTGGATAATAAGACAGAAGCCCTACTTTTGAAAAGAGCAGGAAAATGTATTTATAAATACAACTTGTTACAAAACTTCCTAAAGTAATTTGCTACAATTAATATTGTAAAAACCTTTTTGTAAATTATTACATAATTTAATACTTTCCTCATTATTTTTCATGTCATTAAAAGTAACGTTTAACTTTAAAAAACTGTTGTGCAAAAAAGAACATTGCTCCCACTCATGTTACTTTTGATATGCAAGTACATTATTCCGTTAAACCAAATTTTTAAACTCTAGTTGTAACTTCACTACTTGTACCTTCAAGTCTTTTTTCAAATAGAAAGGAAAGATGATAACTTTAAAATAAGTTATAAAACCACTGCTGTAAATGTTCACCATAGGAGGCCTTTGTTCATGATGTGAGTCTCCATTTCTGCCAAGGACTATGACAATGAAGCAGGCTTTTGTTTTGAGCATCCCCAGTTTTGTCAAGTTTTCTTCCTTTGCCATGGTACAAATAAATAGCAGTCATGTAGGGACGGGGGGCAGGGAGGGGCAGGAGTGCAGTTTGCCCTGGGTGGCATTGTTTTTGGGACATCCTAGCCAGTAGCCATGCCCCCGCGTGCCCTGGCCACGCACCACACACCACAGCCACGTCTTCACACACAGTAGCTATGCCCTGCATGCTGTAGTCCCATCCCCCTCCACACACTCCAAGCTCCGCCACTGATAAACAGGCCTAGGAGAGCCTAATGAGGCCTTAATTATACCCAATAATGATTATTGGTACAAACAATTAATGTATTTTTAGAAGAGTAAAACATCCATTGCTGATGGGGACCAGCAAACTCTAGATTTAGGGATAGATCTCATGCAACCTTTTATAATGCAGAAGTTGTTGCATTGTAAATCTGAGCAGTTACAGGCAGCATAACCAATAGGGAGGAAAACTGGGAGGTGCAAGGACTTCTGAAGGGTCTACGGTTGCCACCCTGTTCTAGAATGAAGAAGAAGTTTTACCTTTTTTCCTACAGCACTGTTCCAATGAAAATTCTGCCCCTTCTCCAGTTGTGATTGTCCCCTGGAATAAAGCTTCCATTGATGTTGATTGAAGCAACAGCTTTGGCATAGAGTGATTTCCCCCCCAAGGACTGTATTTTTACAGTGCCCTCCATAAACCATAAACTCGCACAGACTAATGGGTCTAGAAGGATTCCTGAATGCTCTGGGAGATTTTCCGCTAGAAATGGTGATTCTGTTGATGTCCTGATTGATCTCTGGAATAGGAGATGACCTGTGCAGTTGACAGAGTTGCTTCCAAATGTTCTGCAGGGCATAGGCTCCTTGTTTTCTGAGCAGTTCAAGACAATGAAGTGCTTGCATAGATGATTACAGCTATGGTGAGGAGATGAATTTGATCAAGCATGAGTTCAGGACCATTTTAGAACCTATCTTGCAGCATTGAGGGCAGCAAAGAAACAATTCTCTGCTTTCTCCATTAATCAGCTCAATCTTGTCCAGCACAGCTGTTCTGGGTAGTTTAAGGGCTATTACATCCTAGACCTCAGACTTCTGAGGAGGAACTCTCTGAAAACCACTGTGAGAATTTTACTAAATACTTTGCAGTGAAAGTTGCTAAGATTTGTTCCGATTTGGACTCCACATTGAAAACAGAGTCCAGGGAGGTAACTGAAGCACTTATTTGTCCAGTTTTGAAGGATGAGTTTCTGTTGTTCAACATGATGACGTGGACAAGTTGCTTGGAGAGGTGAGGCCAACCACTTGTCCATTCTCACTAATTAAAGCTGCCAAACAAGGACAACTGGGTGGTGAGGATTATAAATGCTTCTTTGAAGGAGGGTTATGTTCCAACCTCTTTAAAAGAGACAGCTATAAGACTTATGCTGAAAAAGCCTGCATGGGACCCCACCTTCCTTGGCAGCTATTGGCCAATCTCTAATCTCTGCTTTCCAAGTAAGGTTTTAGAGCAAGTGGTGGCAACACAACTCCAGGCTTTCTTGGATGAAATAGATTACCTGGATCCATTCCAATCTAGGTCCAGGCCTGGTTATAGAGCAACAACAACAAAAAAGCCTTGGTCACCTTAATGGATGACCTACATCAGGAATTAGATAGAAGGCGTGTGTCCCTGTTGGTCTTCTTGGATCTTTCAGTAGCATTTGATACCATTGGCCATGGTATCCTTCTGGGTTGTTTGGCTGATATGGAATTTGGGGGTATTGCTTTGCAGTTGTTCTGGTCTTTTTTGCCTGAGTATTTCCAGAGGGTGGTTCTGGGGGGCTGTTGTTTAGCCTTTTGGTCATTAGATGTGGGGTTCCACAGGGATCCATACTATCCCCTATGCTTTTAACACTTACAGAAAGCCACTGGGAAAAGTCATCTGGAGTTCTGGGCTGGGTGTCAGCAGTATGCTGATGATACCCAGCACTTTATCCTTTATAACTGATGCCAAGGAAGTTGTGCTGGTTCTGAATTGCTGTCTGGATGCAATAAAGGACTGGGTATGGGTGAACAGAGTGGGGATCAATTCAAACAAGACAGAAGTGCTGCTGGTCAGTAGGAAAACCAACCTGGGATTAGGAGCTCAGCCTATTCTGTTTGGGGTTGAACTCCCTCTGTAGCTTGTGGGTACTCTTAGACCCAGTGCTGCTGCTAGAAACCCAGGTTGCTGCAGTGTTCAGGAGCACCTCTGCCTAGTTTCAGCTGTGCCTTTTCTTGAGGAAGGCAGGACTTGGCCACAATGGTTCATGCCTTAGTTACCTCTCAATTAGAATACAATAATGCACTCTACATGGGGCTCCCCTAGAAAAGCGTTCAAATGCAGCAGCAAGTGAAAAATGAAGCAGCAGGTATGCATTTTAGAGATCATGTAACACTGGCCCTGAAAGAACTGCACTGGCTTCCAATCTGCTTCTTAGCTCAATTCAAGGTGCTGATGTTGACCTACAAAGACCTAAGAAGCTTGGATCCAGGATATGTGAAAGACCAGCTCCTCCCATATGAGCCTGCCAGAAAATTGAAATCATCAGAGAAGGCCCTGTTGCGTGTCCCAGCACCTCATGAAGTTAGGTTGGTGGGTGCAACAGTGCTTTCTCTGGAACAGCACCTCGACTGTGGAACTCCCTGCCCTGGGAACTTAGGCTGGCCCCATCTCTTTTAACCTCCTGGAGGGCAGCCAAAACAGTGCAGTTCTACCTGACATTCAGTGTTTGAAAGTGCTGTTTCAGTTGTTTTGAAACTGGATTCTGGGATTGTTTTTCGACTGCTTTTAGGAACTTTAAGAGTATTTTAATGTGTTTTTAATTTTTTTAAATCTTTGTATTGTTTTAATTGTTTCCTATTTGTTCACCACCTCGGAAGCTCTTGTGGGCTGGGAGGTGATACAGAAATACTTTAACTAACTATATAATCCTCTCCCCATCCACTGATCTATGCAAATATTCAGATTAAAAACAAAACATCTGCTTTCTAATACACACACATTTTTTTCCTAATAGAAATAGAAGAGCTTAATACAGCAGATCACTCTCTTCCTTACCCCACTGTTTAATCTCTAATATTTTTGGCTCATGGGTCTGTAAAGTTACATTTCTATCAAAGCATACCAAAGTCATTTCAGGTCATTTGGGTATCTTCCAGGAGTTCCAGACTATTTTCCTATCCCTATCAGATTCATGTAGCGTTAGGTACAACACAGAGATTGTTAGAGAGGTATCTGCATAATACTATAATGATAGAAATGCCCAAATATTCTCTCATATAAGCCAAGTTTCCTTAAAAAACAGTGTTTCTCAACTTTTTTCAGTTTGCATATTTACCACCATTTCATGCTTCACCCAGTCTGTAGGCAATCCCTTCTCAAAAGACTTTTTTTTTTTTTATTAAAACAAGATACAATATAGTCATTTCCTCATTTCATCACTGTTTACATTTTTTTTTACATCATTAAAATCTAACATATACTTAAGAAAGTTATTTGTTCATTTCATTAACCCTTTCCCTTCCTACCTTCTTTGACTTGGTACTTAATTACCTCTTATCTCTTCTCCTCTACATTTATTTTTCACCGTTAACTATCCTTTATGTGCAGTTATAGCTTTCTTATCTCTTCCAGCTTATACCATACTTTAATCTGTTCCTTATCTATTACAGATCTTTTCCCAGTTCTCCTCTATATATATCTTAATTTCCATCATTTCAGTCTTTTTATCTCCTCTTTTTTCCCCTTTCATGGCTCTCGATAAGCTATCTAATGTTGTGTATTCCTGCAATTTACTCAACCATTCTTCCAATTCCGGGGTTGTTTCTCTTTTCCAATATTTTGCGAATGTGACTCTAGCTGCTGTTATCATATAGAGTATACTATTCTTGTATGTCCTTTGTTCTTTTGTTAATTGGTGTAACATATTCAATAGACATATTTCTGGTGTTAACGGAATTTCTATTTTCAATATTTCTTTAATTGCCTTGTGTATCTTTTCCCAAAAGCCCTTCGCCTCCTCACATTTCCACCACATATGATAAAAGGATCCGTTTTCTCCCCCACATTTCCAACACTTCTTCTCCCTCTGTTTATATATCTTACTTAATTTTTCTGGATCTAGGTACCATCTGTATAACATTTTCATATAGTTCTCCTTTAAATTTTGTGCCAAAGTAAATTTTTGTGTGTCTTCCCAGCTTTTTGTCCACTGTTCCAATTTAATTTCCTGTCCAATATTACGTGCCCATAAAATCATTGAATCTTTTATAATTTCAGATTCCAATTCTCTTGTTAACATAAAGTTGTAAATATGGGATGTTATATGTTCTTCCTTTTCAAATATTATCTTCTCGAATTCATTCATTAAAGTTGTTACCTCTATTCCTTCTAATTTTTGATCAATTTTATATCTTTCCTTAAGTTGAAAATAGAGGAACCACTGGCAATTCCAGCCTTCATCGTTTAATTCCTCTCTTGTCTTAATTCTCTGTGTTTCTTTTCCAACATCCATTATTATATCTCTATATGTAATCCACCTTTCCGAGGGACTTTTCCGATTACTATATAGAGCTTCGTGGGGGGAGACCCATAGTGGTATTCGACAATATATTTTCTTTTTCCATGTTTTCCAGATTTCGAACAACGATCTTCTTATATAATGATTGGAGAAATCCTTGTCAATTCTTGCTTTGTTATACCAAATGTAAGCGTGCCATCCGAACCTAAGGTCCGGACCTTCAAGGTTCAGCATTCTGTCGTCTTTAAGTGTGATCCAATCTTTCACCCATAACATTCCATTCGCCTGATAGTATAATTTCAGATCTGGAAGTCCACTTCCTCCTCTTTCTCTTCTATCTATTAATGTTTTCCATTTTACTCTTGGTTTTTTCTTATTGCAAATAAATTCTGTAATATCCTTTTTCCATTCTTGAAAACATTTATTGTTAGTGATTGTTGGTAAATTTTGAAATAGATAATTCATTTTCGGCAGGATCATCATCTTAATAGCTGCCATACGTCCTAATAACGATAGATTCTGCCGCTACCCAATTCTGTAAATCTCTCTTAATTTCTTTCCATTTAACTCTGTAATTATTTTCAAATAGTCCATTGTTTTGTTTTGTTAAATTTATTCCCAAATATTTAATTTTCTTCTCTTCTTTAAATCCTGCTTTTTGAACCACTTCTTCTATTTCTTCTTTGCGCATATTTTTGGTCAAAAACTTTGTCTTCTCCTTATTTATTTTAAAGCCAGCAAAATCTCCATATTCTTTACATATTTCAATCACCTTCTCAATACTTGTTTTCGGTTCTTCTAAAAACAGCACCAGATCATCAGCGTAGGCCTTCATCTTGTACTCTTGTCGCCTTATTTTAACCCCTCTTATGGCCTCTTCTACTCTTATCTTCCTCAGCAGTACTTCCATCGTTATTATGAAGAGGAGAGGGGAAAGTGGACATCCTTGTTGCGTTCCTTTCTTGATCTCTATAGGTTTTGATTTTTCACCATTCACAGTTAAATTTGCTCTATTGTTCTTATATACCTCTCTAATCCATGATACAAATTTTTCTCCACACCTCATTTGGTCTAACAATTTAAACATAAATTCATGATTTATATTGTCGAACGCTTTTTCTGCGTCTACAAAGATCAATAATCCTTTTTGTTCATTGTGCTTTTCGTAATATTCCAATACATTTAGAACTGTACGTATATTATCTCTAATATTTCTCTTTGGAAGAAAACCACTCTGATCAGGATGTATGATTTCTTGTGCTATATTCTTTAATCTTTCTGCTAATATTCTTGTAAAAATCTTATAATCTATATTCAATAACGATATGGGTCTATAATTTTTTGGTTCTTCTGGATCTTTTCCTTCTTTTAGTATCAGTGTTATATTTGCCTCATTCCACGAATCCGGCTTCCCTTTATTTATTATTTCATTAAACATTTTCAACAATGGTAAGGAGAGTTCTTCCTGACATTCTTTGTAATACAACGCCGAAAACCCATCTGGTTCTGGTGATTTGTCGATCTTCATCTTTTTTAATGCTTCCACCACCTCCATCATTGTAATATTTGCATTCACTCTCCGCTGTTGTTCTTCCGTTAATATCATGATATTCTGTTCTAAATATTTATCAATTCTCGCTTTGATCCCTTTGTTAGTTTCATTATCGTACAGTGTCTTGTAATATTGCCGAAAAGTTTCCATTATTTTCTTTTGGTCTGTAAATATTTTATCTTCTTTCTTTACTCTTAATATCAAATTTCTCTCCTTCCTTTTCCTTAATCTATTCGCCATCCATCTTCCCGGTTTGTCTGCACTTTCAAAATGTTTTATGCGAAGTGTCCTTAATTTCTTTTCCATGTCAATCGTGTTTTCCTCCTGTATCTCTTCCTGAAGTCTCTTTATGTCTCTCCTTACTTTTTTATTCATTGGATTCTGTCTTAAATCTTCCTCTCTCTGTTTAATTTCTGTTACCAATTTCGTCATCTTTTCTTCTCTTTTCCTCTTCCACTCCGTTGACCACTTTATTAACATCCCTCTCATTACAGCTTTCCCCGCATCCCAAACTGTTTTAGCAGAGATACCGTCTTTATCATTTTCCTTAAAGAAATTCTTTAGCTCTTGCTTAATCTTCTTAACGTATTCTTCCTTTCTCAATAATGCCTCGTTTATTCTCCAATTTCAATATTTACTTTCTCTCTTCATAGATATTTTAACTTGTATTGGATTGTGATCGGAGAAAATCCTCGGGAGGATCTCAATTTCTTTTACTATGTTATGTAGTGTTTTTGATATCAGACACAGGTCAATTCTTGACATCATTTGATGAGAGTCTGAGTAGAATGTAAACCCTTTTTCTTCTCCTTTTTTGTGTCTCCATATATCTATCAGAGTCAAATCTTCCATCATTCTAAATGTATTTGGTAATTTCCCACTTTTCACTTTCCGTTTTTTGATAGCTGATCTGTCTTCTTCTAGGGACAGCACTCCATTCATACCCCCCATCATCAAAATCTGATCTCGACCATTTTTATTTATGTATTTTTGTATTTCTTCTTCTATCTTATCATAAAATTTTGCTTTATTCTCTAGGGGTGCATAAATCCCTATTATCAACAGTGTGAGATTTAACAATTGTACTCTTACACCCACATAGTGTCCATTTTTATCTACAAATACCTCTTCTGATGAATATTTAGAGTTCAAAAGACTTTTTAAAAGTTCTATGCAATCAGTGTGGCCTCAGCACAGTGTATAGGAAGTGCTTTGATTCTGCATTCATTGTTTGTCCTGAAAAATCCTTCAGAATTTTCCGCTGTAATCTTTAAAGGGAACCACACCTACCAGTGGTTATGGCATTATATCCACTGAAATATATGCTCTGGTATTGATCTGAATGTGAACAGTTTTCAAAAAAAAAAAAATGAAAATGTAGGTTGCTCATCATACCTAGACAGAGACAGAGAAAGACTAGCAAAAAAAAAAAAGAAAAAAAAAGAAAAAAAAAAGAAAAAAAGCAACAACCTAAAATCAGTTTAAAGATAAACCAGAAGATAAAGTGGAAGATAAACGTGGCCAAATTCAATTGGCATAATATTGTTGACCCCCACCCCAAATGGGCCAGACAAATGACATAAAATAATGACACATTCCATTGGCACAACATTATATGTATTTATTAGTTAGATTACATCATACTTTTTTTCCAGTGAAGTTGAGCTACCAACATTATGCTTTCCTTCTTTTGAAATAATCAGAATTTAGTTGAAGCGGGTGGTATTTTTCATTAATATTTTATCTTGTTTTCAAAAGATCTTCCTTTTGGTGATTTTTTTCTGCAGTGCAAAAACGATAGCCCAAGTATTCACCAACTGTGCAGCAGAAGGTATGGGAACGTATGAGCATGATGCAAACGCCACACTATCTCTACAACCTTTTGAGGAACGACAAACATTGCCTTTGATTGCTCTAAAAGACACCATAATGCAGCCAAATGTGATTCACTCCCTGACCCCACGAAATTTACAGCACAGTTCTAGCTGGAAATATGTAGTAAAGGTAAAATAAATTAAAGCTTTTAAAAAGAACAGTATGAGTATGGGAGACAGTGCCTCAACACATATCAAGAGAGGTGTTGTGGGGCCCTTCCCCAGAATACTTGTAGATTAAAACTTATGCAGCTCTAGAAATTAAAATCCAGTGCATTTAAAAGCAGCATGGAAGTTTTAACGTTTATTCATAATTATATTTGTATTTCCTTAGGCATTTTGGAGCAAGATTCATATATAGGCAAAGAAAACACTTATCAAATTGAATGCATTATTTTGGCAAAAAAAAAAAATCAAAGAAAGAGAAGATAACTTAAAACTTAGTGTTTAGTTTTAAGAGAGCTAATTGATGACAACACACAATCTTTATTCTTTGGTGGTGTTCCCCATAAATAAGCACATATGAGCAAAACAGAGAACTCTGAAACAATATTTTTTATTTCCACATCTCAAGTATGTGATGCTCTATACAGTACAATGCTAGCACACCTGTGCAAAGTCTTAGAAAATTTAAACAAAAGATAGTGCCTCTTGAGTATCTTCTACTTAAAAACATCAGTGCTGTGCACAAGAATAAAAATGTGTCTCATTAAAGCCAAATAAATAAATATTGCACTTCCAAAAAGAAAAACTCCCAAAAAACAAACAAACAAACAAAAACTTCAGAACAAAAACAAAACCCCAAACAGAAACCTATGAATGATGTAAGATGGATGACTTGCTATTAGTAGCCCCATGAGCCCTGTGAATTTGAAGGAACATAACATAGGAGACAATGCATAGAGAAAGAAAAGGCTGCATGTTCTTTTCTTTGTCTCAGCAAAGACAGCTACTATTTTGTACTCTGGCGAGCCCATAATCACTAAGAAGCCATGCCATTTTTTAAGAAATAAAAATAAATAATGGTTGGCCTAAAACCCTTGATAACAAGAACACCAACCCTCAGGCACTCTATCAAAAACTTGGTTCCCTCCCTCAAGAATTAGTAAAGCAGTAGAACTTTTTGGCAGAAAATAGATGGCCTCATGGGTAAAATGCCTGTTTATGTTAAGTAATTCTACTTAGCTTAATGCGGGTGTTTCAGAGTTGAAATAAATAAAGTCAGAAGGTGTACAAATACATGTTACTTTTCTGGGAGGGCTTTGCATTTTCCTATACTGTTCAGATTTAGTGCTTCTGCTTCCTAAGTTATGATTATGAAGTTAGTATGGCATTCCCCCCGATAAGAATTTTTCTTCCTCTTGGCATTGATATTAACTTTGGTTAGCATTAGTACAGGGATAGCTATTAAACAGGAAATCTTCTCTATTAGTCATGCTTGCTGGGGATGATGAGAGTTATAGTACAATATATCTGGAAAGCACCAAGCTGAAAAAGGCTGCAAGAAAAAGATCTTGGGTTTGAAGCTAGTCTTAACATAATATCCTAGTGAATTTAGACATAAGATTTACTGTTTTACTGGTGTAAACCTTAACAATAGTTAAAGCTCACACAAAAATAGATGAAAATCCTGTAGCTCATTTCACAGCCATGGGTAAGGAATCAGGAATGACCTGTTTTTTATGAGGATATACCTGACTTGACCATAACTAAGGATGAACTATTAATATTTTATTTGATTAGGTATACGATCATCTCATATTAATTATTCCACTGTTTGGGAGGAATCAGCCCACCCCCCACCAGAATGATACAGCCTTCTGCTCTGAGTTTTTTGTGATAGCATTGTTATATTTCATTCTTTGGTTGTGCTTCAATATCATTCATATATAACATATGCAAAGTACTATTTCTTTTTCATTAGAGTGAAAAATTACCTTGAGTTATTTCTTATTAGACAAATCGTTTAATTCTAAAGCCAGCAGAAATCCCTTATTTCTTTACCCCCTTTAATTCCCCTTTTCCAGTTTGAGAGGAAATGATACACATTCTCATTGGCCTTTTAAACATGCTTAATCACACTATTTTACTCTTCTGGAACAGCTAAGAGACATATCCAGATGGTGAATATATAGGCAAACTTGTATTTACTATTAGTGTTACCCATCTCATCAGTCAAGCTGCTTCACACCAAGGGTGCATCTCTCCCTGGGTAGAAATTTCATTTTTTAACAGCTGGTTGGATCAACATTAAAATCATATTGTATAACTTCTTCCTGAGATTCTCATGATCATCTATCAGTAATCTATGGCAGAGTTAGACTGTACCATACTCTATCCTTTTATATTTTATCAACAGTACCTTCCAAAAAAGCTAACTCTTCTTTACTGCCTCTAATTCCAGTATAGGAGGAATTAATCCCTTTTACATACCAATTAATGTGAGAGAATTTTGTGCAAAAGGATAACACGGTATGATCACAGAGATCACAAAGGATGCTTTTGCTGAAGGAGAGCTTTGTGAATTGATAAAACTACACCTCATGTCGTTTATACTCTATTTACTATTAGGGACCTGGAAAAAAAAAGGTAAAACCTTTCAGCAGTTCTTTCATCCTGATTTTAAGGAAGATTATTTAAAATCAAGCCTCCTGCTTGCTCTATGTTTAATTTTGTCAGCTAAAGCTTGCAGTGTCTATTTTGTAACTTGAATTTTGTCAGGAGATCAATCTATATCTGAAAGGAGAGGAGATATTCTAGCTTTGTTCAAAGAAGCAGTATGAATAGGTTACACATTATTTCCTTCTAACATACTCAGCGGCTTCCTTTAGTTTCAAACATTCATATTTAACAATGTTGTCTAATTTTCTTTGTGAAATGTGAAAGAATTATGCAACTCAGGTTTTATGATGCCTGTATTAGGAAAGAGCCAGACGCTTTCTTGGCAAACATATAACGTTAAGGAAGGGCAGGGCTTAGCTCTTCCTATAGGAAGTTTTCCCCATCCAAGTGGTATCTATTCCTCTTGAAATCAGCAGAAGGAGGAAAAGTAAAGCTCCCCATTCCAGCTATTAGTTGCCCTCTGCAAGTATACCCCAAGCCTTATTAAAATTACAATAGAGATATGAGTTTAAAACAGACATATATCCTTTATAATGTCTAGCCTTGCACCCATATAACATCTTCAAATGGAATTCGGTTCTTCAAGGTTGTTATACTTACAGCAAGTTGCTGCTACCAACCATAACATTTGCCAGACTTTCTGTGGAGCCACAATGTCATTACACACTTACCAGAACATGTGGTAGAACTATGTGTGTGGTAGAACTATATGTGTGGTAGAGCCTTCCTGAACACAGGGAAGAGCTCTTGTACATATGGTAGAACTGAATGCGAATATTTGTGTACCCCACAGTGCCTACAACAGGGTATTGTTTTAAGTGATGGGGTCTTCTGTGCACATAATTCTGTGCACATAATGAACCTTTCCCTTGTATCTCCTTAATCTGTATATATGGCAGAGGTGGCAAGCATTAATACTTCCACTCATTCAGGCTTCTCTTCTGGTTGATGTGGAACTGCCTATACAGCCAAGACTTATTAATATTTTACTTTTTGGTCATCCTCTTCAGTTGTGACACCAAACAGAAATCTCTAATCTATCATAATTCTAAGGGATTGTAAGTAAAAAAAGAGCTCCACAGTGAACAATGTAACATAAATTAATGCTGACATTTACAGAGCTGGAAGGCTATGGGTGGCATTCTTTAAAAACACTGGAGTTTATGTTTCACCTATGACTCTCCGGATGTCAATGCCCTAATTTTTTGGTAAAACTCTTTATATTTTCATGTGATTGTCTTGATATTCAGGCACATCAATCAAATAATAATTAGCATAAAAAAGGAGAACAGCATTTATTGGCTGGTGTTATCTGGATAATTAAAAACAGAATCACACTGCATTCCCTAATCTTATGGCACAAGAGAAACTGAATGGTGGATTACTGATCACATTTGGCCACCATGAAAGTGAAAAAGCATTACTTTGCTTTGTACACCCCAGTTTTAAAATGGATGCTTACTGTCGTATTATAAATGGCTTTTCTCTCCACTCCTGCTTTTGTTATTTTGTGCGTTGGTCATGTTGAAGTCCTGAGTTCCACCAGGAATATTGCTGGACAGCAGAACATGTAGCTTTCACTTGCGGTCCATCCGATAACTCAGTACAGGAGGAGAAGTAACTGTACAAAGTGGAGATTCCCAGTGCCACAGCAAAAATAATGATAATGGCTGCTACAATCCAGAGCATGTTCCAGTGTTTATGGAGTTTGGGGTACAATATTTGTACATAATGGATGATAACTTCAAGTTTACTGTTCAATAGAAAAGGAATAAACAAAAAATATGTAAGTTCACTGAAATCATTAGACATCATAGACTTCTAATATCTGAAAACTGACATATTGTACAATACTCAGAAGCCTGGCTGTAAACATGCTACACTTTCTAGGTGATTTCCCACAAGAACAAAGGCATGGTTCTCAGTATAATGGTTACTGCTTAAGTTTTAGGTCTTTTATAAATATTTTCTTAAGGAGAGAGTTGACATATTTAGAGTAATTCTCTCTCAGGAGACAGAGGTAATATTGAAAGGTACAGTTGGTTTAATTCATCACCATGGATTATCAGTCAGAGGATCAGCACGGCAATTAAAAATTCCAATAAAAGCTAGAAGAGAAACTGCCTGAGTCCTATTAAAGATTTCATTCATCATTCATCATATTTTTTTCTGTTTTAAGTTAATCTGGTTCAACATCATGTAAAAGTATCAGAAGCACCGTTCTAAATTAGGTTGCAATGAGAAAGGGACAACCTACGTAAGTCAAAAAGCTAATTCATATTACAAACATCTCCTTGCTTTCTCTTCCACAGAAGAATAAATGAGCTCAAAGGCCATTGATATGTGAAAACATCCGGCATCTCAGAATGGTTCATACTGAACAAATGGAATTCAAGTCTCAAACTGGTAGTGTGAATTCCAATGATACAGACATTCACTTATCAACACAACCAAATACATACACACACCACATTTCTATCTCAAACTGGATTGGACTATTTATTTTATTTTATTTTGGCCAAGGGCTGTATTTCTTTGGTGTAATCTGCTGGGGCAGCATGTCAGCAGTGGAGGGACCCACAGCCAAAAGTAGGAAAGCTTATTTCGTGTCTTTGTTTCTAACATTGGACTCTATTGGATTCTATCACTTTACACTGGTACAGCTCTATTATTCCACTTTAACTACCATGGCAACATCATATGGAATCCTGGAATTTGCAGTTTAAGGAGGGGCATTGCGAATTCTCAGCCAGAGAGCTCTTGGGTCTCACTAAACTACAAACCTCAGAATTCCACAGGATGTTGTCATGGCGATTAAAATGGAATAATTGCACTATAATGGAGCAGTGTGATGGGACCCATTGTCTTTCCTCTTTTTACCACCACCTTCTCTCTGTCTCCCTGTCAGGCTGCAGGGAAAGGGAGAGCCTGAAGCAGTGGAGTAGCAAGTGGTTTTGCCACCCGGCGGTGGTCTGGAGTTTGCCGCTCCCTCACAATACACACCAAAAATATTACAAAAAGTCAACACGACATATAGGGAAATAAATTTCCTCTTTTTTAAAGTGATCTTATTGAGGGTTCTGCAATGACTGGGTGATGATGTTTTGTTTTTAAAGACCACTTTCTCACTGACTCCAGAGGACTGTTATGGCTAGAGTTCATACAGGAAAACAACACATTCTCAACCTTTCATGGATTAAGACCAGAGCAAGGATGGCCAAACAAAGGTGAGGATCAAGATGGTGAATGTTATTAATGAGGAAGAATATACACGATAGGAGAAGCTACAGCAGTTTGTTTTTGCCTGAGCCTACTGGGAAGGGCAAGATTCTGCTCCTTCCTTTCCTACCCCACCCTAATAGATTGCAAATGACTTCTGCACTTTGAACTCAGTTTGTTGCAACTGAAGTAAGCCAGGCCAAAAGGGGTAGGTGGGAGGAGAAACAGGGATGTTTAAAATGCAGCTGAAAAAGTAGCACAACAGACTATTAATCAGGATTGTCCCTGCCAAATCTGGACAGTGAGAGTTTAGGAAAGAAGATTTGTTTCTGCTCCCTCACCTCAATTTTTTAGTAGTTAGGTAAAGCAGCCATACATTGTCTTAACTTCTGAATCAGGCTTGGACTGGGCAGCCTTGCAAATAGAGCAAGAAGAGGCAAGATGCATTGGAGTGGGGTAAGCGTCCAGGCCTCCGGCCACCAGACGATGGTGTGGGGGGAGGGAGAAGCATCTGGTAACTGCCTGGCCCACCCTCAGTCCCTGCCCAGCCAGACGCCTCCAGAAGCACGGGGACAAGTTCTGCCCTACACTGTTAAAGTGCTATTATTCCACTTTCAATCTCCTGTGGAATTCTGGGGCACTGTCAAGGTCAGAGACCTGGGCAGCAAGCCAGCCCAGAGAAGAGAGTGGGAGAGCCAGCAGAGTCCAGCCGGGAGGAAACAAGCAAGCACTTTTACTCGAGGAAGTTCATTTACCAGAGTGCCAAGCGAAGCTGTAGTCAGAGTTCCAAAGCCAAGGGTCAAGAGTCCAGAGATCAGTTCAAGGTATCAGGAACTGGGTGCTGGGAGTAAGGTACAGGCAAGAGGAGGGCTTGTAAAAAGTTTGCCACAAGCAAAGGGAAGCTTCCAGGCAGGCAGTTATATAGCCCCAGGCACAGGTGTGTCTGGTGACTGCTTCTGAAACTTAGCCAAGGAAGCCTCCCTTTGCACAGCTCTCTTGAGTCTCCACCTTGACTGGGCACTTATTGAACCAGGCTCCAGAGCCTCTTCAGAACTGGATCCCTGTTGCTCCAAAGGAGTAGGCACAGAATCGGATCCCTGTTGCTCTAAAGGAGCAGGCAGAGGAACGTCCGCGCCTGCTTGGTCCATGGCAGCAGGGATTGCTCTTAAGCTGCAGGACTCATCTCCAGCCAGAGCAACAGAGACCCACAGCTGCTGCTGCTCATCATCATCTCCACCCTGAGCAACAGGGACCACGTCATCAGCAGCTCTGACAGGGGCTTCAGTCATCACAGGTTTATAGTTTCCTGAGACCAAAGAGCTCTCTGGCTGAGAATTCTGAAAACCCCTCCTTAAACTGCGAAGCCCAGGATTCCATAGGAGGTTGAAAGTGGAATAAGAGGACTTCCGGTTCGACTATGGCGCTGTGACAAGGTGCTCCGTGAAGGGGAAGGAGAGGAGGACCTTTACCGGTGGGGTTGGGAAAGGCTGATAAACAACAAATAGCCTAACTCCCTTGGTATAGGGGGGTGAAAAAAGGGTGGAGATCCTGGGGTGTCTCCTAGCTGTCCTGTGAGTAAGAATCTACGCTCGATGGCAGCGAACGGGGCGCGACGGACTGGAGCAGCCACAACCAGCCGGTAATGTTGAAGCGTATAAGCAGCGCCTTCGAACTGCTTTTTTGATCTTTGTCCGATGAGCTGATCTATTTGGAGAATTTTTCATCCCTGACGGACTAGACAACTCTGAATGTGCTGAGAGTAAGGAATTTTGACTAGTGCTAATTTGTTGTTAGAGGGAATGGAGGAGTGAAAGATGGGGATGATGATGGCGGTGCTAAAAAAAAAGACTGCTTTTTTGAAAGGAGAAGAGGAGTGAACGCTAGCAGGGACATTATTTACTGTTTAAGTTAACTCACCTCTTTCAAGGAATTAAAGTTTAAATATACCGATTAAAAGATTTGATCTCTACTTCAAAGAAGTTGATGAGATGGACTGAGATTTCTGAGGAGAAGATAGGGGAAGAGGCTTGCTGATTTCGAAAGGATGACAAGCGACAGATGGTAATGGCGAGGGGGGAAAGCGAAAGACGAAATGCAAAGACTGTGACTGTGAGTGAAAATAGGGAGAGATTGTGTAATTGAGAAGAGAGAGGGGTTGGCAGAGAGCTGGAAGAGAGCTGGAAGAGAGACTGTAAGACGTTAAGATTGTAGGAGAGAGAGAGCTGGAAGACAAGAAGATAGGAAAGAAGGTTTGCTGGGTTTTTGGGAGCGACAGACGACAGAAAGTAATGGCGACGAGAGAAATGAGCGAATGAACTGTAACCATGACAACTGTGAGTGAGAACGGAGAGTGACTGCAGGACTGAGGAGAGAGGGGTTGGAAGAGAGCTGAAAGGGAACTGAGAGATTGGCGAAAATATTGAGGAAATCAGAGATAGTAAGCTACGAAGAATAAGGAATCTGATGAAAGAAAGAATTTCAAAGGAAAAATATAAAGTTTAGTTATATATCTACTTGGGTTTTGAATATTTTGATTATTTTGTTTTGATACATTGATACATTGATATTTATTTATTTATTATCTTCTTGATTTAGCTTTTTGATAGTAACTTATTTATTTATCATTAATTATTCTTTAGCTACTTAGCTAGTATTATTTAGTTATTATTATTAATTATTCTTAAGCTATTATCTTATATTTGAAATATTATTGAATTTATTATTTCGTAGGATATATTGATCTGTTTATTATCTGTTAATATTTATTCTTATTTGTTTCATTGGATTGCTATCTGAGTTAATTTATAGTGTTTTGATATGATTAACATGTAATGAAGGAAATATTTTGGTCTGTGTTTAAAGGGTTTAGAGATTAGAGATTATCAGTGATTATTGAAGGCTAATTAATAGTAGATCACAGTAAATCATTTAAGGCAAATATATTAGTGATTGATATTTAAAGAGATTTTGAAGCCAATTAAATTACCAGTATTGATTCTATAGTCTGGGAAACCTTAATGGAAACTAGAATGATGTCAAGATCAACTAAGATGAAGTTTGCTACTAATCAAAGGAAATTATCATTGGAACTAGAATAAAATGGATAAGTCTGATAATTTTCAGATGACCTTATCAGATGAGATAAGAAATATAAAGTTGGAAATGCGGCAAGAAATGAAGGCCCTTTAGAGGGGAGATGAAACAGGACTTTAAGAATGAGCTAAAGGATATAAAAACAGCACTTGGGGGGTTAGGGAAAAGATATGAAGAATACACAGGATAGAGTCTTAGTATTAAAATTTGGAAGACAAAGGAAATAGAAGAAACAACAGAAAATGTAACAAGACAACAAAAACTCTTTTAGATGAAAAAGCTTTGGCGGATTTAAGGCACGAGAAAATTATATAAAAATAAGAAGGGAGAAAGTTAATGATGAAAATTTATATGAAAGAGTAACCCCATTTTTGGCGAAATATTTAGATATATCAGAGGATAAGATGGAGTGGGAGATTGATAAAATGTTTAGAATTGATTAAAATCCCAAGAGAAAGAAGACTTCCTCGCGATATAATGGTGCAATTGGTAAGGAGAAGGACAAGAGAAGAGATAATTCAAAAGAGTTTGGAGAAAGATTTGATAACAGAGAAGATGAAAGTTCATATCTATAAAGATGTACCCCCGAGAATTTTAAGGAAAAGAAATGAGTATAGATTTATAACATCATTTTTGAAAACTCATAATGTAATATATCGATGGGGGAAATTAGAAGGTATCAGCTTTCGATTTCATGGACAACACTTTAAGATTGACACAGTTCAAGAGGCAAAAATCTTCATGAGAAGATATGCGAAAGAACAACCAAGACAATTAAGACAAAATGAGCAACAGGAAGATGTTGGGATAGAGAATCAGTTATTAGAAAAAAAAAATTGGATGGGAGAACGACAGTGAAGAAGAAGGAGCTGTGGGTAATATTTGAAGAGTGAAGAAAGTATAGAATCAGTTGAAGAAAATAATTAGGTGAGATTATAATAAGAAATTAATCCTCTTACCATGACTCTAAAGATTTTATCTTGGAATATTAAAGGGATGTTAACCCCCCAAAAAAGAAGAAAATTTTTTCACTATATTGAAAAAAGGAAATTAGATATAATTGGATTACAGGAAATTAGAGTACCAAAAGAAAAAGTGTATTTAGTAGGGAATAAAAAATAGGTATAGAATTCGTGGCAATTCCTAATATGAAAAAGAGAGGTATAGTATTATATGTAAATAGTAAATTAGACCCAAAAAAAATTTTAAAAGATGAGGAAAGGCCGTTACATTGGAGTCGAAATTAATTGGCAAAGTCAGAAAATATTGATGGTAGGTATTTATGGCCCACATAAGAAACAGGCAATTTTTTATAAAACGTTGTGCAATAAAATTCTTAATCTAGAATACAGTAAAATAATTTTCTTAGGGGATTGGAATGGGGTGATTAGCCCCAAATTGGATAGGAGGTCAGATAATAAAATAAAAGAAAGTCAAGGGGAACTTCCTAACTCTTTTGAGAATTTGTTGAACAATTTGGATTTATTGGACATGTGGAGATATAAATATGGGAATAAGAAGGAATATACATTTTATTCAGAACCACACAATTCTTTATCACATTTAGATATGTTTTTGATTTTGAAGGCATTAGCTAAATTAGTTTATAAACAAGAAATATTGGCTTGTAAGATTTCAGACCATAACCCAATTTTATTAGAGTTGAAGGATACATATGAAGAGTTATTTAGTTGGAGATTGGATGACAAATTATTTTATGATGTGGATTTTGAAAAGAAAATTAAAAATAGTATTAAATTCTTTATGGAGGAAAATCTAAATAAAGGAGTAAATTTAATGACGGTTTGGGATGCAGCGAAAGCTGTAGTTGAGGGTTGTGTATTCAACGAAAAGCACAAATTAATAGGAAAAAAGAGAAATTTTTTGGAGAATGGAAGAAGGATCTAAAAAAGAAAGAATTAGAATTATCTCATGATCTAACTAATGAGAAAATTCTTAAAGAAATAAAAATATTGCGAAAACAAATAGAGATGGAAATAGATCTTGAACTTAAGGAGAAAATGATTTATGCAAAACAATATTATTTTGAATGGGCAAATAAATCGGGAAGATGGCTTTCGCAAAGAATAAAAGAAAAGAAGGAAAGAACATTAATTACAAAGTTAAGAAGTGGAGAAATAATTTATACTGACTTTCAACAGATTAAGAAAATTGTTAAGAATTATTATGCCATGATTTATAAGAGACAAGACTACCAAGAAGAACAGATGGAATTTTATATAGAGAATTTGAAGTTAGCAATGTTGACAGATCAGCAAAGAGAACAATTAAATAAGCCCATTGCATTATTGGAAGTGATTGAGGTAATTCAAAAAGCAAAATCAGGTAAAACCCCAGGCCCGGATGGTTTTACAGCTCAATTTTATAAGATTTTTCAAAATGACTTAGCACCAATACTTCAAATTATTATGAATGAGGCACTTAAAGGTAACATACCAGATACATGGAAAGAAGCTAATATAACATTAATCCAAAAAGAAGGCAAAGATCCTTTTGATATTAAAAATTATCGGCCTATTTCATTATTAAATTCTGATTATAAATTATTTACTGCAATTTTAGCAAACAGATTAAAAATAATATTGAAGGAGCTAATTTCAGAAGAACAAGTTGGATTTTTACCTGGTAGATATATTAAGGATAATGTAAGAAATATAATTAATATATTAGAATTTTGTGAAAATCATCCACAGAAAAAACTGGTATCTCTTTTTCTAGATACGAAAAGGCCTTTGATACTGTTAATTGGTCTTTCTTATTTAAGGTATGTGATAAAATGGGCTTGGGAGTAAATTTTATAAGCTGGATAAAAACAATTTATTCGACACAATATGCAAATATTATGGTAAATAGCTCTAATACTGGAAAATTTGAAATCCAAAGGGGAACTCGTCAAGGCTGTCCTTTATCACCATTGTTATTTCTTTTGGTAATAGAAGTGTTAATTTTAAAAATCAAAGCAAATGATAAAATTAAAGGGATTAGAGTACAAGGTAAGGAATATAAGATTAGGGGTTTTGCGGATGATCTTGTGATAACTTTAGAGTACGAGGATAGTTATTTAGATATTTTGAAAAATATCTTAAATAATTTTTGGGGAAAAATTCAGGGTTAAAAATTAGTAAAGATAAAACTATGGTGATGACGAAAAATATGACAGAAGGGGAGAAGATTAAGGTGGGCCAAATTTCAGGGTTTACGTTAGCTGATAAAGTAAGGTATCTAGGAATTATAATTACGAATAAAACTTTGGATTTATTTAAGAATAATTATTTGAAAATATGGAATGAAATTACTAAAGATTTAAAAAATTGGAGTAATTTAAAATTATAAAAGGTTGGGTAAGATAGCTACGATTAAAATGGCAATTTTACCAAGGTTGCTTTATTTGTTTCAAATATTCCAATTATACAAAACGACAAGTTATTAAAAATTGGCAAAAAGAAATTAGTAAATTTATATGGGGTGAGAAAAGCCCCGGGTTAAAATGAAGATATTACAAGATGAAAAAAATAGAGGGGGTTTGGCTTTACCAAATTTGATTCTTTATTATCATGCTTGTGCTTTAAGTTGGGTTCAAGATTGGATTAAGTTAGAAAACAACAAACTATTAAAGATAGAGGGTGATGGATTAGGACAGGGTTGGCATTATTATATTTGGTTTAATAGAGGGAGGAACAGTAAGGAATTTGATAGGCACTATCTAGGAAAGCCCTTTTAAAATTTGGAGAAAATATGTAGTCCCAAAATTGAGGAATACCCCAAAATGGGTTTCGTCACATGAAGTGTTTTATAAGAAAGAAAATATATTATTAGATAAGTGGATAAAATATGAAGATATGTTAGCAATACAACAGAAACAAATTAGAATTAAATTTCAACAAGAAATAAAAACTCAGGAATAAAATGTCATTGGTTATTATATAGGCAGATGTATGAAAAATTAAAAATTGATATTAAAAATAGTGATTATCAATTAGTAGAAGAGGAATTAAATGCAGTGTTATATGTGAAGGAACAGAAAATAATCTCTAGTATCTATAAGATATTATTAAAATGGTATACTGAGGATGAAGTCGTAAAACCATCTATGATTAAATGGGCCCAAAATCTCAATCATCCGATCATGATGGAACAATGGGAACGATTATGGACTAAAACAATGAAATATACATTATGCCAAGATATCAAAGAGAATATTTTTAAGATGTATCTTCGTTGGTATCTAACCCCTCAGAGATTGGCAGTAATGCAAGTAAATATTCCAACAAATGTTGGAAATGTGATGAAGATATAGGGTAATTTTTTTACGCATGGTGGACGTGCAAGATTTTGAAGATACTGAAAGAGATACATAGGTGGATAGAATCGATCTAGATATTCAATTTGAAATGACAGCTGAGGTATATCTCTTATCGATGTGGAAGAAAGATCTTTACAGGACTGTGGGAAAACAATTATTTTATATGACAGCAGCGGCAAGATTAGCTTAGCGCGGAAATGGAAAGTTAGGGGGGCACTATTGACTGAAGAGTGGGAATTGAAATTGTTAGAGGTTATTCAAATGGATAAATTAACTGGTATAATAAGAGGAGAAAGTGAGAATGAGGTTTCAAGACAATGGGAAAAAGTAATTCAACAAATCAAAAATTCATATTGAGAAAAGAAAGGGTTAATGTAATTGTGGGAAATCTTGTTAGGGATTTTTAAATTGGGCTAGAAATCAGAGAAGCCAATGGGAGTTAAAGGTTGGTTAACTGACTCAAAAGACAAAGATAGAAGTAAAGGATATAATTATGTGTGGAAAACTAAATCATATAGTATTTTGTGTGTTGTATGTGTTATATTGTAATATAATTGTAGTTGTGTTGTATGTGGTATATTGTAATTGTCGTTTTTTTTCTCTTTTCTCTTTTTTTTTTTTTTCTTTGATCCTGTTTTGTTAATTTGTATATTTTTAATAATAAAATTCAATAAAATATCAAAATTAAAAAAAAAAAAAAGTGGAATAATAAACAATTTTGATTATGCCTTTGAAGGTCTGCATTTCCCTCCAGTCTGTTTTTTTTTCTCTACATGGAAGGAAAAGGAAAACAGATGCTGGAACAGTTAAAAAATCCAACCTCCCAAAAGACCAAAATTGAAAGAGATTATGTAGGTGGCAAACATTACAGGTACCACTAAGGATTTCTCCAGTTCTACCCTATCTTTTCCACAGCAGGTCTCATAAGAGTAGGGGTCTCTCTTCTTCCTCCAACTCCTACCCCAAAATTTTTTAGCGGGGCAGTGGAAGATGCACACAGGTCTTTCTCTCCCTCAAGCCTATTGTGTGTGTGTGTGTGTGTGTGTATGTGTGTGTGTGTGTAGAAGAAAGGAGGCAGCTCCAGGGAAGCCTTATCACCAACCAAATGATTGACTGAGAAGGGAGGGGAGGGGAGGGGAGGGAGGGAAAGAACAGATTCCAAGTGAGGAAACTGAAACTGCTGCCTTGCTGAGGCAGTCTTCCTTAAAAATCAGAAAGGTGGTTTTCTCCCGCCTTTACCACCCCCCTGAAAGTGCCGCCCAGGGCAGACCTTCCTCACCATGCCTAGCTTGCTCCACCACTGGCCTGAAGTGATCATGTGTGGTCCTAGACCAAGCGCTGTATATGATCAAGCCAAGGAGGTTGCCCACACTGCCTCTAATCCAAGAATGCTTCACAAGTGGCTGAAATTGCTGGAAGCTTCCTCAGGTGTCCTTCTCCAAAGTGGTGGCCCTGGTGTTATAATCTAACATATTTCATCTTCTTCACTTACAGGAATGCTGGGAATTCAGAGCAACACTTGTAGAGGATGCTGATTGGGGAAGGCTCTTTTAGCAGATGAGTTTTAGTAACAACATATGACCCACACCACTACCCACATTGTGGGCTTTCATTCATACTGAAGTTTTACTATGCATTTCTCTCCCAGCAGTTCCCTTTTCCCTCTGCTCCAGATTTCTTTTATACACCTTGCAGTTTAGAAAGCAGATGGATGATTTTGAGTAATAGCTACTGTGCTTTGTTGTCTGTAAAATTATTTTTGTGCAATTTACCCTTTGTTTTATAGACTATGGGGAAGTTTGGTTTATGTTTCCACACACATCTAAAACAGCTAGTAGGTTGCTGTTAAGGATATGCTGGAAAAGAAACATCATCACAACATTTGGGGATATTCTGATTTAGTCAGCCTCCAAACATTCAGTAAGGTCACAATCCATCAAATAAATTAATATCTGACATTCTAAGTACAACTATTTTCTTACCTGTGTTCCTTGCTGTTTTCATCATCTTTTTCACTCGCTACACATTCATTGGAGCTTTCATCTATTTTGTCTTCATCATCTTCTTTCAGCTCTTCAAGTTCTTTGGTTTTCTTTAAGCCTTCTTGATAGCTTTATACATGAAAAAGATACATATACTTTTCTTTTCTTTTTTGAAAATACAGCATTCGGTGAAACCACAGGGCTTAGATACAGTAGTAAAACAATATCATTTTCCTATGAAGTCTGCCTGATGCTTTTATTGTGCTGGATCTCCCATATTAACAGAACACAAAGTTTTCCTTCAAAAGAAACATGAAAGCAAGGGACTGATTTAATTATGATCACATATAATCAGGTATGCCGCAGCAGTGTGATGCAGCAGCCAAGAAAGCCAACGCGATTCTTGGTTGCATCAATAGGAGTATGGTGTGTAGATCAAGGGAGGTACCGGTACCACTCTATTCTGCATTGGTTAGGCCTCATTTGGAATACTGTGTCCAGTTCTGGGCACCTCAATTCAAGAAGGATATCAACAAGCTGGAGTGTGTCCAGAGGAGGGCGACCAAAATGGTGAAGGGTTTGGAAGCCTATGAGGAGCAGCTTAGGGAGCTGGGTATGTTTAGTCTGCAGAAGAGAAGGTTAAGAGGGGACATGATAGCCATGTTTAAATATTTGAAGGGATGTCATGTCGCGGAGGGAGCGGGCTTGTTTTCTGCTGCTCCAGAGACTAGGACAAGGAGCAATGGATTCAAGCTGCAGGAAAGGAGATTCCACCAGAACCTCACAAAGAACTCCCTGATGGTCAGAGCTGTCCAGTGGTGGAATATGCTGCCTCGGAGTGTGGTGGAGTCTCCTTCTTTGGAGGTTTTTAATCAGAGCTGGATGGCCATTTGTTGGGAATGCTTTGATGTGTGTTCCTGCATAGCAGGGGGTTGGACTGGATGGCCCCTGTGGTCTCTTCCAACTCTATCATTGTATGATTGTATATATGTGTAATAGATAAAAGACATACAAACCATGTAAATGTATGCACAAACAATAAAAGTAATTTCCTCAAAACCAGGGGGGATTTACCTTTATTGTTTACACACACACACACACACACACACACACACACACACATTTACATGTTTACTATGTACCTTTGTATATGCGCCTGATTACATATGACAGTACAAGCAAAATTCAGTAACAAAGCTCCTAACAAAGAAGCTTCTTTTTACAAAATCTTTTCGGCCCATCCAACCCCATCTTTTCCTCTGTCTAACTGGATTAACACTGGGAGGACGGTGGAGGTCAGCTATAAAAGGAAGGCTATAGGTTTTGAGTTAGAGCAGTGTATCTGCAGTAAACAATATGATAAAACTTGCACTGGAAAAGAGTGGGATTCTACTCAAGCAAATCCTACTGTAGTTGTGCAACCTTATCTACAACTGGCAATACGAAAGAAAACATAGATCTATAGGTTTGGTCTGGTGAAAAGAAAAAATAATCGTCCCTGGATAGCATATCTAGTCTAGTTATTTCATTTCATATATGCATGATGTCAGTTTTGGATAAAAGGTTTGCTGAAACATGTTGAACTGTTCTTATTTTTGTGGTCTTAAGTACCTTTCCCCATTTTTTCCATGTTATTTCTGCCTCTGGTATCAAGTTTTCTGTTAAAGAAGTAATGTCCAAGAATACATCCACTTTGTTAACTGAGGTATGCCTGTATTTTGTTTTGCTTCTAAAGCTAGGTGGTCACCTTTTGCTTTTTTGATTCTTCTATCATTAACTGCACAATGTGATTTGAAATGCTAGTAGTACTGAGAGAGATCAAAAAATAAATCAGAACAAAACACTTCTCTTTGTTCATCTTTTCCACACCATGCATAACTTTGTAAACATCTAAAAAACTTGGTTACTTGTGGCATCTATACAGGTACCAAAAGAAGAGAGTGAAAATGTTACTTTTTTGGAATAAAAATCTATGCTTGTTGACTATACTAACTGGGAAAAGGGAGAAATTGTAGTCCAAAAAAAGTGCCTTTTTAAAGCTCAGCTAAACATCTGTTATACATAGTGAAGACCAACTCTACTAAACCCTTTTGTTCAGTCTAATCATGACAGACAATATCCAAGCAGTGCAGTATTGTGTGCCCTGTGGGCTACTTGGAATGGACACCCAGTAACTCTTCCAAGATCCAAGTGCTCCTAAATGTTCAGTCAATCTACATTTTTTTCAGCCAAGAGAACACTTAAAACCATTTAAAGACACTCTAAATTGATGTTTTGGGAGTTCTTTACTCTAAAAGAGAAAGAACACCTTCCCCAAAAAACAGTGTAGAAGAGAACTGAGAGTGATAGAACATCACTTCTGGTTGTCCAGAATGGTAGTTGTGATGTGACTTTGGCCTCTGCAGCTCTGTTCATTTTCACTTACCTAAAAAGCACGTTGCTGCCCAACCCATGAAATGAAGAGACCATACACGGGGCTTGGGTTGAAGTAGGGCAATTCATTAATCTATGCCTAATTAATATAAAGCTAGTACTTGAACGTGAACTTGGGGCTTGACTTTGAACTTGATTTTAAACTTGATGATGAACTTGTGACCTGAGAAAGGGGGGTTGACAGAATGGGGAGGCTAAGGCAAAAGTAACCCCCACTCCTCTTCCCCAGCCCCCCTTGGCTGGGGTCCCGGGTCCTGAAGCCAACCCATGAGGCTGGGTTCTAACTTTGGCTGACCCTTTTCTGGAAGGTGAGCCCCCTAAACTGAACCTCCCCATCTCACGACCTCACAGTAGGGGCCAGCTATGGGCCCGCCCCAAGGATAGCTCTTATCCTATACCAAAGGGTGACATAGGTACTCACCCAAACCCTCAGACCCCCCACACCTGCCATGGAGACCTACTAAAAAGCCTATTTAAGACATCACCCTGTGAAGCCAATTGCCCAATCCCCTGGCACAGTGTAGGTAGGCAAACCCACTTCGGGGGGGGGGATTTCTACCCGGCCCCAAAGTGACCAGTAATCTTACACTGAAACCATAGGGTGGGAGGCAGATTGCAAGTGAACAAAGAGGCTGAGGAGGGGGTGGTGTGGCCCTGAAAGGGGGCTGCTGGCTCCAACCCCTCCCCATCCCATGTGATTGTGTGGTCTCCTCTCATGGGAGGCCAGCAAAAGTGCCCTCCCCACCACACATGATTACACAGGCATGGGGAGTTGAAGTCATTTTACAAGCCAGAGAAGTTCTGGCTTCCTTCCAGGAGATGGTAGATGATCATCATAACTTCACTGTAAGAAACATTCAGCTTCCTCAGTCAGTCAGCATATCCAGTGTCCCAGTGATGCTGGGACAGGGTCCAGGTAACTAAACCACTGAATTTGAAATATAGACACATTCTTTTCACTAGCAACTTGTTGCAAAAATACAAATATTAAAATAAGGCATGCACTGTTAGTTAAATATCCTAACAGACACATACTGTTTAGCTCATGATTCTAATTGTCTTAGGAACAAAAACAACAAAAAATTGATTTGAAATTAACTCTGTTACACAAGTGAAATGACTTTTAGTGAATCACACAGTGAATCACACTGATGTGGTAACACCTTGTTGTTGCTGTTGTGTGACTTCAAGTTGTTCCTGACTTATGGTGATCCTAAGGTGGCCCTATTGCGGGGTTTTTTGGGGGGGGTCTGAGAGTGTGTGTGATGCACCCAAGGTCACCTAGTGAGTTTCCACAATTGAGCTAGGAGTCAAACCCTGGTCTCCAGGGTCATAGTCTAATGCCCAAACCACTGCATCATGCTGACTTTTGTGGTTACACTTTTGCTTTCATTTTTTTCCCTTAGCTTAAGATGCTCGCTATTGTTAAAACAACATTATACCTTTTTGTTATTATTTTTCATAGACACATAACTGCTATGGCAACACATGCTGATGACAAAACAAAGGAATGAAGCAAGGCAATCTTTTCACCGAAATGCCTTTTGTCATTTTACATGGTCAAAATGATTCACATTTCAGAATTGTTGGTTTTCATATTAGCAATAGTTAACTGTTCTGCGTGTATATTTAGAAAATATTATGTAGGTGGCAATGGATGTCCATAGTAACACAAACATTTAGGCACTGGATCTGTAGCAGAATTTTTGTTGTCATGGGCCTTCAGATCAACTCTGACTTATGGCAGCCTTATCCTATGGTTAAATTGGTAAGATTTCTTCAGAAGAGATTTGCCCTTGCCTTTCTCTTAGGCCATGTCCGCAGTAGACTGTTATAGCGCTATTATTCCACTTTCAACATCCTATGGAATCCTGGCGTTTGCAATTTTGGGAGGGGCCGTCTGGCCCCTTCCAAAACTGCAAACCCCAGGATTCCATAGGATGTTGCAAGTGGAATAATACGCTATAACAGTTTAGTGCGGAAATGGCCTTAGATTGAGAATGTGACCTGCCCAAGGTCCCCCCAGTGAATTTCCCTGACTGAATAGAAATTTGAACCCTGGTCACTGGGAGTCTTAAGCCACTGTAAACCATGCACCACCCTGGCTCTCCTATCACAGAAGCAGGACTATTTTCCTCAATTAAAGTCCAGCATATGTTTTTAAATCTAGATATATATATATATAGAGAGAGAGAGAGAGATACACAGAGAAACTTGGACTACTCTACGGTATTAGGTTAGTTATCATGAAAGAAGAAAGGGGATAAATAATGCTATTTTGACTGACTGTGGTGATGATAGATCTTTACTGAGGTGGAGCTTTTTTCCTGAGACGGAATTGGACAATGCGGTTTCTGTAAGCAGTTGACAGCTGATTTTGGAGAATGAACAGTTAAGACACATGATAGCTGGAGAAGTGAAGGAGGACTGAGCCTTTGTTTGGTTTTGATTATTTACTTGACTTTGTGAAAATGATAAAAATGGCTGCTGTGACTTAACTGGAAAATTCAACACATTAATAGGTATCTAGTATTGTTGCTATGAAGTCAGTTTCCACATGATCGTTGCTTACAGCTTTCACAGCAGCCACAAAATCTTTTTGATGTGCACTTGAAGTACAAGGTGACAGAAGGAAGTTCCTCAACTGGTTCAGCAGAAGAAATGCTACAGACACATACATGTGGAAAGGGAATCATAAGGCATCCACAAATTTTCCTTCCAGGGTAAACAACAAATTGTGTGTGTTAAAATGTGTGTGTGCGCACAAGCATGCATGTGAGTGTGTATGTGCCTTCAAGTCACTTACCAACTTAATGGTGACCCCATGACTCTCACAGGGTTTTCTTAAGCAAGGAATATGAATACTCAGAGGTGGTTTTGTCAGTTCCTTCCTCTGAAATAAAGTCCACGGCAGCTGATATTTGTTAGTGGTCTTCCATCCAGCTTCTGACCAGAGATCCTGCTTAGCTTCCAAGATTAGACAGGATCTGGTGCCTTTAGGGTATTTATGTATGTGTTAAAATAGAAGAAATCCTCATTCAGAATTCCTACAGCTAGAAATCTAACTTGCACTGCCTAATTATTTTGCCCAGGATATTAACATGACCCTGGGGTAAATAACCGGCCAGTGCAAGTTAGATTTCCAGTTGTAGGGATTCTGAATGGAAATTTCTACTTTTTTGGAAATGTTACTTTTCCAGTTATTGGAAAGTAGGAATTGAGTATTTTTTATTTGTTTTTTTTTTTGCTAGTAGAATTCTATAAAATTCATGAAAATGACAAGAACACATCCACAGTTGATTTGATAATAAAATGGACATGCTTATCATGCAGGGTCCAGAAACGCAGTCCTACCCTTTGTTATAAGCTTCCTCTTCTATTTTGGCTTTTGTCTCTGGACTGATGTCTTCTGTGCCACTGTGTGTCTGCGCTGAAGAAGCAGGTTCAGAATCAGGCTCTCCATTTGGTTTTCCACTAACAGATTTGGAAATTGACAAGGGATAAGAAAAGAGATTTAATTTTCAGACTGCATAATGTAAGAGTACCAATTTCTTTTCTGAGTACAGTTGCATACATTGTTTGATTGAAATGAAGGGCCAAGAACTCAAATTTCATAAATAGTCACAAAAAAGGGCCAACCAGTTTACATATTTCTGCAGTTTTGATTCGAAAGGGCATGATTCCGGCAAACCAAAGTGCTTTCAATTCTTACTGACTGGTCAAAATTTAATCTCTCTGCAGCTGCCACTTTTTTTTTAAAAAAAATTAAAAATACAGGAATACAATCACACATTTTCCAGTGGCCGTGCTGACTGGAATGTTCTGGGAATTATAGTTTTAAAAAAACTATTCCAAGTTGTGCCATTTCAAATTATCTATCTTTCCCTTGTGGATCTATGCACATAATCTTCATTGTGACCACCTGTTTCTCGGATGCTCTATGCTGCTTCTACCTTTTTCCTTTTTACATCTCTTTATTTTGCCTGTTTTTTTGTACCTTCTGTCTTTGTGTCCTTGGATGCTCCCACTGCAAAAATACATTTCTGACAAAGGTATAATCAATAGTTTGTGTGTACTACTGTCTCCCTCACGTGTTACATCATTTCAGGACATGGCCCCATAATTTTGCAAAATTTAAACTTACAGAGTAGCTATTTTAATAAAATAAAAGATACCTCCAGATTGGCTGGCCAGCTGGACAATATATGTAGATTCTGCTCAACATACATGGGCAGAAGGAATTACCCCAAAAGAAGATTTATCCAAAAGGGAAGATTGTTGATGTGGTGCTAAGCTATTTTTTTTGTGGAAGCAGAGGCTGTGCATGAGCACACTGGAGGTGTCATCTTGGTGATGCCCAAGACTTGCAGTTCTGCCTTGGGCTCTGATTTTTCTGACTGCTGCTTGGCTGTCAGCACATGTGAGAAGAAAATTTTTACATTTTTTTACAACTTCCCCCACAATTGTAAATTATTTTCCTCCTTCTGATAGAAACTCTTCAAATCTGTTGACATAAAAGCTGGATATACTACATCAACACAGTCCTCTATGGGCCACTATATACCTTTCAAAAAAGAAAAAGAAAACCCAATAATCATAGTTCCAAAATGTCAGCAAGACATTTCCTTCAAATATATTCTGTATTTCCTGAACATGATGAATGTTCTGCCCTGGGAGAAAAGCTGCCAATGTACTGTAAACTGTCTAGGAAGTACGTACATGCAATAAAGTTCCAAAACACAAGCGCATCCTGTGTTCCCAGCAGACATCTCTTGACAAAATGAGTAACCCTGGCTATGCTTGCTATGTCTCTTGCGCTCATGTTTAGAAATAAGGAAAAGGGCTTGGAAATAATGTGTCACAGGCAACAACACTGCCTGTAACACATTACTTTTCGGAGTAATGAAGGCATCATGTCAATAATTTTTTTAAAGAAAAATAACACAACAGATGAGAGCATTATCAATTTCTTAGTTTAATGAATAATGTTTATTCTTTATTACTAAAAAGTTACTTTGGGGGCATTTGGCTGTAGTTTTAACCACTGTTGTATTTTCCAAGTGTGTTCCAAAAAGTCAACAAATAACTATTTTAAATATTGTAATACTGTTTAAAGATATAGCCTTAAGTGTATTTTAGCACAAAAAAGGAAGATTAATTTATTTTAGCAAAAGTAAACTGGTCTCCAAAAACATTTATGCTACAATAAACTAGTTGGTCTCAAAGGCACAACTGGATTCCTTTATGCCTTCTTTTAAATCTTGTGCAGCATTGATTAATTGCTAAAGAAGAAGACAGAATAGCAGTGAGTGGTAAGTAACAAATTATTTTAAAAAAACCAATGTTTTGAGCTCTGTGCAGGAAAATACAACTATTTCATAATTCACAATATCTAAGGCTGATTATAAATGCTTGTTTTCCTACAGATGTGCCTCCTGTCAGTACTGTATGATTCACTTCTTGTTTTATATTCCACCATACTATCTGTACAGTCCAGGGCTGGACATTTTCATATTATTTCAGCCTGGACCCAAAAACCTATCTAGGCAACTTCGTAAGATCAGAAAATGTATTGCTACATGACAGCAGCCCCTTGACCTAAATTGATTAATGGGTTCAGTGCTAATCACCTGAAATTCCATGAAGAAAGCCTAGCCGAAACAACATGCAGCCCACAAAGCTAAATGCAACCAAGTAGTTACTTATGGTGGCCTATTTAGGGTTAATCCAGAACTTGGAACAATTAAGAATTCATTCATACCTCAATGTATTAAAATTTTCAATAACAATTTTTAAATTTGTTATTTTGAAATAAAGGTTAACATTTCTTACTACTTTAATCTTTACTGGCTATTTGAAGTCATTTAAGATGATTTTTAATTTAATGATTTGATCAATAAATTAATCAAGTTGTATCATTTTTTTAAAAAAATTAAATCAAATCAAATTATTTACCCTTACAACAAAATGTTAGCAATGGTTAGATTATGCATTTTTGTTAAAAAGTTTCACTTTTTTCCTGGTAGCCATATGTTTACTGTAGACAGTCTTTTAAATCACTGGGGAGCAAAGAAAGAAGTAAAATAGTACTAATGTTACTGTCAGAAAGACAGAAAGACAAACAAACATAATGCTAGACCTAAACTTCTAAATGGATCTTTAAAAATTACAACTGTATCCCTTCAGAGAGGATAAAATTGCCCTCCATAAACCACCAGAAGCATGCCAAGTAAGCACAGGCTATCTTTTGTGGCATAGAATTAGAAGATACTTTTCTGGATTACAACTCTCAGAACAGAACCCCCAACCTGGCCATGCTGGCTACGGAGTTCTGAGAATTATAGTCCAATAAAGTAACTTCTCCAAACTCTGACTGATCTCAACATAGGTTGAGGTTGAAAGCCTATATGCACATACCTGGGAGTAAGTCCCATCAAATTCAGCATAGCTTCCTTTTGATGAAATGTGCATAAAATTGTGCTACATGTGATACTATCTCATCAACTCTGAGGCTGCAATCCTATGTACACTTCATTGGGAATAAATCCCAATAAACTTAGCGGGTCTTAGGCTGAACAAAGAGGCTTCTATGTCATTCTGTGTAAGTCTGCAATATTCTTTTCCTAGAGAACACAGTAGGAAAAACACTAAGAATGTTGTTTTTCTTTCCCTGTTGCTTAAAGTTCAAGTGAATCTGCAAAAAAATAACAATACCTTTTGAACTGTGTACTCTCATCCTATTCCATCATCTTAAACTCCTTTAGAAAAGTAATTATTTCTTTTCTGGCAGAGGTTATTTGCTTTATATAACTTGCAATATAGTAAATCCAAGTGAACTCACTTTTCTACAAGTGCTGGCAAGACAGGGGTTGACGTTAGATTGCTTCTTCCATTTGATGATTCAGACTGTGAACAGAGATCATTGAGTTTAATTCAGATATCAGCATCATAAGCCAGATGGACAAAATGTAGCCTTAAGGTTGCATGTTTCTCCAGTAGGCTGTTTTTTGGGGGTTTGGAAGCTCTTCACCCCCGCCCCCAATCCTGGACCAGGTGCAGCTGCCCACTCCTGACATAGGCTGTGCTTCCTATATGAAAAGATATTTAATGTACATCAAACACTTTCTTATCCTCAAAACACAAACTCTGTATTACATGGATATGATATCTATTGAGTGGCAATCTCCAGATATGAATCTAACAATTATTTTTAATGCACATTGCTCAAAGAGCCCCCAAGATATTTCTACAATGTGCAAGACAATGTGTGTTTCTGTCTGTGAAGGTACTTAAACAGAAAATTTCTGTAGTATTTAAATTTACCAAGGAAGATGGTATCAAAGGTGCAGGTGATGTGCCAGGTGATTGGCCTGGAAGCTCAAATTTTGACACAACAGCAACACTGACTCTTCTTCGAGGCATCTATAATAAAAATAAATTTCATTATACAAGTGACACAAAGTGGTATCTTCACAATATGCATAGCCACGTGAATTAGAGCAAAGGAGGTAAAAATAACAATGACTTCTGGTCATCATTAAATTCTAAATCTATTTCAGTAAAAGTAATTAATAAAGACATTCTATTTAAATTTTCAACTCACTGCAAAACTTAGAGAGCTGCCATGTACAACAATTACAGGGCAATTATATAAAGGAATCTTAAGGCATAGGTGTATAATAAGCCAGAAGAAGAGATGTAAAGAATACTCTCAAAGTGTCTCATCCTTGACGAGAAAAGACATCTCAGTACATCAAGATACTCCATCAGGAAAATATTCAGGTCCCATGAGATTTTTCTTCCCCAATTTCAGACTTTTTGCAAAAAAAAGAAAAAAAAAGAAAAGAAATTCTGCCAAAAACTTGTTTTTGTGTAGAAAAGCTTATGTTTGGGTCAAAACCAACGGTTTTTGTACAGAAAGCAGTATAATTTGAACCCAGCAGGGAGATTTATGTCTTACTCCTGAAGCCCATATCTTACGTGTAGCATGCAGTGCCATCTCCATATTTCTTCAGAAACAGGTCCCATTGTGCTGAGTGGAGCTTACTCTTTAGTAGTCAGTTTTTGGATTTTTAAGGATTGAGAATGTGGTATTATGCTACATTATGTTCAATATTCTTTTTTTTTTTAATGCTTAAGCTGACAATTTTATTTTGAAGGAAAAGCAACCATGCAGGATTCTGCTCTAGATCAAAGCCTGCACCAGCCTCCCTCTGAAAATCTACCCTTATAGCTAAAGGTGCTGTTTAACCACAACAGTAGCTTTTCTATGAAAACTAGCTTTCAGAATGCTATAATAAAGCTACATCTGGGGGGAAATATTTCAAATGTGACTGTCTCTGCAAAACACTTTTTTTTTCAAATATTAATAAATTGGCTGGTATTTCCATAGCTGGGAATCAAAAAGAGGGCCATATAAAGGCTTTTAGGAAAGAAAAAAAGTGAGAAAAATGGGAACACTGGAAATATCAGCAAGGTGTAAGTAAACATGTTAACAGAAATAGTGGACAGAGAGAAGAAAATGAAGATCTCTTATGAGGAAAGAGAAAAATTCCTTTTTTGGTTTTATCCCTAACTAGCATTAAAAAGCCATATCTTTATAACACAACTCAATAATTTTCTTTGATTTCCCTCATTTTATAACATTTTAATATTGCCTATCAATTATGTTCTCTAGGCATTTTACACAAGATGCAAATCAACAAAATACCACACAGAATCCAAAAAAAGGGAAGAAATAACATTTAAAGCAGTATCAATATAACAAAAATAAAACCAGCATAGAATTAGGATCAGCACAAAAATGAGCCTAAATATAAATATTGAAGAAATTATTAATGTCAAAGATCTAAAATGCAATATGGCATATAACTAAAGGCCTGGAAGAATCAAGAGCTCTTCTGCTAGTGCCCTATGTAGTCACCAGATGAGCTTCTCTAAGGATGGCATGGTATTCTATTACAAGGACACCCTCTCCCTAGCGGCCACCTGTCTCACCTCATTAAGTGAGGGAAACCTTGAGAACACCAGCATCATGGATTTGAGTATGGATCAATAACCTTAAGACTTTTTTTTTTAAGTCATGGGCATTTGCACATATAGACTTCACTAAACAGCACAGTGGAATCTGGAAGAATACCTTTCCAATAGAAAGAGACATGGATCTAGATGTTCGGGGCACACCATCTTCTGTACAGAAAGAAAGGTAAAACAAAGCCAGCAGAAAATCTGTTAGAAAAGTATGCATGCCAGCACTGAAATGTTAACTAGAACAATTTTCTAGCAACTGTGTACACTGCAAAGGATGTACATGTCAAGCAACACTATGTGAAACAATGAGGTATTCCTTTTTGTTACAATAGAAATGTGTGGAAAGAATTCAATACATTGCAGTCTGCTATCATATTAACTAATTGCTGTTTTACTTCTACATACAGTATACCCTCTTCTCTGCATGCATGAATGCAAGGCCATGGGAAGCGTTGTGTCCCATTATAGTCAATGGATGTGACATGCATGTATACTATTGTGGGAGGGCGTTCACTGCATCCAATGGCTACAATGGGACACAGTGGCTGCATTTTTTGTTTTATGTGGAGGTTCCTGAAATGGAACCCCCACATACAGGGCAGGTACACTGTAGACCCCCCTGCTTAATTCTAAAGAAAAATATTTAAATCAAGTTGGTCAATGTTGTTGATCCATCGTATGTAATTTTGTTTTTTTTATTTAGCTAGTGTAAAAGCTTAATCATTTGCATTTCAAGTTCAAAAAGCAATACACAGATGTGCTTTTAAATTTGCGGGAGACAGACTGCATTACCAGGGGACCCATAGCTTCTGCTAGAATTTTGACTAGCAAGTTTTTTATACTCCATCAGCTCAGCATGATCCTTTTCATATGTTCTCTTCAAATTCTCCACATACTGCATCATAACTTCAGTAGCCTTTGACATGCGTTTTTCCTGCAAAGAAGAGATGAGATGACATACACAGAAGGACATTTTAAACAGAAAGTAAATATCATCATGGTTTTAGCAACTGATATGCAAGGATCTTTATTCTTCTTTATTTACCTATTTATTTAATGCTTAGGTTTAATTCGTTGAAAGTGAAGAAATTCACACATTTTTGTAAATTTCTGAAAAACAAACTGAAACAAAGATTTTCCACATTTCCAATAGCCAGATTCAAAATATACAGCCATTCCCAGCATGAAGAAGTTGTACCTGCTTGCCAAACAGGTGTGATGGATAAGGGGGCTTCTTAGGAAAAAAAATAGGAACCCTAATTCAGCAGTGACATGAGTGAACATGTCAGGATTCAAACTAGCATTTTTTTAGAATTAAGCACTCAAAGCCCTGTGCCTGAATAATCAAATCATTTTTTTTAAATTAAGTTGGCTTCCCCATTCTAAATAATATGAAACCTGTGAATTTTGCTAAAAAAATTGTATTAAAACAAAGCTGAAATAAAAGCATCACCCATTCCTAATGAGCAGACTTGGGATTGTGCTCATAAGGAGATCCTGCCACCTGCAGGATTTCTTCAGGAATATTTTGTTCATAAAGACAGGTGTGCAATGCAATGAGAATACCTCAGGCAGTTTCAAGCAAGAACATTACTTCTGCTTCAGTTTTTAGTTTAATTCAGAAGATGCATTTCTGACAGGTGATGATATCAGACTGCTGTTTATCCAATAGACCATTGAGAATGGAAGCTATTACCAGCTGATATGCTGTGTCCATGTCTGGATACAGAGAAGCAATCTGGACATTGAGGTCAGAATGTATCTAACAAGAGAGGGACAAGCTGGGCATTTACAAATGGTTGGAAGAAGGAGTCCCTTGAATGCCATTTCATGCAGATGTTGATTTACCAAGTTTTACAAATTTCAAGTGCTAGCATGTGTACTTTGATATAGTTGTTAAGAAAAACAAATAACTTTTCAGACTTTTACAGAAATTATATCAAATGTATTCTACAAATTCATCAGTTCTCTATCACCTATGTTGCTGCGATGGTTTTGGCTTGAAATATCTTAGGTACTATAGTTTGGTAAGGAAATTAAAAAACTTCTGTTTGAAATAATAGAATTCTCATAGAATTACAACTCTCTGGGGAAAGTGATTGACTGTTCAACTGGTTTATGCAATAAAGGCATGCCTTGAAGAAGCACACATTCAGTCCAGATCATTAGGTCACATGTATTTTCTTGGCAACAAGTCTTAAAACCTCTGCTAACAGCCAAGAAAGGACAGCAGAGTGGTGAGGAGGATTGTGAGAGAAAGAGGACTAAGCCAAAAGAATGCTGGCATAGGTCCAGTCAGGTCAGAGTCTGCCCATATTAATACCAAGCATAGCGATTTTTGCCTAAAGAACATTAAAGTAACTTTCTCCTCTTTTCTGTTAAGAAGTATCAAAGAAAAATAAAGTAAACTCTGACTTTACAGATCCACCAATCTCAGAGATGTTATTTTCCAAGGCCCCAAATTCTTGAGGGTGCTCTTAGTACCACAGAGGTTGTTATTTGCAGCTATCCTCTTATTTCTTCTCAGTAACTGCTCTCAAAAAAATTGAAATCAGATAGTAAATTGCTGAACTAAAGATGTAGCCTGAAGGTAAAGGCAGGGATCTGTTCAAAAGCACATTCCAGGGGAAGCAGTATAGCTGCAAGCTGGCGCACTAGCAGTTTCCCTTTAGGCAACCTCTGTTCCAGATCTGCTTGGCCTTTTAGAATTACAATGAATTTAGAATGAGGGTGGGAAAACAGCATCTTTCATATAGAAAAATATACTAAGCGAAAAAATAATAATGCTCAGATAACAACAACAACAACAACAACAACAACAATAATAATAATTATTATTATTATTTCTATCCCGCCTCTCCCCACGGATCGAGGCGGCAAACAACAACAATACATTAATTGCATTAAAAACATTAAAAAACATACCCAATCCTCCCCACCCACCAACCCACCTAAAAACTCCCTAACTCCCTAAAACTCCCTAAAAACACACAACAATTAACAATTAACAATCAACTATTAAAAGTGGGGAGGCGGTGGAAGTACTAGTCTGGGAAGGCCTGTTGGAAGAGAGCAGTCTTGACTGCTTTTTTAAAGCAGTCAAGACTGGTAATATGCTGGGTCTCCACTGGCAGGCCATTCCATAACTTGGGAGTGATAGAAGAGAAGGTCCTCTGGGTAACTGCAGCCAACCTAGTTCTGGCTGGCTGCAGTAAATTCCTCCCAGAGGACCTTAGTGTGCGGGGCGGATTATATGGGAGAAGGCGATCCCGCAGGTAGGTTGGCCCCAAGCCATGAAGGGCTTTAAAGGCAATGAGCAACACACCTTGTACCGTGCCCGGAAACTAATAGGCAGCCAATGCAAACGCTTCAGAATTGGTGTTATGTGGTCAGTTTTAGGTCTACCAGTGACCAACTTGGCTGCCATATTCTGAACTAGCTGAAGTTTCCGGACTAAGCACATGGGTAGCCCTATGTAGAGCACATTACAGAAGTCAAGCCGTGAAGTCACCAGCGCATGCACCACTGTTTTTAGGTGTTTCAGCTCCAGGAAGGGGCACAGCTGGCATATCAGCTGAAGCTGATAACAGGCACTCCTGGCCGCCACATCTATTTGAGCTGTCATCTGAAGTGGCGAGTCCAGGAGCACTCCCAAGCTGCGGACACAGTCATTCAGGGGAAGTGTGACCCCATCTAGAACTGGTTGACAAACCTCCATACCTGGGCTAGGGCCCTTAACAGCAAGTACCTCTGTCTTATCTGGATTCAGCTTCAGTCTGTTTTTCCTCATCCAGTCCATTACTGCTTCAAGACATTCGTTCAGAGGCGAGATGCCACCCTTAGTTGATGCTATTATCTGATGCTACCATGAAGGACTTACCCTGTGTAAAATTTACATTTTTTGTGCAGAAAACAGCATGTTCTGTGCAGAAACAGAAAATCTTGTTTCCTGCAGAGAAAATACTGTTTTCTGCTCAAAAAAGCCATGTGTGAATTTTCTGCATAATAAATCCTGAACTGTGAAGATTCCTGTGAATCCAAGATTCTTCTCATCATAATTTCCTTACACACAAGAAACACATTTTTGCACTGTTTTTAAAAAATATTCTCAAATATTCTTGCTGTTCCTAAGAACAGGTTGCTTACCTGTAACTGTGTTTCTTCAAATGGTCATCTGTGCCCTCACACAATGGGAATCTTCGCACATGTGCAGTAGCGTTTCGGAAAGTTCCAGAGCTGAGCAGCTTGGTGGGAACCCCTCCCCCACTCGGTACTGAGCATATTCAGTCCCGCCAAGCCAACGGTCTTCCCTCAGTTTCCAAGTCTGCTGATCAAGGGACCTGAAAGAGGGGAGGCTGGGCGGCTGTGTGTGAGGACACAGATGACCTGTTCTTCTTCTTTGTGGTCTCTGTGCCTCACACAGTGGGAGATTTTGTAGCTTACCGTTGGACAGCAGGTCAGGTCCTAAATGATAGAGGACAAAATGGGCATCATGTCGGGCGCTGCAATCAAGGCAGTAGTGGCAAACAAATGTCAAAGGTTGTGACCACGTAGCCACCCGACAAGGTTCCTGCAGGTCAACTCCTTTGAGAAAAGCTGCCGAAGAAGCCACAGCTCTGGTAGAGTGGGTGTGAAGCGGAGACGGAGGTGATTGCCTGGCGAGTTCATAGGCAAGGTGAATCACCTGAACAACCCACTTAGAAAAATGTTGAGTGGAGACTTTATGACCTTTCCAACATCCACCGTAGGAAACAAAAAGGTGTGGAGTGAGGCAAAAGGTTGAAGTTCGTTGTAAATAAAAAGCTAGCACCCGGTACACGTTAAGTGAGTGGAGAAAGCACTCAAGAGGCGAAGATGGTTCAGGATAGAAAGTTGGCAGAATGATATCCTGGTTCAGATGGAAGTCAGAGATGACTTTAGGGAGAAAGGAGAGGTCCAGATGTAGGACCATCTTGTCCCTATGAAACACCAGAAAAGGTTAGTCTGAGCGTAGTGCAGTCAGTTCCTCCGCCCTTCTAGCTGATGTAACAGCGACTAGGAATGCTGTCTTTGGAGTAAGAAGATGGTCGTCAGGCATGGCCATAGGTTTGAATGGAGGGTGCATGAGTTGGGAGAGGACAAGAGACAGCGACCATGGAGGAAGAGGCAGAGAGACAGGAGGATAGAGGTGTTGAAGGCCTTTGAGGAACTGCTTGACTGCAGCATTTCTGAAAAGAGTCAAGGAAGGAGAGCCACATGGTTGATAGGTGACAATCACGGAGAGGTAGACCTTAAGAGAGGAAAAGGCCAGCTCTTGTTCCCTTAGAGACAGGAGGAAATGCAGCACTGTCGATAAAGAGGCAGGGGAGGAAGCCTCACCATGGGCATCTGCGAAGGCATTGAATTTGCTCCACTTGTACTCATATGATCAATGAGTGGGTTCCTTCCTAGAGGCTGTGAGAACAACACAGATGGCAGGAGAGTCTAGAAAGCTATCCTCCAAGCATGCAAATGGAGGCAAGGGTCTGGATGAAAGACGTGACTGTCCGAGTGCAAGAGGAAGTTGGGCATGCACAGAAGTGGCATCCGACGGCCCTAGGAGATGGTGAAGAGACGTCCCAACCAATGCTGTCTTGGCCAATAAGGGGCCATGAGAATAGTGTCTGCTTTGTCTGTGGCAATCTTGGCGACCATTTGGCTCAGGAGAGGAAATGAGGGGAAGATGTAAAGGAATCCCTTGTTCCAGGGAAACTGGAATGCGTTTCCAAGGCAGCAGTGCCCCACGCTGGCTCTGGAGCAATAGAGGGGACACTTCCTATTCTGGTGGGTGGCACAGAGATCGACGGATAGAGTGCCCCATTGGGACACTATCTGGTGAAAAGCGGTGTTGGAGAGGGACCACTCGTGATGGGAGGCTGTGTTTCTGCTCAGTGTGTCCACTGTGGCATTGTCCCATCCTGCCAGGTAGACTGCAATTGGGTGGATCCACAGTGGGACACACCAGTCCCATATCTGTAACGCGAGATGGAGTAGGAGGGACAAGTGGGTGCCTCTCTGGTGATTGATGTAGCAGACAGCTGTCGTATTGTTGGACAGCACCTGTACGGTCCATCCTATGAGGAGTTTCCGGAAGGCCTGGAGGACTTTGAAGATCGCCGGAAGCTCCAAGGCATTGATATGCAGATGTTTCTCCAGTCCAGTCCAGTCCAGTCCAGTCCAGTCCAGTCCAGTGATCTTGGATGAAAAGGCGATTGCAGTGAGCTCCTCAGCTGTGGAGAGATGCGTTGGTGGTGATAGTGAGAAACGGATGGGGTTCAGTAAAGGGCCTTCCGGACAGCAGATGGTGAGGGAATCCTTGACAGGATGTGGGATCTGAAGCATACAATGCTGGTCGTTGAGGAGAGGATCGAAGTGCCTGAGGAAACAGTGTTGGAGAGGACAGACATGGCGATGAGACAGGTAAGTGACCGTGGTTGTGGCCGCCATGTAGCCGAGGAGCTGTTGAATTCAACAAGCTGAAACGGAAGGGCTGTGCAGAATCATAGCTGTAGCTCGATGCAGGACCCACACGCATTCCGTCGGAAGGAATGTCAGGACGGAAGTGAAGTCCAAAGTGGCTCCAATGAAATCGAGGGTGTGCGTAGGTTCCAAGTGAGATTTCTTGGGATTCACCCTGAGACCGAGATCGGAGAGCAGAGAAAGAGTAAGATGAAAGTCCTCGTATAGCTTTTGCTTGCAGGGCTCCACCAATAACCAATCGTCGAGGTAGGGATACACCATCACGTGTTTTGTACAGAGGTAAGCCACCACGTCGTCGACCGCAAACTGGAGGTACCTTCTGTGCTGGGGGCGAATGGTAATACGGAAGTAGGCATCTTGCAGATCTATGGATGCGAACCACTCCCATTCTTGAGGACAGGGAGGATGGAGGACAGGGTGACCATCTTGAACTTCCAGGGGAAGATGAAGGAGTTGACTGCCTGGAGGTCCAGAATGAGTCGAAGGGTGCTGTCCGCCTTTGGCACAGTGAAGTACTGGGAAAAGAAGCCAGTGGATCTGGCTGAAGATGGCAGCCTCTCTATGGCCTCTTTGTAAAGGAGCGTATCTATCTCCTCGAGAAGACGCCCAGAGGAGGAGTATTTAGAAACTCGATGGCATAACCAAGATGGACAATGGTCAACAGCCAAGTGTCCAAAGTGATGGTGTGCCAGGTGTTGAAATGGCGAAAAAATCCAGGGGTCGTGGACAGGTGGTTTGGAAGATAGAAGAGTGGGACAGGTGGCAACCTAGGAGGGCAGTCAAAAGCGAGACTTTGTGGCAGATGAAGATTTCTTGGAGGAAGGCTGGCGACGCCTGAAAGAATGGCGAGATGAAGAGGCGGGCAACAAAGATTGTTGGGAGGACTGCTGTGGAGACCGCAACCGATAAAGACTAGGAGGAGCACCTCTATGAAGAGCAGAATGAGAGAGGCCTCCTGGCCCGAGTCAATGGATGGAGACCCATTTTTTTTGCTGTAAGGCGAGCTTTCATGAGGTGGTCCATGGCATCGTCCGTGTAGCATGGAAGAGGCCCCGACCATCGAAGGGAAGATATTCTATCCTCTTTCAATTATCCTCAGTTAGGCTGGTGGATCGAAGCCAGGCAAAATGGCAAAGAGCGATCACACCCACCATGACCCGCACTGCACCCTCAACAGTGTGTCGGGAAGACTGAATTTGTTGATTAGTGAGTGTAACAGACTCATTGTAGAACTGAATAGCAATAGTCCGGTGGTCATCAGGAAGATGGGAAATCAAGGGGAAAAGTCTATCCCAGATGTTTCTCTGATAAGCTGCTAGACAGGCTTGGGTGTTAGAGACCCTGGCAATCAAAGAAGAAGCTGAGTAGAAACAGTGGCCAAAAATATCAAGGCGACAACCCTCACAATTGGGGGAGTGGCATGAGCCCTCTTACCGACCTTTGTCTGGGAGGACTCAACAATGATGGAATTTGGAGTGGGATGATTGAAAAGGAATTCCACATCCTTACCTTGAGTCTGGTACAGATGTTTCAATCAATGAGGAATGGGAGGGAGGAGGCCGGCTGAGACCATGGATGTTTAATGATTTCCCGCAAGACTGGCAAAAACAGAATTGTTGAAGCGGGAAGTGCATCAACATAATGAAAGACCGGGTCCTGGACCATTGGGCCAGGGCCAGAAATGTTCAGGCCCAGCACGTTGGCCATCTTGACGAGGATGTCAGAGAATTGTTTGATGTCCTCAGGTGCAGTATCTGGAGTCGGTTCCCCAAACATAAGTGGAGGAGAGGTGTGAGACTGAGGAGTAGAATCAGAAGAATCCTCGTCAGACTCATAAGAACCAGATGACAGAGAAGACGGAGGCGGGCGAGACTGTTGAGTCAGGTTTGTCGAAGAGGAGTCCGATACTGATGATGGAGCCAGTACCAAAGTTGATAGCGAAGTCGGTACCGGGGCCAGAATGGATGAAATTGGCAGGATGGCAGAAATAGGTGCAGCGAGGTGTCTAGATCGAGGGAGGTACTGGTACCACTCTATATCTGCTTTGGTTAGACCTCATCTTGAATACTGTGTCCAGTTCTGGGCACCCCAGTTCAAGAAGGACATGGTCAAGCTGGAGCAAGTCCAGAGGAGGGTGACCAAAATGGTGAGAGGCCTGGAAGCCATGCCCTACGAGGATAGACTTAGAGAGCTGGGTATGTTTAGTCTGCAGAAAAGAAGGTTAAGAGGGGACATGATAGCCATGTTTAAATATTTGAAGGGATGCCATGCAGAGGAAGGAGAGGGCTTGTTTTCTGCTGCTCCAGAGACAAGAACAAGGAGCAATGGATTCAAGCTGCAGGAAAGGAGATTCCACCTGAACCTCAGGAAGAACTTCCTGATGGTCAGGGCTGTCTGGCAGTGGAATATGCTGCCTTGGATTGTAGTGGAGTCTTGTGCTTTGGAGGTTTTTAAGCAGAGGCTAGTTGACCATCTGTCGGGAGTGCTTTGAGGGTGTTCGTGCATGGCAGGGGGTTGGACTGGATGGCCTGTGTGGTCTCTTCCAACTCTGCATTTCTATGATTCTATGATTCTATGAGGGACTGCGTCAAAAGCGGAGCCAATGAGGAAGGCGGAGGAGGAGGGGTCGCATGGTCATCTAGTAGAGGCCACGACACTGTAGCGGTCACTTGAGGTGCTGGAGAAACAGCCCGGTATCGAGGGGAGTGATCCTGGAACTGATGATGGGAACGAGAAGATGGAGAGCGTTGGTGATATGCAGATCGAGAATGGGACCGAGAAGGGCAGTACCGAGATGGATGGCGGTAGTGTAATTGCGAGGGGGAGCGCGATGGAGACCGAGAGTGGTGAGGTTGATATGGAGACCAGCGATGGATATTGGGATGGTATCCGTCATGATAAGCTGGTGAGTAGGAGTAGTAAGAGCCGAGCTGCTCCCTCCATAGATGCCCGTGACCATAGAGGGCTATGTAGGATGCTGACAAAAAGGATGAATCCCCTCTGGCCGATGGGACATCATGAGTACCATAGTGCCCGTGGTCATGATGGTGAGTCGATCTACCTTGATCAACGTGTGCCAGTGAGCGAGCCACACTTGAACGAGGCCAGTCTCAGGAAGGAGCTTGAGGAGTGTCTGATGCTGATGGACGGTCCGCCTCAGGATGGCTAGAGGCCACTGCTGGAGGAAGGGGAGTTTGGGAGGACCCTTCTCCAGGCTGTTCCATGGTTGCAGGAGGAGAAACTGTTGGAGTAGGTCAATGGTCTGGATCCGAAGCGGGGTCCATCGGTACCGGAACAGACAGTACTGGGAGCTGAATCAATTCATGCACCAGCAAGAGGGTAGGAGCCTCTGCCTCCTCCACAGTGACACATTGGGCCTGCGTTGGTGGAGGTGTTGGTAAAGGCCCAAGAGCAGTTGGTTGAATTGCTGACAGATGGGCAGCGGGTGAAGGAGAGCGATGTTTTACTTTCTTCTTCTTTTTAGGAGCCACAGAAGAGTGGCGTGAAGAGACTCACTTAGGCACAGTGCGAAGCCGTTGGGTCAAAGCCAGCTGTGAAGTAGAAGAGGCATCTCCAGAACTAGAAGACTGAGGAACCACTGGCATCTTTTAAAGCTTTGGAATCCTTGGAAGAGAGGAGATAGGCGGCAGAGTCGACAGAGTCAATATTGATACCGAAGGTGTTGATATCGAGGATGAGATTGATACTGACGTGGTTGGAATAGAAGACTGTGATGTCGAGAGGCCTCAGGATGCACGATATGACACTGAGGCAGTAAAAAGAGCTGTGTTAGAAGCCGCTTGGTCCTTCAAGTGAAGAGCCGGCTCCCAGCAATAGGAATTCAGGCAAGAAGCCCTATTTTTCAGGGTTTGAGAGGTGAAATCCTTGCAGATAGAGCAGGCCCGAATGTTAAGGCCCTCTCTGAGGCAGAACAGGCACTTGGAGTAGGTGTTGGAAAGCAAAACCTTGCAGCTGCAAGTTATGCACAATTTGAAGAGTGAAGACATAAGAAGACATTTTTCCTGAAGGAAAAGCCAAAAGTCCAAAGACAAGAAGTGCTCAGCGGAAGAAACCTTCTGCTAACTAATTGGAGGAAAAGAAACTAAGGGAAGACCGTTGGCTTGGTGGGACTGAGCATGCTCAGTACTGAGGAGGGGAGGGGTTCCCGCAAACTGCTCAGCTCTGGAACTTTCCAAAATGGTACTGTGCATGCATGAAGATTCCCACTGTGTGAGGCACAGAGACCACGAAGAAGAAGGAAAAAAAATATTCTCAAATACTCTTGCTATTTCATATTCTTGGTTTGGAGATAGACAACTGGTCAAGATGCTGTATGATGAAAAGGATAAAATTCCTCCTCTTTGTAGTTCATATACAATAGTCAGCAAAAGTGGCAGCTGATTCTTACATCAGCAAGTGGTGATGGGACTAGTGTCCTTCACCATGAACATGAGCAGCAGACTAGATTTGTTGGTGCAGAACAGGTCTCCTGACACACACTGTTTTGTCTATAAATACCTCATGGTCTTTTCTTCTGCACCCAGTATCTGACACTTGTGGGACTGTCTTATTTTCCCCTATATATTTTATTACATATTCAAAGTGCTTCTGCCCATCTCTTCAAACTTTAGTTAAAAAGGAACCCACACTGACATACATAGGATCAACAGTAAGCAAGACAATCTCTGCCTGCAAGCCTAGAATCTACAAGACTTGACACAAAAATCAAATGGGATAGAGAAAGAGAAAAGAAAGCAATTCCAACCACCTATTTTTAAGGTGGTATAGCAATTCTTAACAGCCAGTGCAGGGTATTGGTCTGAATGTCGGACTAGGACTCCAGGAGACCAGTTACTGGCTGATGTTGGGCAAGTGACAGTCTCTCTTAGAGGAAGGCAATGACAAACCTTTTCTGAATAAATCTTGCCAAGAAAACCCTAGGATAGGTTCGCATAAGTTAGAGTTGACTTGAAGGCACGTAACAAACACCGTGGTTCTTATAATGAACCTATAATGGAAATGATTTCAGGAGAAGAGGAATCTAACAGTGCAGACCCAACAGACTGGGCTCTACATTCCCGTTTCTGCTGAACCCCTCATTGCGTCCTCTATCATCACCGCCCCAACCATGTAGTGTACGGAAGAACTGGCCTTGCAAGGACAGAGAACCACCACTAAGTGATAAAGAAGCACTTTGCATACAGAAAGTCCTAAGTTCACCTTTGCTTGAAACCTCATAAAATCAACAATTCCGATCTAGATTGACCAATGATCCACATAAGGCAACTTGTTGAGCTCAAACCTGAAAGCTGTTGCCAAGCTTTCCTACAATATGTGATGATCTCAAATAATTAAATCAGAGAATATAACTTATTTAATTTGAATAGTCTTACCTGACGGACAGCTCCAACCATCTCAGCCCGACTGGATAATCGGGAAGATAAACGATGCAGCACAGTGATATCCTCCAACAACCTCTGGTACATGTCTCTGTGTTCAGAATGATGCCATAAGGAAGCTGAAGACTGAAAAAAAAAACCCAGCATGCACAAATATAAGCAACAACCTTCTTTGGAGGTTTTTAAACAGAGGCTGGATGGCCATTTGCTGGGGGTGCACTGAGTGTGTGTTCCTGCATGGTAGCGGGTTGGACTCGATGGCTGCTGTGGTCTCTTACAACTCTATGATTCCATGAAAAGATCAAGCCTAAATAAAGAAGTCAAGAAGTGAGAACCAGAAGTGGATTTACAGCCACTTTAGTATGTGTGTGCGTGTGCACACACACACGCGCATGCAGGTAGTCCACATGGCTACTAGAGGATCCTAGGGCATAAAAGTGCAACCTGGACTTGTTGCAACTGTCTCTCTGTGCTCGAAACAACTAAAAACATTTGGAGTGTTTGCAGGGCAGAATCTTCTAAATTTTACAGAAGTACAGATAATTCTCAAGCTTTGAAATTCAGGGGAAAAATGTAAACAATCGTTTAAAGTTTATTTTCAGTTGCTTCATTCTGTTGTCCTTCTTGGGAAGTATAAGGATGTTTTTGCCTTTGAAACGCAGTCCAGTGAAATTACATAAATAACAGTTCACAGTTTATTTAATTAACACAATCCTAGCAGACAGATCAAAATTGGTTGAGGTCTGCGTTAGGTAGAAGTACCTGCTGATAGAAAGCTGTTCTGCATTGTGGGAGTGTAGCTGTATCACCAGTAATAACTGATGAAAGGCTCTGAAATAGGGCATGCCAGAAGAGTGTTGCTCTTGGGTCTGGTGGATTCAAAGCCTCTCTGTGCCCCTTAGGGACTCCAGGATTTGTCTCCTTACTTATACCACCCTAAATACAGCATAAAATTTCCCCTTGTAATGCAAAATTAAAAACCCACACAGCTGGGGGCAGGGGGAAATCCTCACATCATTCTTTTGCTCCATCTGGAATAAGCCAGTAGCAATTTGAAAATGACGTGACGGATCTGCTGCTTTGCACAACTCCACATAGCTCTTTAATTCCACTTTGGGTCACACTACAAGCAACAAAGCAGGAAAAAATGACAATCCTACTAGATTGTTGTTATCACCAGTGCATTCTTTTATGCAAGATATTTGGTTGGTACTAGTATGGAGCTCTTTCAAAAAAATTTGACCAACAAGAGCATATGGTGATGTCATCACAAAACAGGAGAGTAGTCATGTTCTTGGCACCCTGGAAAAACCCTGTCCAGTATGGCAAGCTGAAAAGCAAGAGTTTTTGTACTACATATGAATCTGCAATATGGAAAGGCATCCTCCCATGGATGTTGCAATATAATGAATCTGAGACGCATGTGTTGGATCTCTGAGCATGAGTTTGCTTTTTGCTAGACATATTTTGCAAGTAATGGCCTATATTTCATTAACAGGAGACTCACATTAGCATTTGTGGGCAACGTAAGCAGAGTAGCTGAATGAAAGTGGGTGAGAGATAAACAGGTGGGAGGCCAGTGCAGGTGAAAAACTCAGTGTTTGACAAACTCTTTAAGGAAAGAGTAGGGAAGTTGTGGTCCTAGAAGTCCCACTAGCTATAAGCATTTGCCATGTTGATGGGAGATGCCCACTCTCCAACGTCGCTTTAGTTTACACCTTCATCCTGACACCTGTGAAACTCTTTTGTAGCTGTGGCCTGTTTGGTTCAGAAAGTTCTACATGTAACATACTGTGTTCTTCTACTTAGACAAGAATGAGTGATTCCTGGATTGTGAAAATGTAGTGTGTAAATGGGTGCTGTACCATGACACTAGCATACTATATCTGTTACAGAAAAATGCAGAGATAGAAGCCAGAAAAGGGGTCACCTTGAAATAGAGATAGGATTCTATCAACCTGGTGTCCAGTGTTAGCCAGATATAAATGCATGGAGAAACTGACATTTGGAAAGGTCAGTTTAAAATTAAGACTCAGAGGGCTTTTCCACATCAGTCTAAAGAAGCATGATTTCTTGTAATACAGAAATTTTGGGTTTGTTGGTTGTTGTTTCCTCCATGTCTTCTCATTCCATTCTTTGGGGATACTGTAGCAACTTCTTGGATTTGCACTAGAGATGACAAAGTGTTTTTTTTTTTTTTAAAACAGGCTTTGGTTTGCTGTGGTGGTCCTATGGTTTGAAGGGAAAATTTTCTCCCCTCTAAAATATATTTCTTCAAGTTGTAGTGCTGTAGTAGAAAGATGCCATCTCACTAAGGCACTACACTGGTGCACAATAAAATTTAAGAGAGAAAAAAAGATCAAGGGAAGGATATGCAATGTAGTTCTATATAGCTATGAGATAATTAGGTCCTCTTACCGTAATAGCTGCTTTAAAGTTGTCTAATTCCTTCTCTGTGTTCTCCTCAGCAAGATTTCTCTCCCTCTCAGCCTGGTTTATTCTTGATTCCAAAGTATAACTATCATTTCTAAATGCCAAGGAAAGTTGTACAAACACATTCTGTTGAGGAAAAAAGGAAAACCTCACTCAATCTTGCTTACCAATCATAGTGAAATATAAAAAGCAAAATTACTGCACGACACTGAATACACTAGTAGAGACTGGTGTATGGTATTCTCTTCTATGAAGAGAAGTGCCGGTTCTCAAGTCTCCCTGGAAGTCATGTTCTCCAAACTGGAGGACCACATCTAGTTAGACAGAAAGCAAGCCCAGCAGCAAGGGAGCAAGTAGTCACTAGTGAACCCACGGGTAATATTTAGTCTCACTGATATGAAATAAATGCTGCACTGCTATTAGTCTGAAGGCTCAGTACTTTTGCATCTGACCATGATGAAAAGCTTTATTACAACCTTCACACATATAGCATAATTTATGTGTTTCCTCAGTGGATTCAGGGAATCTAGCACCACACTGCACAGGGCAACATTAACTTTTTCTCCTACTCCATAGCTGTTAAAAACTGCTATTTTTGCCTCCTGCAGACAATAATTCTATGGCAATATGGTAGGAGGAATAGTAGTGGCAACTATCATAGTACCTGTATGTATGTATTTATTTATTTCCCACTCTACAGCATGTAATCTCAGGTAAAATCAAGTAAGCTTTATTTAAACAGTAAACATTCCTTCATATCCACCGAATGGAGGCATGTGGGAGAGGTCCAGTATTGTCCCATTTCACTGCCATCAAACGTATAGCTAACAGAACACAGGACAAAGCTTTCTTGGTTGTAGCACCCAGACTGCAGAATTCCCTCTCCCAGAAGGTTTGTGTGAACCCCTTCTCATTGGCTTATAACATCTAGAGATGACTCTCTTATTTGAGGAGTTTTCAACAGTAGTTAGCTGTGTTTCTGATTGTTATAGCTGGATAAATGCAGTGAGCTCTGTTGCCGATTTGGCTTTTTTTGTTTGTTTACATTTTGCAGGTATTTCTTAAATGGTGTTTTGATGTTTATTATTTTTATAACAGTGTTTTTGTTGTTCACTGCTTTCAGGCCCACATGAATGAAAAATAGGTTATGAATATCAATATAAAAATAAACATGAATAACTTCAGCCAGTATCAACTTTTCTTCAAAGACAACCTTGATCTTGCAAAAATTCTTTGGAACAAAGTGGGGAAAACAGATATAGTCAAAGTACACAGAGTGTATCTAGCATAAACAATAGCTAATCCTATCATCATTTTCAAGAGCGTTCCAGATGTTTTGTGTACCTTGCTTATAATTCATTTTAAAACAACTTGTTTCCATCCACTGCTAGTTTTCTTGGTCCTAATGGTGATCGTTAAGCACGTTTCTCAAAAGACACTCACAGCTGAGTGAAAATGTTGCTTAAATAAATACTACTTTTAAAATCTTGCACCAAGAATTCCAGAACTAATGTTATTCTTTGACAATATGCTAATATATTTAACTTTTTGATGAAGCTAGTCCCATTATGAATATATGTGTTCTCAGACAGAAGTGGCTACCCTGAAAGAAACAACTGTGTTTCTGAAATACTACCAGAAACCAGAATGGTCCCAAGTTATCTGGTGGGACTTTCCATAGAATTTTTAAAAAACAGTAGTCTTGGCAAAGGAAACAGATATATGCTTCTGTTTAAGAACATTTGCTGAAGAGATAAGTGCCTACTGCTGTTGCATCAGCTAAATAATAAGGTTGTAATCTTAAATGCAGACAGATCAAGAGTACATGTGAAAAAGTCAATGTTGTGACAAGGAAACTAGCAACATCTTAAAATAATTATGTTGGTTATGAACTGAAGCTGAAGTTGATTTTCACTCCCAAGCACCTTCTTCAGCACAGAGATGAACAGCAAAGCTGTATGGGGAACTGATGCCTCCAGCCTCTGAGCCCTAAAATGAGCTCTCAGAAAATCCAAACCACTTTCAGGGGAGACTGTTTGAATGGGAAACCTGCCTCAGTGATTCATGTAAAACAAAGCTTTCGATGTACATGATGCTAAAGTGTTTCGTTTGCTAGCAGCAGCGTTTTGCTAACTAGGACAGGAGCAGGCAGCTTTGGGAAGCCTGTGACCAATTTTATCCCAGGACCTGCCACCTCTTCTTTGTAAATTCCACCACTGAAATGGAAAAAGCCATTAAAGTAGGAAAAACAAATTTCATAAGCAAACTGAGAAAATCTCTTTAATGCAAGCATTTCTTCTAACTTCCTTTACTATGGAATTTTAGTAGTTTGGTGTAGTAGTTTGGTGTGTTATTCATAGCTGGTTTAAGGTCTGCCAAAGAAGACTGTCTGCAGACTAGATATACATGCAACTTGACAGTTCCTTATTTAAGAACCTCTCTTGAGAAAGAAATCAGAAACCAGCTTCAGTGTTGTGGCTGCATGGGCAAGAGAGCTGCTGCTGTGTTAATATTAAGTATGCCACGGGCTTATGATGGTACCTTCTTTGGGACAGCATTCATTTATGCATTCATTCATTCATTCATTCATTCATTCATTCATTCATGCAATATTTTTTCTTAACCAAACAAGACAAGCCTTTCATTCTTTTGATTTTTGTTTATTAGAAAACCTGCCCAAAGATCCAACCAGAAAAACTGAACTGATTGCTGTTTCAAAACCTCAATATTTCAGGTCAAAATGTTTCCTTCTGTTTTAATCTCAGGCTATTCTAGGATGTGCATGGACTATATTATAACCTCTCAAATGACTATATTATTCTACATCCTGTTATTCATTAGTAAAATCACAAAAGAGTCTTAAAAACATTGTCTTTTAATGAAAAATACAGCTTTCTTGAAGGCAAGCATATCAACTCTTTAGCACCAACATTGCTTGTATGGGTTTCATACAAAATAGGACGACAAATAGCATTGAAACTCTTTACAATAAAAGGGCTTACCTCAACCTCTCTTTCAGTAAGTGGAGGAGAGCTGCAATAAAAAGAGACAAAGTTATAATGCGTGGGAGCACATAAAAGGTCATTTATTCAGCAGATCCAGTAATTATCTAATACAGTGGTCATACAGCTTTGCATTTGTTACATGCAGAGAGTTGCAAAAAGGACTGCAACTCAAGTTAACTAAGGTAAAAATTCCTATTTCTATTAGGGATGTAAATTTTCCTTATTTCAGTTCTGCATGCAGGAACAAATAATTTCAGTGATTTTTCTCCCTGCTTAGCAAAAATATTAGAGTTTCTGTGCAATTTCTGAGCTTGATTTGTACTTTAGGACTTCATTCAAGAACATTTGTTGGCAAAAGTATACATGGTTGTTCTGAACAGCAAACATAATTTTGGGAGAAAACATGTTTTGTGCACAAAAAGCAACATTTCTGTGAGGAGCTAGTTTATTTTATGCTTCTTCTCTTTTCTTCAGCTGGATGTCTAAAGTGTTAGGATGCTCTTCTTTTTGACAAGGATGCAAACATTAAGGAACATTCTTCATGCTCTATCTATCTATGAATTTCTATTAACATCTTAATATCTACCAATATCTATGAACCATGCTCTTAATATCCATGAACAGTTAGACTGTTCATTCAGTAATATTGAAAGACATTGACATCTTAATTGCTTAAAAGTAACTTTTATCCAGAGAAGAAGTACCCCAGAACTCAGAGAAAGTTAGCATGCAGGTCTCTGTTAGAATGAGATACTGCTAGAGTGATGGTGTACACAACACAAGGAATAGACACCAGCAAGTAGTAAATGAGATCTAAACATCTGGAAGAACTTCTTTACTTGAACATCTGTGGAGACTGTATAAAGAACTGCCTTTGATGGTGGTTGCCCCTTGTTCTTTGGTCATCTCTGAGGAGTGCTTTAGTTGTGTTTTCCTGCATTGCAGGGGATTGGACTAGATGGCCCTTACAGTACCTTCCGTCTCTATCATTCTATGACCTAGTGTGAATGAACATAAACAGAACAGACTGTGGGACCTACCAGGTTCTAGCTGACAGTCTTTATTTTAGTAGGTAAGTTTGTTTACGTTTAGCAGATAACTTTACACTTTTTAAACGACCATTGATGTAAGAATTTCAATTTGAGAATTTTTGTGCACTGAAAGAGTTCATGTAACAGCATATATATTTGTGCATTTATGCCACTGATTAGTTCTTTTTCTGCTTTACATCATTTGTGGGTGTGTTTACAAAATTATAATATGTAATTATGTTTTTACATAACTTCCCAACTGGACTTTAATTCCAAAAATGTTCACCCTGCACAAAAATAAACATGTACTTTGTGATCTTGTATCACTTTTTCCCCCCTTCAGACCTTGCTCTGGAACAGAGTTAATTTGCAAGCATGCTGTGTGATGCTTGGCAAATACAAGGTTATGAGCCTCTCAAGATCTGAAGTAATATTTGTATAATGTTAATTTATTGCTTCAGCACAGTGCTATATAAACTTCACAAAAGCTCGTTCATTTCCTGTATTGGTATGAAAGATAACACATTTCTTAAGAAGCTGAAAAGTCCATGATACAGCAGCATTTTACCAACATTACAGTAAACAGTGCAAAAGTGAACAGGAAATATTGGTTCCTTAATCATGCCAGGGAGACTTAGAAACTGTACAGTCAGGATGCAAGGTCATTTATATTTTCAGTTAGTATTTTCTGCTTAGAGAACAATTTTATTGCTGCCAAAAGCCAGAAGTGGACTTCTCTCCATTATGATGCAAGTTAACACAATTTCTGATTACCACTTTGCTTTTCAGTTTAGAAAATACTGCAGTGAATACACACAAATTTTATTACATTCCCCGCCACTTCCTTAAATGGGCCCTGTGTTCCATGGTTTTTACCACATGTTGTCCTCACAACAATTCCTAGGTTAGGGTGAGATTGGTCCAAGATCACCCAGGGACCTTTATGGCTGAAAGGAGATGAATCTTTGTCTCCACAGCCCTACTTGGACACTAACTGAAACCACACCATCTTTCTTCTGTCGCAAGTAAATGTCTACAGTAGACTTTTCAATCTGGTGTCCTCTAGATATGTTGAACTATAGTCTCCTTCAGCAGCGTAGCAATGGGCCCAAAGTGACACACGCCCAATGCATCTGAAAGACACTGAATTAGTAATGGCTAGTGTAGCCTCTGCCATTTAAGTTCAATAGAAATATATTTATCTCTCATAACACATGTCAGATGACAATACAGGTACCTCTCACAGATGGGTTTACCTTCCTGGAATAGACGTGTGCACACGGAGTTTTCGTAAAAGAGTGTCAGGAATGTTTGGCATGACATCACATCTACTCTTTACCTCATCCTCTTCTTCTGGTAAGAAAGGGACTGGTGAAGATCCTAGAGAAGATTTCATGATAAATATTTTTTATTGTTTATTTGTTATAGGGAATTCATGTTTTACTAAACATGCGGTGGAGCACGTTACGGAACATTTGATCGTATCAATGTTTTAAGGCAATGGAAAAAATAGTTCTGCCCTCTAAGAAAATTACTGCAGAATAAGGATACTATGAAAATTCTGTTCATGAACTTCTGAGTATAACTATAAATTTATAATTAACTAAATTTAAATTTAATTACATCTAAATTTAACTAAACTATAAATAAACTATAACTGACCAAAACTGCCAGCCATCCAAGGTGATAGTCACATAGCACTCTCTTATAGCATTAGCAATAAATAAATAAAATTGATTTTCCCATTTGAAAAGCAATAGATGGGATACTATTTGTCTTAAAAATACCTATTAGAGATACACAAATAAATTCACAATTGTTTTGATGACCTCAAGTATGAGCATTCAAATTCCTTTGCAATCAGTGGAATACAGCAGTGTATGAATGATCAGTGAAATTCAAATTCTGTCTTAGACAATTTGCAGATTCTTTAGAAATTAAGGACTCCTCCAGACTGGCCAAAAAACTCAGGATTTGGCAGGAGCAATTGAAAAAGAACATTGGATCAGAGGTAGCTATAAACTTCACTACAGTCAGTGTTAAACCGGGGTGAGAAACTTGGTATATTTAGGGAATGTCAGGATACAGGAGTGGAAACAACCAGTTGTTGCTTGCCTTCAGTCTCCTATCACAAGTTTTTCTGGGGCTGAGAGTGTGTGACACTCAAGGTCACCCAAAGGTTTCCATGGCTGAGCAGGGAATTAGACTCTGGTCTCTGGGGTGGGAGTCCAGCACTCAAGCCACTATATCATGCTGGCTCTAAAAAAAATTACAAGCTGTGAAATCCTAAAACACAAAAACACTTACCAGAACTGTTAGGCAGTTTGGAGGAATGCTTAGTGTCCTTTTATAGCACACACAATACACACTTGCATAATTGCCACAACAGTGTATTCTTTTTCTCCCACCCCTAGGATGGGGAGTCTGCAGCATTCAGGATACTATTGGACATGAAATCTCATAAGTTCTGGCAAACACGGCAAATGGCCAGGGATGATGAGAGCTGTAATAGAGGGCCACAAGTTCCTCACCCAGGTAGGAAGAGGTTGTAGTTGAAACGGATATATTCAAGTAAAATCCTTTAGTCTCAGAAAAGAGTAGTGCTACAACAGAAGAGCTCCCTCCCTCTGAATCTTATACACATTTTCCCATCAGTTTTTGGCTTAGTTCACCTCTTTCCTGTTCAGCAGCTTCACTGAGGTCAGGGAGTTTCAGTCCAACTAAATTTTGATTCCGCATCAATATATGCTCCTAATGTGGGAGTGAAAAATCTGAATTATTTCTTAATTCTCAGTAACAATTATTCTCAATAACAAAACAAAGTAATGCAAGTGCTGTGTTTTAAATGCATAGGAAATGAAAGGAGCTAGTGCTAATCAAGCAGCTGTAGGATTCTACAACAATTCGCATGAGTTTACACCCTTCAGTGTTAAAAATGTCCATAACAATTCACTTTATAATGAATATGAATATGAATGCAATGCCACCAAATTAATGAAACAAAAGAGAGTAAAAATAACAGCAGTGAAAAAAGCTAAAGCCTAGGAAAAAAAGTTCTTTGATACCAAAAGACCATTAAGGTAGGAGCTAGGAGAGCATGCATTTGAGGATGACCCAATTGCATGGGCATCCTGAGAACTCCCAGATCCAAAGTAGCATAGTCCTTTAAAAGCAAATCACTGACAAATAGGTTCCTTTTCCCAGTTAGCTAGAAGCCATAGAATCATAGAGTTGGAAGAGACCACAGGGGCCATCCAGTCCAACCCCTTGCCATGCAGGAACACACATCAAAGCATTCCCAACAGATGGCCATCCAGCCTCTGCTTAAAAACCTCCGAAGAAGGAGACTCCACCACTCTGAGGCAGCATATTCCACTGCCGGACAGTTCTGACTGTCAGGAAGTTCCTCCTGAGGTTCAGGTGGAATCTCCTCTCCTGCAGCTTGAATCCATTGCTCCTTGTCCTGGTCTCTGGAACAGCAGAAAACAAGCCCGCTCCCTCCTCGACATGACATCCCTTCAAATATTTAAACATGGCTATCATGTCCCCTCTTAACCTTCTCTTCTGCAGACTAAGCATACCCAGCTCCCTAAGCCATTCCTCATAGGGCATGGCTTCCAGACCCTTCACCATTTTGGTCTTAAACTAATGCTGGCAGTCTAAATTTATTTTATTTATTTTTATTTATTATATTTGTATGCCTCCCTTCTCCCAACGCGGGACCAAAGGCAGCTTCCAAGAATAATTTTTCAACAACAGTTTTTAGAGGCAATTCTAAATATAAAATATTTTAGTAGCCAACTCTGCAGGTTTCCAGATACAAATCACTGTGGCCAAACTATATTTGTCTAGAAGGAGTTGCACTAGTCTCAGATGTCCAGAAGTGCTCAGTGTCACAGAGGTTACCTAAGTCTCTGTAATAAAGCTGAAACATGTTCATCTGAAGGAAAGATGTCCCATCTGCAACAGGCTGAACTATGGAGTCCGTTGTTTTGTGCCTCCAAGTCGTTTCCAACCTATGGCAACCCTAAGGTGAACTGATCATAGGGTCTTCTGGGGCTGAGAGTGTGTGATGCACCCAAGGCCACCAAGTGGGCTTTCATGGCCAAGTGGGGAATTGAACTCAACTATATGGTAGGAGAACTGAAAATACTCTGGTTTACACTCTTTCATTAAATCACAAGAGTAAAATGGCTAAATTACACTTTTTGATGACCAGTGTGATGAAATTTGGGTATTCTATATGCATGGATTCATTGAAGACATGCTGAGCGGTTTTTGTATAATCTCATAGGGGACATTTCATTCTCCCATTTCCAATTGCCATTGCTCTGACCCCCCGACAGAACTTTTGGACAACAATCCTTCTTGGTCACAGCTGGTTTAGCTTATCTTTGTATAACAAAAGAAAAAAAAAATGCATCATTTTACCTATATTGACCTGACATGGCCTATACCAGTTGGAGTGGGAGGATCAATATTTTAGACACTATCACCTACCATAGCACCTGAAAATAAAAAGGCGTAGTGGTTGCCAAAGTGAAATATTTTTGTTGTTTCTTTTTCTTGAATTCCACTACATACAAACCCACTGGGGAGAGGAACTGCCAAGGCACAGTATTTCCATCTACTCTAGGATGTTGTATTTGTATTTGATTTTATTACCCATTGCCCAGTGGAGAGCTAGCAGATTACTCTTATTGAAAGACTATCAAGATAAACTTTACTTACTTATTTATTTATCATAATTACATGGTCACCCATGAATATGTAGCATCAGGACTGCATACACAATGAGAATAGAGTATAATCTTGAGGGACATCTTTAAAATACGATAAAAACATTTAAAAATCATGCCCTTCAGGAAGCCAATGACACAGAAAGGATATTTGAATATTGATCAGTATATTTTCAGAAGCTGGATCTTTGGCAAAGATGCTACTGAGGTTGGTTAATCATAAAATAAATATTTTTCAATGTCATATGCTAGAATTAAGAAGAATCTCTCCATGGAACATTTTGAGACTTTGACTTTCTTTCAGAGTTTTCACAGAATTAATGGTAGGACATTTTCATAAGGTTCATATCTAGGCAGGATAGGTTTACCCTGCATGCTATTCAAATGACCTTTTCCATAAATTCCTGTTAATTTTCTTCAACAGAGACATGCTTTCTAATGATGCACTCAGTGGTATCATTCAAAATAATTACCATCCAGATCCCATCCCCTGCTCTCCCCCCTTCGGCAGCTCCAGTAGATCCATTCCTCACCCCCTGCCCCCATTGCTGACCCTCTCACTTCTCCATCCTTCTCACCTGCACCAGTCTCTTCTTCTTCCTCCCTTTACTACTTCTGGCTCCCCTTTTAATATCCCCAGCTTCTGACTCCTTTAACAACTGATTCCAATAAACTGGTACAAACCAGCTGAATGACACCACTGGATGTGGTCAGCAATATGTCTTATTTTGCTTTAAGAAAATGTAAAAGTTACAGATTTTCAGTGTTTGGAAGCAGTGCTGCACAAATGTCACTGTATGGTTTACCTGCCTTTATCCTGAAATGATCTCCAGTCAGACTAGGTTCTTCAATTCTGTAGCTCTTAAAACTATACCCTCAAAAGGCTTACCAACACTGCCATGAAATTCTAGAAATGGTGGCTGCATTTAGGAACAATTTGCCATTCCCAGACAAAAATGCACCACCTATTCCCACTCTATTACTCTTGTATAATTATCAAGCTACCAGTGTATTGTAGGGACAAGAAGATAACTACCATTTTGTGGCCATAGCATAGGCCCCAAAGAGTTTTTCAGCAATCTTCAGTTAGACTCCACCAGATTTTTCCTCCATTGTTATGCACCAAGACAATTTGTATTGTATAAAGGGGTTCTTTGAAGACCAGCACATAATAATGTGATATGGTGTTTCTTGTTAGATGAAAGAAGTGTTAAGAGCAGCAAGAAACAAAATGTGAAAGAAAAGACAGGAAATAAACAGCAGAAATCCTTGGAGCAGTGTTTCTGATAAGATTTGTTGTTATAGTCTCAGGAAGGAATGGTTTTCTGGATGTGAAGAAATATCTTAAGAGACAGAGGAAGGTTATTTCATTCCCAAATATTACTCTGAGAGATGACAGGCCAGTTCATCAGCTCCTTCCTGTTTATATACTGCATACTTATCTGAGGCTAAAATACATCTACAGTATACATTGTGGTCACCTTTATAAAACACAGTGTGGAAGCCACCGTTTCTCTTATAGCAACAGTTAATGACTCCACAGTGCTGTTTTTAAGCACCCAAAGCATAAAGTTTGTTGTCATTATGTGCCTTCAAGTCAACTCTGACTCATGGTGACCCTGCAACAGGGTCTTCTTGGCAAAATTAATTCAGAGGAGGTTTGCCATTGCTTTCCTCTGACTTTGAGAGTGTAGGACTTGCTAAGGTCACTCAATGAGTTTCTGCAGCTGAACGGCTTTTGAACAGAGTCCTAGTCCAACATTCAAACCACCACCTCATACAGGCTCCCAGGTTTTACATTCCAGTTTTACATCACTGGAAAAACTACCTTCTAATTCAATATCAAGAAGAACTTAACTGGATCAAGCCAAAGGCCTAACTAGTCCAAATTTTTGACTCACACTGGCCAACCAGAGGCTTGTGGGAAATCCACTAACAGGATCTGAGTGACACAGTACCCTTCTGATTTTGTTCCCCAACAACTGATGCTAAAAGGGACACTGCCTGATATTGGAGACAATTTATAACTATTGTGAATAGTGTCCTTTAAAACTATATACATTAGTTCGGATAGTTACTTTCAATCTATGGTTTGCTGCAATTTTGGTGTGCTATATTTTTCAAATAATTTACTGAAACAAACTAACAAACTGGCTACTTGGAGGAAGGCTCCTATATACCCATTAATAAATTAGAACATTCAGTCATAATGTTCTTTCATGTATAGATCAATTCAGGTGAGTATAAACCACTTCTGAATGTGGCCATAACCTAGAACTGTATGTGCTGCAACAGAACTTGGAAAGAGTATCAGCAAAGCTGTCATGCGGGGAAACTTTATCAGATGGTCCGCGGAGATTAGAAAAGAAAAGAGAAAAACAGAGAACCAAATTTTGGAAAAAATGAAAGAGACTGAGAAACTTATGAGGCAAAACCCGGCTGATCAACAGATTAGATTACAGATGAAGTTGCATCAAGCTGAATTAAGTCAATTAAATGCAGATGAAATAGAACAACAGATAAGAAGAGCAAAATATAACTTCTTCGAATAAGCAAACAAACCTTCAAAGTTTCTGGCCTCTTTATTACGTAAAAGGAAGGCTAGAAACATCATTCCGGAGATTATGATAGGAAAAGAAAAGATTACAAAGCAAGAGGACATAAAACAAGCTTTTTATAAATACTACTTGAGGCTGATGGGTAAGACTCCAAAGTTAACAAATCAACAAAGAATTGAAGAATATTTGGAGAAAATGAACAAAATGCGATTTGCTGAAGAGCAAAGGTTGATATTGAACAGGCCTATTTCAATGATGGAAGTGGTTGAAGCTATTAGAGATCTGAAGAACGACAAAGCTACAGGACCTGACGGATTTACTGCTAGATACTATAAGATTTTGGAACATGAGATTTCAATACTATTACAGAATACAATAAATGAAATAATTAAAGAAGGGATACCAGACACTTGGAAAGAAGCTACTGTAGTACTGATTCCAAAAGAAGGCAGAGACTTGACAGATGTAAAAAATTACAGGCCAATATCGCTTTTGAACACTGATTATAAGATATTTGCTTCAATCCTTGCTGTCCAATTAAAAAAAGTGCTGTCTGATGTCATTAATGAAGATCAGAACAGTTTTCTACCTAAAAGATCACACAGAAATAATATCAGAATGGTTTTAGATATAATTGAGTACTATGAAAAGCACAATGAAAGAAAAATGGCTATGATATTTCTGGATGCTGAGAAGGCATTTGATATGATTCATTGGACATTTATGATACCGGCTTGCAAACAGATGTTGGCTGGAGAGAAATTCATTTCATGGATTGAAGCAATCTATAAACAACAGCAAGCTAGACTGGTAGTAAATGGTGAAAGAACAAATGTGATAGAATTGAAGAGAGGGACTAGCCAAGGCTGTCCATTGTCTCCCCTGTTGTTTATGACACTGGAAATACTCAATAATGCTATAAGAGATGACAAAGAGATTAAAGGTGTTCAAGTCAAGAAATACCAGTACAAATTAAAGGCCTTTGCTGATGATTTAGTTGTTTTTCTGGATGATCCACAAAGAAGCATTGAAAAATTACTTAAAACTATTCTAGAATATGGAGAGTACTCAGGATTCAAAGTGAACAAGGAAAAAACAACTTTTTAAACAAAAAATATGACTGAGAGAGAAGAGATGGAAATAATACAAAAGACAGGATTTAACAGAGGTCTAAAGGTAAAATATCTTGGTATCTGGATAGCTAAAAGAAACAATGAGCTATACCACAATAACTATGAGAAAAAGTGGAAAGAAATAACAAAAGACTTGGAAAGCTGGACTTCAATGCATCTGACCATGATGGGGAGGATTGCGGCAATAAAAATGAACATTTTACCAAAAATGAATTTTCTTTTTCAAAATCTTCCTGTAATAACAAATACAAAATCTTTCCTACAATGGAAGAGAGAATTAACCAGATTTATATGGCAAGGGAAAAAGCCTAGGATTAAATGGAACGTCATGATGGATCAGAAAATTTGAGGAGGTTTGGGACTACCTGACTTTCAGATATATTACAAGTCAGCGGCTTTTACATGGATAAAAGATTGGATAGATCTACAGTGGTTCTCAACCTGTGGGTCCCCAGATGTTTTTGGACTTCAGCTCCCAGAAGCCCCAGCCACTATGGTCAATGCTCAGGGCTTCTGGGAGCTGAAGTCCAAAAACATCTGGGGACCCACAGGTTGAGAACCACTGATCTACAAGATATGAGAATGTTGGCACTTGAGGGAGCAGATCTAAGGATGGGTTGGCATGCTTATATGTTCTATGATAAAGCAAAAATAGATAAAGATTTCACAAATCATTACATTAGGAAATCGTTATTGAAAATTTGGGACGAATATAAGACTAGCAACATTAGGCAGCTGCCCACCTGGGTCTCCCCTCAAGAGGCTTTCTTTGGTAGATGGACTGAATCTGAGAAATGGTTTCGATATGATGACATAATTGAGAAGTCAGATTCAAATAAGCTTCAAATTAAAACAAGAGGAAAATTAGAACAAGAAGGAATAGTTTTAAATTGGTTTCCTTACAGGCAACTAACTGAAAGGTTTCAGATGAATGTAAAGACATACAGTATAGAAAGAAAGGAAAAAACTGGAGTGATTAAATGGCTGTTTGGACTTCTGGGTCCCAATGGCTCCGTTAAAGTGTTAAAGTGGAGTAAAAATACTGGACGGGAAATAGATTTGGAACAATGGGAGAGTAGTTGGAGAGATACAAATAAATTTACGGCAGCACAAAACTTAAAGCAGAATTATTTGAAAATGTTTTATAGATGGCATTTAGATCCGGCAAAACTGAATAAGATACAGAAAACAATAGAGAATAGATGTTGGAAGTGTGGCAAGGAAAATGGCACATTCTTCCATATGTGGTGGACGTGTGATGTAGCAAAGAATTATTGGAGAGAAATTCATGAAAGGATGATGGCAATGTTGCAAATTAAGATACCGTTAATATCGGAGTTATTTTTGTTGAATATGATTCAGAAGATAGAGACAACTGTAAAAAAGAAGTACTGGAGAATAGTTTTATATCTAGTGACAGCTGCAAGAATATTATATGCACAGACATGGAAAAGTAAGATTACACCACAAATGGAAGAATGGCTGGTGAAAGTGACAGAAATGCAAGAGATGGATAGATTAACTGGTATGGTTCAGGGAAGAAGGCAAAGACAACAGGAGGAGAGTTGGGATATGGTGAGTAAATATATAGTAAGTGTATAAAATTTGTAATGGAATCCCCAAAAGCAGAATGAGGAGTAGGAGAAGAAGAAAATGGAAAAAGGAGGCCCCTGGAGAGAAGGGGAAAGAGATAAATAAAGGATGTAAGATCATAAAAGAATCAAGAACAAAGATGTGAAAATTATTAATAGAGTATTAAACACAGATAAAGAGGTCGTGTCCCAGAATGGGAAAGTTGAAGGGGAAATACGCAAATATTGAGTTTTATGGAGTTGGAACACAGATGAAATAGGAGGAAGGAAGAATTGTGGATGTAACGTATGGTAGGAGAATGTTGGGGAGGGGGGAGGGGAGAGTTGAAAACGAGATTTTAAATGGAGAGAACGAAGGATGTAAAGGGGTTTTATGGATGTTTATGAATGATTTGTATTATATTGTGAAAAAGGAATAAAGATTAAAATAAAAAAATAAAATAAATGGCTGTTTGAAAACCCTCCTCATCTATTAGCTCATATTAGCCAAGAACTTTTGCAGCAGGACAAGCATGAAGAAACAGTTAAAGAGGCTATGGTCACATGGGCACAGAATTTTGGACATACAATCCAGTTAGATTTCTGGGAAAAGATTTGGGGAAAGACAAATAAATTTACGGTGGCCCAGAATTTGAAAGAGAACTATTATATTCTCTTATATATAGATGGTATCTAACTCCAGATAAACTAAAAGAGATTTATAACACAGGTACTGGACTATGTTGGAAATGTCAGAAAGAGGTGGGCACTATGTACCACATGTGGTGGACGTGTTCAAAGGTCAAGAAATACTGGACTGGAATACACAATAAAATTTTTGAAATATTGAAGGTACAGTTTGCTATGATGCCTGAAATGTACTTGTTGAATATGAGAGATATAGTTGATGGAACTAATATCAAGAAATATTGGAGATTATTATATATGATAACTTCAGCACGCATTGAATATGCAAAGGTATGGAAATCACAGCAAATACCTACAATAGAACAATGGTGTGGAACTTTTATTGAAAATAAAACCGCTGATATGGTCTCTCAAAGATTAAAAGGGAAATCAGATGAAGAAATTCAGAAAGAATGGCAAATTGTGGGTAGTTGCTGGATGACTTGTGATAGAAGTCTGTAATTCATGGTACTATGTGTTTAAAAGATTGAGATGATTGCGGTTGTTATCATGAAGCTGGTAAATGGTGAATGTAATACAAGTTCTAACATGTGATCTAGCTGTAAAATGCAGTACAATGATAAAGCTTAGATATGGGATATTGAAAATGAAATCCAGATCAGATTGGAAGTATCAAGAATATGTCAGCAGAAATAACAATGAAAATTAATTGTTTTATTTGTGAATTTTTAATAAAATGATTATAAAAAAAAGAACTTGGAAAGAGTATCTTTTTGTCTATAGTTCACAGACACTCCCAACTTAGTACAACTTCAGGCCGTGCTGGTTGCAAGATTCAGGACAGTTAGTTCCCAAAATAATTTTTACACACTTTTGTTTGTGATGAATGTATTTCTATAATCTCAGGTTCCAGACAGCTATTCTCAGAGACTGTCTTTTCTTTGCATTCAAAAAGAAAAGGTTAGAGAAAAGAAATAGATGCCTGAGTAAATAGGAAGTGAGTAGAAGAGAGCTGTAATGATTAAGGCTATCCTAGAGATGTTCATTTTCTGTTATTCATTTTGTCAACCTTTTCTTTAAGATCCTCATCAGGGAGACTTTGCCCTATCTGCCTACAAATCCCACTAGTCCAGCGATTCTCAACCTGTGGGTTGCGACCCCTTTGGGGGTCGAAGGACCCTTTCACAGGGGTTGCCTAAGACCATCGGAAATACGTATTTTCCGATGGTCTTAGGCTCCATTCCCTCCTCGGTGGTGGTGCTCAAGTGCCAGCCATGTGCTCATGTCTTCCCGCCCCCTTTGGTGGGAGCGCATGTGGCCACACGTGCTCCCACCAAAGGGGGCAGGAGGATGCGAGCACGTGGCTCGCGCTTGTGCACCACCACTCCTGGGCCTTTTCCGCACGTTACCTTATCGCAGAGGTGGGGGGTGCCCTCTCTTTGCTGCTCCTCGTCCCGCAGCTGGCTTCCTGGCCACGTGACTGCCCTGCCCCTTCCTTCCGCAGTGCAGCCTGGGAGCTGTAGGGGAGGAAGGGGCGGGGCGGTCGCACGACCAGGAAGCCAGCTGCGGGACCAAGGAGCAGCGAAGAGAGCGCCTCGCGCAAGAACCTGCTTGCGCGAACGGCACTCCCCCACCTCTGCAATAAGGTAACGTGCGGAAAAGGCCCAGGAGTGGTGGTGCGCAAGCGCGAGCCACGTGCTCGTGTTCTCCTGCCCCCTGTTCAGAAGGGACTGAAATTGAACTTCCTGTCTGATGGGCCAGCTTGGGGGGGTGGCGGCAGCACGGGGGGCAGGCCCCCTCCTCGCCACGGCCCCTGCCCCACTTGCCACGGGGGGGCTGCGGAAGGGCCGGGGGGCTGCAAGGCGACACTTTTCCAGCGGGGGGTGAGCTGCGTCTGGAGCAAAAGACAAGGGCACTGGGATTCCTCCCCCCGGCCAGGATCGACACTCTGGAAACTTTTCCCACACTGCCTCCCCAGCGGAAACGAGAGCGAAGCAGAAGCAGAGCCTGGGGGGGTTTCGGAGTTTTTTCCTGGGGGAGATGCGTGGCTCCTCTTTCCCTCCCTGCCCACCCTCCTGTTCCTGGCTGGCGAGGCGGCCTTTGCCGGGGGGGGGAGGCATTATAAATAATAAATAAATAATTTTATGGTTGGGGGTCGCCACAACATGAGGAACTGTATTAAAGGGTCGTGGCATTAGGAAGGTTGAGAACCACTGCACTAGTCTGATACATTCTAATTCACGTTCCTTCACTTGAAAACATGACAGCAAAGTGTGTGTGGGTGTCATTTTCCACACTGTTCAAATGTATATTTCTTTTCTTACTTTATTACAACATAATCATGTTACCTTACATAGTAGTTAAATGGAACAGTCCTTCTGTAATGTGTAGGAACTCACCTCTCTGAGCTTTGCCAATTTTTGCATTCGAACTGGTTGAACTTGTATTTGTAGGTCCTTGAATGCTGAAGGTTTCGTAGGTAAGTTGCTGGGTTTATTGTTAATGGGAAAAAATTTATCATCTTCAGATGGTGATTTAAAAGGCGTTTTTTCTATATTACAAGGTTCTGCATGCTCCCATGACACAGCTCGCAGTAGAGGAGGGCGGGCAACAGATTCTGTCTTACAAGAAACTTTTGAATCCTTCAGTAGTGGTAATGAGCCCTTAAATTTTGGATCCACTGTAACTATCCCTGGTCCTTGCAAAGAAGGTTTGAAAGAAGAGTCATTCTGTTTTTTAGGGAATAGCTTTCCAAGTTCATTTTCACAGATCTTTGTGTTTCTATTTAGAGATACTCTACTGACATCAGTACCTGATGTACAGGATCTGGACAGATTTTCCATTACTTTATGTGGTTCAAAGTTCTCCTTTTGTTCAGATAGCTTCTCATTTGGGCTTTCCAAATTAGTTGCGTGAGGACTCAGTCTTCCCTGAGAAACTTTCCTTTGATCATTCTCCTTTCGATCAGTTAACCCTTTTGTGGTATTCTGAAATAAAAGGATGCTTATCATGAATAAAGAAATGATATAATGTCACATGTTATCATGGAGTCCATTTGAAAATCTCAAGCCTCTTTTTAAAAAATCACCAACAGCAATGAATTTATAATAGCAATTTTTTCTCCAGCAAAGCTCCTATTGAAGCTTTAGGAGTACTTAGCGCTTAGAACTGTACAAACCACCAATTAGTGCTTATAATTGTACAAACGATCTTGCTTACACCAAGAAACTTTTATACTGAACCAGTGGAAGATATTGTTGCAACGTGACCAAGTTTCTTCAGTTAGATATATTTCTAAGTGCTTTATTGAATCTGCTTAGAGATGACCAAGAAACTATCTATACAACTAAGCTGGCTGTACACTACTCAGATGATTCATGACTTGTTCACTCCAGAGTTATTGCATAAAGATTGGCAGCACAATCCTATGCATATGAATCAGGTCAGCCCATTGTGTTCAATAGAACTAATTCATGCACAATGGTGCATAGAGTTCTGCTGGAAAGGTCAAATTACATCTACATATTCAATAGCCTCTTCCTGTTTCAGTTATTGTTGTGACAAATTTGGATACAGCTCAGAAGCTTCCTAGAGAATCTGGAAGTTGGTGCTCCGTAGGTAGCCTGAATCTTGTCTTTTGTCTCTGAATATACATCCAGTTGCTCCAAAGTAATATGGAGCTTATCCTAACTCATTTTAAAATAACAATAGTGAACCATTTAAAAATTTGAAAGCATTCTTACCTGCAGTGGAGACACTGGACCAAGCATGGGTGCACATGTATCAGACCCTACAATACAAAAAGAATAAATGATGAAACCACTGCCACATAACTTGGTATTTAAGAGCCAAGCAATCCACATCCAGATCATATGACTATTATAATAGGCACAAAACAAAGCAATTCTAACAGAGTAACAAAAATCCAAAACAAAATCAACATACACCTAGCTTATAGGACTCATAGGATTCATATTATGGTAATTTTTGCATCGTATAACACATCATCCCAAATGCATTTTTTCAGCATGCAAGATCTCTTGAGGAGTCTCTTTTTTATGAGGCAGCTAGATTAACCTCACCCCTGTTCCAGACACTACACTCATGAATTTGCTTGCAAGGAAGATTCTTACCACCTCCACCATGTTAACATTCTGTAGGCTGTTCCTGATAAAATTGATTTGTTTCAGATCTGGATTATTATTTTTTCTGGTTTTGTCTTAATAGATAGTTGTAATTTTTAAAACTGTTGCAATGTATTTTGAACAGTGGCTTATTAATAATTTAAAAACAAGAATACATAGGTTGTGGATTCACTACCACAAAGTTATGGTAACAGGCACTACGTTAAATGAGTTTGGAAAAAAGGGATTAGACACAGTCTTGAAGTATATAAATCTGTTATAATGGTTATTAGCTAATTGTTATTGTGGGCAATGAAGCCTCCAGTTCATAACTGATATGAGGCTCTTCAGTCAAAAAACTGCTTTCTGGCTGTAAGAAATAAAATGCCAGGCTATTTTTATATCCACTTACTTTTGCAATTCTCCCTGTTTATTTTTCTAGGGATACTATCAATATACCACTTTGCGGAACATGTGTTTATGAGATTTTATAATGATTGTCCAATTTGTCCATGGTTGTCCAATTAAGGCAGTGGTTCTTAAACTTTTCTTTACTGGGGACCCCATGTAAATAAATATAATTTGTTGTCAAGGACCCTCAAGACTCAACTCAAGATTTAGATATTTAAATTTATATTTAAATATTCAAATATTTATGTATTTATTTATTTATGGCTTCTGAAGACTAGGATTCAAATCCCCACTCAGACACTGGGTGACCTTGGGCAAGTTGCATTCTCACAGCCTGAGAGGAAGGCATAAGCAGACCCCTTCTGAAAAAACAAAACAAACAAAAAAGCCTGCAAAAGCTTCACTTTAGGATTGTCATAAATCAGAAGTGACTTGAAGGCACACAACAACAAAGTGCCACTGACAGGGAGAGGTTCTTTCTAGCCATCATGTTTCTCCCCTTGAAAACTGACTCATAGCAACCCTATCATGAGGGTTTTCATTGCAAGATTTGTTGGCTTTGCCTTTTCTGGGGCAGAGAGAATGTGACTTGCCTGAGCTCACTCAGTAGGTTTCCATGGCTGAGTGGGGATTCAAACCCTGGTCTCCAAAGTCATAGTTTGAGCATGCGCACATGCCTGATGCCACATTCTTTTTATCAGGGACTTGGCAGCAGGGATATGTGTGTGGGTATGCCCAAATTGCTTCCTTGCTTGCAAATGAGGGAGCAGTTTCAGCACCCACAACCTCTTGCTGACATGTCCCTGCTGTTGGTGTCCAGCAGCTGGGTTTCGTGGACCCCCTGTGATGGCTCCACAGACCGTCAGGGGTTCTAAGACCTCAGATTAAGAACCACTGATCCAAAGTAAGAGAATACATTCGGATTAGAACACGCAGCACTAATTGAGTTTACCTGTCGGACTTGGAAGAGTGAAAGAGTTGCTTCGAGATGGTGCAGGGGAAGCACTGGGACTAAGCACTGGGGATATGGCTGCATTAAATTAAGTTAAATTCAGTTAAAACACAACAATACACAGTATGAGCCAATTACTGAACTTTCAGTAAAGATAGAATTAAAATCGCAGTAGATATCAAAATGGCAGCAGATATCAAAATGATGTGAGAAAAAGAGGGAACAGGGGAAGAATGGGAAGAGAACTATAAAAGCATGCCAGGCTCAAAAATGAGAATAGATGAGGCTGCCGCCTTAGGCAGCAGTGGAGAGGGAGTAGCACTGGTCCCCTCCACTTTAGGAGGATATCCGCTGCTATGCAGGACTGCTGCTATAGGCAACAATCGAGAGCTGGCTATTTCTGGAATGCTACCATCTCCCATGCAGCAGTACTGGCATCAAGATGCATCCATCCAACTGGCTCATCCCACTGTGTAGCACCAAAGAGGGATGCACTGACTTTTCTAGCCATGGGACAAGGCATCATTGGCAGTGATGGACACACTTCAGCATAGCACCATTGCATAAAGAGCAGGGAGGGGGAAAAGGAGAAGAAGAAACTGATGGCATGACTTCCATATGATGCTGTAGGAAGAAGAGGACACTGCAGTCACCACACATATTCCATTGCTTTGCCAGAGGTTGGCTCTGCATGCCACAAAGCCAGCTACTTCCTGAATGCCTGGTTCTGACAGGCAATTTCCCTATTCACACCTTCCACAGTAGCCCGGCAGTCAAAAAATATCCAGTTCCTTTAAATGGGTGACACTTGTGCAGAACTTACAACTTCCCCCTTTTCCTTTAGTGGTAGGTGGCAATGCATCTGCCTAGCAATCAACACTGTCTTCTCTTTTTCTCCTCTGTCCCATTTTCCTGTGGTTCTAGGATGTGGAAGTAGGCCTCTGCCATTACCTTACCCTGTAGTAGGATGAGAAGTCTTATTCTTTAGAATGCAGAGTTCAGCACCCACTGTGCTTCTACTGCTGCATGGAAATGATGCACTGTATGTGGGGAGGCAGCATTCTGTTTCCCATCCATCTGTATGAGCACTGCAAGTCCACTAATCCTATCTATAACTCTAGACAATTTCTTTTCTACTATTTCCTTCTGTAAGAAATAGCATCAGCACAAAAATCCACCAGCCTTACTTGGTGGATTTTTACATGGATTTCTTACTCACTACCTTACACAGACACTGTAGACTGCTAAAAAGACAAATAAATGGAAACTAGAGCAAATCAAGCCTGAACCCCCCCAGGAAGCCAAGATGACTAAGCTGTCATACTTTGGATGTATCATGAGAAGACACGAGAAAAGACAATAATGCATGGTAAGATAGAAGGTAGCAGGAAATGAGGAAGACTGCATTACAGATAGACAGACTCAATCAAGGAAGCCACAGCCTTGAGTCTGCAAGCCTGAGCAGGGCTGTTGATGATAGGGTGACATGGCGATCTCTCACTCATAGGGCCAACCATAAGTCAAAGTTGACTTGACAGCAGTTAACAATAACAACTTACTCCCCAGCCAATCAAGTCCATATGTGGAAAGTGAGGAGCCCAGAGTAAGTGAAGAAGACTCTTTTACTTTAACAGTATCACATCTACCACAGCACTGCATGCAGTTATTATGGGTCTGACACAGATTTCCACAAGTAATAGGTCCACTGAGAAGTGGGGGTTACATTTTAGTCAGAAATCTTCTTCCTTCAAGGCAGTCCTGAAAGCAGGGCCAAAAAAAAATGAAAATGTGCCTGAATCATTGCATTAAATGTTTTGAAGAAAAAGAAAGATGGATAAGAATATTACAGTGGGAACATAACTCAAAGCGAGAAAGGTGGGCACTTTAAAATCTAAGACTGACACAAGTAGCAGATCCACAATACCTTTATTGCTTTTATAGTACAACATAAAATATAAAAATATATTAGTTTTTAACAGTTCCACAGGACTAAATGACTATACAGACTTGAACATTGGTTTGAAATTAATTCCACTTGGCTTAGTGTCTTACGGTTTAATTTTTTTAAACTTAATGTTTTGTATCATGTACCTGTGGGAGACTCTGAAAGGCTGCTCCTTGATTTTCTTCCTCTGCGTGTGAGGAATCTCTCACTCACCCTCTTTGCTTCTTCTAATAATTCAAGATTCTTCTTCCTGTCTTCTTCGGATATTTTCACATCTGGGAGCTCGTCATTCACCAGGTCAATTACATGACCTGCATTGTCTAAATGGCAAATAATCCACATTAAAAAATGTTCAATTTCTAATATTCTTAACAGTTTAATTCTATTATAGTATTGACTTTTCATATGTTTTAACTTTATTGTAATCACTTTAATTTGTAAGCTCCCTTGAGTACCAAATCTTGGGGAAAAGGTGGGGTATAAACATAGATCATTATCATCATCATCAATGGAACTGTAACCTTTTTGATTGATGCATGGATTGGAATTAACTGAATATAGTCCACAGTAGAGCTTAGAAATAGTACTTTTTGGACTAAAACTCCCAGAATTCCCTAACAAATAAGAGACTTTTCCAAATTCTATGTCAAGTAGCATGCTGGAATAGTGCTAACTTAATAGAACAGGTCTTGAATGAACTGTAATTTATTTCAATAGCTATACAGTTGGCATACCACATCTCAGACTATAGTTGTTGTGTTAACTGTAGCTGTTTCCTCATTATTTCTTAGGAATCATAGAATCACAGAAATTTAGAGTTGGAAGCGACCACATGGGCCATCCAGTCCAATCCCCTGCCATGCAGGAACACCCTCAAAGCACTCCCGACAGATGGAGCCTCTGCTTAAAAATCTCCAAAGAAGGAGACTCCACTACACTCTGAGACAGCATATTCCACTGCCGGGACAGCCCTGACCGTCAGGAAGTTCTTCCTGAGGTTCAGGTGGAATCTCCTTTCCTGTAGCTTGAATCCATTGCTCCTTGTCCTGGTCTCTGGAGCAGCAGAAAACAAGCCCTCTCCTTCCTCTACATGGCATCCCTTCAAATATTTAAACATGGCTATCGTGTCCCCTCTTAACCTTCTCTTCTGCAGACTAAACATACCCAGTTCTCTAAGTCTATCCTTATAGGGCATGGCTTCCAGGCCCCTCACCCTCCTCTGGACCTGCTCCAGCTTGACCATGTCCTTCTTGAATTGGGGTGCCCAGAACTGGGCACCGTCTTCAAGATGAGGTCTAACCAAAGCAGAGTAGAGTGGTACCAGTACCTTCCTCGATTTAGACACCATACTCCTATTGATGCCCCTGAGAATTGCATTGGCTTTCTTGGCTGCCGCATCACACTGCTGACTCATGTTCAGCTTGTGGTCTATTAAGACTCCTAGATCCCTTTCACATGTACTGCTACCCAGCCACGTGTCCCCCATCCTATATTTCTGTATTCCATTTTGTCTACCTAAGTGTAGGACCTTACACTTCTCTCTGTTGAATTTCATTTTGTTAGCCTTGGCCCAGCTCTCTAATCTGTTAAGGTCATTTTGAATTTTGATCCTGTCCTCTGGCGTATTAGCAACCCCTCCCAATTTGGTGTCATCTGCAAATTTGATGAGCATGCCCTCTATTCCTTCATCCAAGTCGTTGATAAAGATATTGAACAGCACTGGGCCCAGGACAGAACCCTGTGGCACCTCACTAGTCACTTCTCTCCAGGATGAAAAGCAGCCATTCGTGATCACCCTTTGGGTTCGGTTGTTCAACCAATTACAAATCCAACTAACAGTAGCCCTGTCCAGCCCACATTTTACCAGCTTCTTTGCAAGAATGTCATGGGGAACTCTGTCAAAAGCCTTACTGAAATTGAGATATGCTACATCCACAGCATTCCTTTCATCTATCAAGCTAGTAACTCTATCATAAAAAGAGATAAGCTTAGTCAGGCATGACTTATTTTTGAGAAATCCATGTTGACTTCTCTTAATTACGGCATTGCTTTCTAAGTGATTAGAAACTAACTGCTTAATGATCTGCTCCAGGATCTTTCTGGGTACTGATGTCAGGCTGGCTGAGCAATAATTATTTGGGTCCTCTTTCTTTCCCTTCTTGAAGATGGGGACAACATTTGCCCTCTTCCAGTCTGCTGGAACTTCTCCTGTCCTCCAAGATTTCTCAAAGATTATAGCAAGCGGTTCCGAAATGACCTCTGCCAGTTCTTTTAATATTCTAGGATGCAGTTCATCAGGCCCTGGAGACTTGAATTCATCCAGTGTGGCCAGGTATTCCTGTACCATCTCTCTATCTATTATGTGCCTCATTTTCCCTGCTTCCTCACCTGCTCCCCAACCACCAGGTTGAGTGTGTGTATCCTTCTGGGAAAAAACTGAGGCAAAGAATGTGTTAAGTAGTTCTGCTTTTTCTCTTTTCCCTGTGAGTAATTTGCCATCTTCTCTGCGCAGCGAGTCTATCGTCTCCTTCTTTTTCCTTTTGCTGTGGACATATTTAAAAAAGCCCTTTTTATTGTTTTTAATGTCTCTGGCCAGCTTAAGTTCATTCTGTGCTTTAGCCTTTCTGACCTCCTCCCTACATCTCCTGGCTACTTGCTTAAATTCTTCTTTGGTGGTTTCCCCCTTCTTCCATTTCCTGTACATGTTTCTCTTAACACTTAGCTCAGCTGAGAGTTCTTTAGTCAACCATTCTGGTTTCTTCAGATGCCTTCCATTTTTCCTCCTTATTGGCACAGTTTTAGACTGTGCCTTCAGTATCTCCCTTTTAAGGAACTCCCATGCCTCCTGAACTCCTTTCCCTTTCACTATTCTTGACCACGGAATTCCAGCCAGCAGCTCCTTAAGTTTACAGAAGTCTGCTTTTTTTAAAATCTAAGATGAGTGTCTGGCTACACTTATCCTTTCCTTCCCACTGAATGCCAAATTCCAATAGGGCATGGTCACTCCCCCCTAAAGATCCAACCACTTCTACCTCATTAACAAGGTCATCCCTGTTGGTCAGGATCAGAACTAGAATATTTGATCCCCTTGTCACCTCTTCCACCATCTGGACCATGAAATTATCTGCAAGACAAGCAAGAAACTTGCTGGACCTTGCTGTCTTGGCAGAGTTTGACTGCCAACATATATCTGAGTAATTGAAATCTCCTATTATTACTGTATTTCTCCTTTTTGAATGTGCAGTCATTTGGTTGAGGAAGGCGTCATCAAAGTCCTCAGTCTGGGTTGGAGGTCTGTAGTAAACCCCCACCAGAATATCCCTATTGTTTCTCGCTCCCTTAATTCTTATCCAGATGCTCTCGACCTGGTTTTCTGGAAGGGCACATCATCATCATACGAGCAGCAGCATCATGATCATCATTTATTTTGTTTCAGAAGAAGCTATACCAGCTACAATAGCACATCCTGAGTATGAGAAACTGTAGCAAAAATGGCATGTCATTGGCAAAGGATAAAGAATTATATAGCTTTTCCCCTTAAAGAACATGTGAGAAAACTTATGAGGTGGATGACCCCTGGTTGTTGACAGGAGTCAGGGCCATGCCCCTAACACAGAGATTAAGCCAGATAACCTGACATCACCTGGTTCCTGGAAGAGCCATTTGCAGGTCCTACAGCATTGACTTTAGCAGGAGAGCTAGCTTTGTTGTGCCTTGGTCATTAAAATCTTGCAAGTGAAAATGTCTAACTTCACACAAACCAATATATTTTCATCAAATGACATCAAATTTTTGTCAGCATATTGACAAACATACTTTCAAAGAAAGAATCATACTACAAATGGACATTACAAAGTTTGTTTCTTACCCACAGATGTCAGCAAGCTAGTAGACGTCCTAGTATTTCTGTTAGAATGTCGCAGATGAGGACTAACAGGTCTGGAAGGGGAAAGACAGAGCAAGAAGGAAACACACTTGTGCAAAATAGGTAAATAATATAGAACTATTAAACCTAAATTAATGTTTTATATATAGAATATTTCATTCAAAATTTTTATCTTTGCTGATTAACATAAACAACTGAATTGTTACCTCAGTCCAGACATTTATGTGGGCCCAGATGTGCACATTATTGCTTTGCATGAAGTAGATCTTATTTATCCCAAAGCTTGTGGAACTGGAACACCAAACACGGGCCATAGGCTCCCTTCTTATATATTTTAGTTTGCTCTCAGAAGCATCCTGATTTAGAAACAATCTGAATTCTTAAACTGTGTAAGATAAGGATTCTTGTGTGAGCAAATTAAAATGGTCACTCGGCGTAAGAAAGTGAGTTCCATTCTCCATGTCCTTGAAAATGTTTCAGTTTGCTGCTGTTGCTTAAAATCAGTTAGGACACTGAAATTTTTCATTATCTTTAAACGGCAACAAATAGTAGGAGTTTCTAAAACATTTTATTTTAAATTATTGTAAGATGCTTCGAGTCCCATGCTGGGATAAAAGTAGAGTATAAATTGAATAAATAATTAAATAAAATAAATCAGGGGTGGGGATCATACAGACTTCCAGATGTTATTGGACTACAGCTCCCAGCATTCCTGACCTTTGATGATCCTCGCCAGGAGTCATGGGAATTTTAATCTAACAAGATCTGGAAGCTCACACAACTTCCATCCTTGAGTTACACAAAAATTTGGGTGGTGCAAACATATTCCAAAAATTAAAATTTGCCACCAACATTTTTTAACAGTTTGGTCTCTGAGAGTTTTGCTTGCTATCTTTACCTGGGAAAGTACGCAAACGGAAGCAACCAAGAAAGGAACAAATTGAGGAGAAAGACAAACAGAGAACATGGCAGGAAAGAGGAAGAAGGTAGGAAGGAAGGTAGTAAGTATGGTAGGAAAGCAGGGCAAGATCCACAAGGCAAGAAGCCAGAGAAGGCAGCTTTTTCTTTGGGAGGCAATATAGACATCAAAAGTTCTTGTACTAAAATCTGTTTTTGAATGAAGTCTTTAAAAAAAAACACTACTGTGCTATTTCTGATCAATGTAGAATTTAACAAAAATTCCTGGGAACATTCAAGTATTGCTACTTTAAATCCAGAGTTTTAAGCTGTTATTTTAAAAAACAAACAACTCTCCCCTCCAAACCAGTATATTTACTTTGCTTCATGTGGCTAGCCTTGCAAAACATTGCCACGTGAAGAGAAAGTTGGTTTGTTCTGGCAGTGAACAAATGTATGCTTTGCTCAACCCAGGGCAAAAATCCTGTATCCAATTATATATGTCTTGCCAAAAAAGTGACTTATGGCGTAAATATCCATTTGAGAGTAAGCCTGGCAATATCATTTTCTAGAGGATAGAACTTTACACTATATCTGTTTATGTGAATATTTATAATGCAATGAAAACTTAACATAGAGAAACTATTCACCCAACTTTTCTCAGGCAGTTAAAGTATTATACAGTAATAAATGCATATAAAGTCTTTCTGACACAAACTTAATGTTATTTTTTTTCCACTACATCTCCCTGAATTTCCCAGCGAGCATGACCACTGGGAGTTCTCCTTAAAAACTGGGATTCTGGGAGCTATAGTCCAAACTATATACAGATACACCCGCATACACAAACTTTTAACCCCTTTTCTACTTGAAAAATGTTTGCTCTACACTCTCTTACTGTTTTCACAGCCATGGAGAACTATATGGAGTCCCAACTCCCCTCCCTTTTTTTTACATGTACTCTTCCTGGAAGACAGATTGATACCCCTACCATGTACTGTTTATCTACTTTGCCACCAGCCTGAACTGGCTATTATTAGTCAGTTTCTTCACATTACCTTGCTGCCTTGCCTGTGCTTCAGGTCTCCTTCCCCAAATACCTACCAACTTCCCCAAGCAACCATCAGTACCCTAAACAGCTATCACTCACTAAAAATTCCAGTTCAGAAAACTCACTTCCTCTTTGAAGCTCTTGGCTTTGAAACTTCTGGCATCCTCAACTAAAGCAAAGTCTAATTTTGTTTTATTTTGCTGTATGACCAACACAGCTACTTCTGAATATGTTCAATGCAACTCTACTGGCTTACATTCAACCTTTCTTCTTTCCCCCCACTAAACTGAGACTGTCATTTTATTACATGACCCTATCAACTACCATGTACACTGATGCACAGGTGCACAACAGAGATAATTTCTATGTGTGTTTTTCTATTACCTGAAAGCTAAACTTTTCTCTCTTTCTGTTTCTTGCGTAACCGTATATTGTGGAAGAACTATAGAAGGTGTGTTGCATGTTGCTTCATCAGTTGGGGATTCCTGGACAGACTGCAATAAAAATATAGTTTAAAAAAAATAACTTGGAAGTTAAGTGTATGCTTGAGAATAGTTACAATGGAACAGTAAATTATCCTCTTATTTTTACATGAAAAGTCCTCTTCCAAGTCCTCATACAATTAAAAATCCTATATACTGCTATAGAGTCTCACTAACTGTAGCACACAGCTTTATATGATTCTTGATGTATATATGCCTATATACACATATATGTATATGTGTACATACATGTTCATGTATATATGCACAGTCCTGTGAAGAATTCAGGTATTTGAAATCTAGTTTTTAAGCAATTGAGGTTTTGCTGCTATGTCAAAGGACCAAGGTTATAAATGCTGTTAATAACACGAAATTATTCTTTACACTTGTGAGCAGCTCAATAAATTTAAGAAACCTCTCCAACAACTCCAGATTAGATAAAGTACCTCAAATGTCATGCCTTGAATACACTGCTTTGATTATGATTCTATGCTTCTCTGATTATTGTTAGCATATGTCAGTGCTCAGGCTGGGTAATACAACTTGCTTTAGTGAAAAGTGAACAGGGTCAGTGCTGAAGTGCTGATACAGATTTAGTGAAGGAGGTCCATGAAGGAGGTTCAATCTGCTGTGTGTGTCAGATGTGCATCACAGAAGTCGTATTTTGATTTGCATGCAGGTGCATATTCCCATCTTCTTTTTCTAGCAACTACGTGCACACAAAGAAGGGGTTTGTGTGAAACTAAACCTAATCTTTATAGTCTTCAGTAAAGCATATTAGTTTTGGAACTATTACAAATATTTAGATAGGGTGATAATAATGATATATTTGTAAATTATTCCCTTTCAAAGATGTTTACTATGCAAACAGAGTGAAAGATTCCGTTAACATTTTAAAAGCTGGCACAGGACAAGACTGCAAAGTGGATTAGAAAATTGCTATGGCATTGATATGAATTTCAAGAGAAAACACATTATTATATTCATACAGCCATTGTGCTCAGCTTAAAAAACTAGAATGCCCTACCTTCCAACTGTCCCAATTTGGCATGGACAGTCCTGATCAATCTTCTGCCACCCTGCTTTTCCAGCTGCTTTTAAATGTTCCGCTTTCTCTCACCTCAACTCACTTCCCTTGTTTGTCCTGGACTTTCTTCCATTGCTGAAAACTAAGCCTGAAGTGCCAAACTTGTTTTCACTCAGTTAACTCAGCAGGGGGCAGAGGAGAAGAGAGGGCAGAATCTGGCCCTTCCCAGTAAGCTTCTGCCATCTTGATCACACACTGATGTTGTTTGGCCATCTGTGTTATGGTTTTCATTTGTGAAATGTTGGAGGGTATGGAATTCATAGCATATTATAGTCTTAAATTTAACTGATCTGCTTCCTCTTTAAAAATTGTCCACACTGCAGTTCAAAATTTGTCAACATTTGCATATGAATGAGTATGAAGCAATGCTAGCACTTCCTTTGTATTTGGCTACCCAGAAGCAAGTCCTACTTGGAAGTAAACTTTAGAATTTTGACCATAGCTGTCTTTACTTGCCTACTATGTGTACGGGAATTGCTGTTGGGAAGGTGTTAGTTCTCTGCTACTTTCAACTCTTATCATTTTAAAATTCCCTAGATTCACACATTTCTCTGAAGACAAGTGTCTATGGAATGGTAATGTGGTAGCATTCCCACACTGTCATAATGCTTTCCCAGAAGGTCTGATATGCAATTTTTCTGGGGCTTTTCTCCATGATCCAGCGTACTTTAGTTGACTGGATGCCAGCATGCCAAAACATTCTCCAACTCCTCTTCTGGGAAAGAGCTAGTTGGCTGTTTCCTTGAAATGGGAGGACTGGCAGGCACAATCAAAGCATCTATCTTCTTATAATCTCATCTAGCAGTTATAATGGGCTTTTCCCAGGTGAGAAGATGCAATGGTGTGAGAACCAGGAAGCTCTTAGATGTGGCTGTGTAAATGTTTCTAAACAACGAATGGCCAACATTTAGAAAATAGCCTTTACACAGATTCCCACAATGCTAGTTTCTCACAGTGAATTGTTTTTATCCATTTAATCCCTGGCAGTAACTGGGGACATACACACTTGCATGTAAAACAGAGCAAAATGAAGATTACATTGTCCTGTGTTTATACTTTCCAACTGACCGCAGCTCACTAAACTCACACATAACTGACTTGTTTATCTTGAACCAGGAAACTACCCTCAGCACAAACGTGTAATTGTGTCAGAATGCATGACAAATCACTGCAAGGTTCAACATTTTCCTATGATGTTAAAGGAAAAGTAGCGGATGTTTTCATCCAGAGTGTAGAATACTATGTCCTAGGTTTAGAAGACAATGATAAAAGTAAAATTGAATGTGCCAGATATACATTAGTTTTCAAGTTTTCAACACATCTCAAAGAACATGATGATCTTTTTGGTTTTAAAGCCAGCTGATGAAATAAATTCTGGAGGCAGATCCAAAAGCCTATAAATCACTGGACATATTTATACAGTATTAAATATTAGTAAAAAGTTCTCCTTTCAAACATTCTTGTTGTCCAACCTGTGTACAATACATCAATATACAAAATTCCTTTTTAAGGGAAAACTACAGGATTAGAAAATTTAGTGTCAAACTGCCACCAGCCTGGTACAGTCCTTTCTCTACATAAATGCTACAGTATGTCACGTACTGTCAATAGTAGTAGAAACTACATGCTGGAGAGAGCAAATAGGATGGACCTTAAAAAAAAAAGAAGATGAAGAAGTAGCTGTAGCCCAACTTTAATGGCTGCAGTTACTTCTCTTTCATTTTTGTTCATTTAGGAGGCCCTTCACAAGATTCTTTTAGGTAGCAGTAACTATTTAGGGAATACCTCCAGGGCTGCCTGTACAATCTGGTTGAGTATGAAGCATATACATTAGTAAAGACTAGTTCAGAGGTGTTTACAAGAGGCGTTACCTCAGAGTCAGTACTGGCTGAAACCCAGCAAACTGCACAACTCTCACAATTGTATCTTCATCACTGTCAGTTCTACAAGGAAATTGAGGGCTGCCCTGAGTGTAGTCTAGGAAAAAGTACTTATTCCTAGCTTAACCCCACAAATAAGAATATGCAAGCACATACAAATGCAGATACTGCTCTAATACTACATCATACTATAGAAATTCCCATGGGTTAACATGGAAAATACTATAGATGAATTTCAGGATGAATATGTTGAACAGTACAGAAGTGACAACTGAGACTCTGATAATAAATGGCTTGACTGTATCATCAATGAGATACTGTTTAAATGTGCAACTGCCATCAAACAGTGATATTTTGTCACCAGTTCCCCTTTCAGTACCATATTATAGAACCTACCACAGATCAGTCTTCTCCATTCTGGTGCTGCTTAGGGGTGCTGGATTAAAACTCCTTTAATAGGAGTTGTAGACCAACACATCTAGAGGGCACTAAGTTGGGGAAGCTTGCTCTCTGTCATACAAGCATTCTGTCTTCATCATGTTGGCATAATATTGGGATGTTACCATACATGAAATTAGACAAGTGCTAGTTATAACATCCAGACATAATTTCCAGAACACAGCAAATATATTGACATACATGTATCTAACATATAAAGTACACAAAATTCTTTAATTTTTTTTCTATTTATAGTACATTTCTCTTTGAAGCTAAGCAGGAGGATCAGGCCTGTTTAGTACTTGGATGGGGGACCACCAAGGAATACCAGATACTATAGGTAGAGGACAGCAGTGGCAGACCACCTCTGAGTATTACTTGCCTAAGAAAACCCAATGAAACTGATGGGGTTACCATAGGTTGACAGACAACTTGGAGCCGCACACAGACATACATGCCAGATTTACTAAGGTTGCTTACTTTGACTGCAGAAGGCAAAATGGAGTGCTGCATCTCAGCAGGCTGTTCAGCATCTTCAGGAAGGGTTGGCATGATGGGAGGCAAAGGACGCGCTGGGTTGCAATGTGGACTAATAAGACCATGCACTGATGTGAACGTCTGTTTCAAGTTAACCTCTGAAGATAAGCGCTGTGGGGCCTTGTGATCCCAAGACTACAGTGGATGCCAAAAATACAAATTAAATCCATTTAAAGTCCAGGCTATTAACACTGGGATCACTTTATAATAACAAGCAGCAATAAAGTTTAAAGCAACAACTTGTGTTTCACCTCGTGTTTTATTAACTAGGGCTTTCAAGGTCTAATGTAACATAGCAAGGACATTAAGCAAAACCTTTTTTCAACATTCCTTGAATTATTGGGTAGAAGCATTCATTGGAGAGTTTAAGAGTGCTCCCTTCACCAATTTTGTTATATTACATCACATTAGTGCTTCACAAGGCCTTATAAAAAAAAAGGAATAGATGCATTACAAATCATAGCATTTGCAGATGACATTTTTTTACAATAATATGTATTCGCATGGATATAGGTTTGTGTATACAAAGCACTTCATATACATATATTTCAGCCATCAGCTTGTTATGGATGTGTATTTGCAACATTTCTGATAGTAATACTATCTTCTTGCTGACTTGGTGAAAGAAGGTTGGAGGAGATGCAAACACATGCACCGCACTTACAGTACTAATTGTGGTGGGGTCAATCACTGATAATATAACTGGATATTAGGGTCTTCCTTCAGTTTTGGACAAAGTCTGAATGCAGTGCTTTTGGAGAGGGATTCTGTAGGACCAATCTAATGTTTGCTAATCCACTCCTCCTAGAATATAGATGTTAAAAATGCTTCAGTGCAATCTGTGGAACCTGGGAAAGGTGTAGCATTGAATGATTGTTTGGCAAATGCTAGAAGTCAAAATCATTCTACTATCTCATACACACACACACACACACACACACACACCCATCATTTCCATCACCCTATCATACAATTGAACAGAAAATGAAACAAAATAATCTCAGTCTGTTTATTCGTCCTACCTCCCTAGCCCTTGTATTTCATTCCTGTTTCTTGCCTAGGAACAGATCTATGATGTATGCCATTTTCATACAAATTGCCCCTCCTCAATAACCCTCAAAAAAGAGGACAAGTGGAAATGAATCCTCTGGCCAATGTGGAGGACTCCCCTTCCATAAAAGCTACTGTATCCATCCTTCTAAGGTTTTGTAGATTAACTAGGTGTACCTCTATTCTGTATATCATTCTCACAATAACTCCCCTCTCACAACAAGCTAGGTAAGATAAACGCTTTTTTAAAAAGAAGCCCAACAGACTATAAGGACTGCTCTTGCAGAAAACTCTGTATACTAATTTTACTGAAGTTATTGGCAGTTCCTAAAAGCATGCATATGCACAATTCTGTATGTGTATCTTTGAAATTTGGCAGGGGATTTATAGCAGCTTGCTATATAAAGTTGGCTTTCTGAGTCAAAATTCAGATTTCAAACCAGATTGTGCAGTTGTCCTCTGAACCAGTCCACGTTGGACAGGTTGTTGCTGTGTGCCTTCAAGTCATTTCTGATTTACAGCACCCCAAGGTAAACCTATCATAGGGTTTTATCAGCAAGCTTTGTTCAGAGAGGGCTTAGCATTCCCACCCTCTGAGGCTGAGAGAGTGTGACTTATCCAAGATCACCTAGCGGGTTTTCATGGCCTAACGAGGATCTGAATCCTGGTTTCCCAATGTCCTAATCCAACACTTAGGTCCTTTCCGCACCTTACCTTCTTCCGGCGCTGGGGTGCAGCGATCGCACGAGCAGCCTCTGGCGAGAGAGAGGCTCTCGCATCCGGGGTCCTTTGGCTCCGCACGAGCTGCCTGGTCATGCGAGAGCCCCGCCTCTTCCTTCCGCAGTGCAGCCTGGGACCTTCCCAGGCTGCACTGGGGCAGGAAGCGTGACTGGCGCAGGTCCAGAGGCTCTGCATGCCAGGTAAGTGCGTGTGGGGCCCGGGAGCAATGCGCGATCGAGTACCATTTTCAGCTTCTAGCCAAAAATGAAAAGGTGTGTGATTGGCGCCTGCCAGCTCCTGGAACATTGCGAGACTCACAATCGCGCGACGCTCCAGGTGCCCTTTCATATGGAAAATGCCGTGCAAAAAGGGCCTTAGACCACTATACTATGATGACTGTAATCTAAATCACTGAATCAGTATTCTGTGCACGTATCTGTTATCCCAGAAGCCCTCAATGTAGGTAGCCTGTCTGTGACAAGGGTAGGCAACCACAAGGGCTCAGGAGGGCCACAGTTTTCTTGCTATACCAGGTATGTCCACCACATCACACCAGCCTCAAATTCCCACCATGGCAATTTTATCACTGAATGGGCAAATTCACCATGGGGGCGGTCAGCTTGTGTGTTTTAGAGTCAGAAGAGGCTTGTTTTAAAAACAGGAAGTGAAGTCTAGACTTTAAGGCTCTCCTCTGCCAAGTATCTAGTAAACCATCTAATAAGCGATACCTTCTCTCTTCAACAGCTGCTATTATTCCTACTACATTATATCATTATTGCTATTCAATTGTAGAGTTGTAGAGGAAACTTTGGAGCTCATTGGTCATAAGTAATCACTTAAATGAGTCATTACATGTTATTTGAGCTGTTTTTAATTTTATCATTCTGTTTATTGAGAGAATTTTGATCATTTCTGTTCCTATATTTTAAGTTATATATCCCTGATCTCCTGTCACTAAATCTGCCACTCTGAGTGCCAATAAAACCCCAAACTCTTAATTATCTCCCCTTTCATTGTTTGTCTTTAAAACACCTTTATCCTTTTGTTTACCCCTCCCTTTTTCTTTTAAACTATACAAGCTGCTTGGCAGCTCATACAAAGACTATTAACATTCCAGAAAGTCTCCTAGAACCAGAAGCACTGACAGAAGTATAAATAAGGCACCTGCGGGCATTCCTTATAATTGCTTTTACAGAGAGTCAAGTAGTAGAAACTATTCTGCTACAACAGCAGAAACCGAATAGAGACAGGATTTGAGTTTTCACTTTTTGTTCAAGTGGAGAATCCAGTTTTATTCTTCTTCTTTTACTGTCTTTGTTGTTCCTAGCAAAGAAAGGGGTGTGATCAAATGAGTCTGCTTTATTAATATTATTTTATTTAAAAAATGTTCCCATCCCGTATCATAAGATTTCTGGGTGGCATAGAATAAAATTAGTTTCAAAAATTTAAAATTAGAACAGCAACAATTTAAAACTACAATAATAATCTAAACACTGCACTTTCCTGAAGACCTTTCTTCTGTATTATCCCACATTCCTGCAGACATTTCTTCTATACTATCACAAACAGTATGCAGATTATGTGACATCAACACTTTTCTTTCTCTCCTTTCCTCTTCCTGCTTCCACACTGAGATTTGTGTCTTCTTCTTTGGCCTAATGCAAGTAATGTCACAATATGGACATTAACATTTGTCTTACGGTTAACATGACCACATCTGGATTTATTAAGGGGAAATTTATGAAATAGTTGTTGCAGTGCGAAGCCAATTCATACTTTTCTTCAAACCTTAGGAAGTTACTTTGAAAAAGTAATTAGCTATATCTATGTTTTCAAGACAGCACCTTCAACTGTTAGCTATAACTATACTTAGCATTTTTTTAAAAAAAGTAGCTTTTTACTGTCATATTTCTAAAGATAAACTGAAATAGATGCTTTTTAAAGAGATGTTAAAAATCACATGAATGTTACAAGACACTAGCTCAGAGGCAGGCAAGGTGCAGCCTGTGGGGCCATTTTGTAGCAAACTAAGCAAAATACTACCCCCTGTGGTTCACTCCTACTATGGTCCATTTTTGTGGTGATAACACAAATGTGAAAAACAAGGACACTATACAAATGCTTACAGTAGCTCCATAACTGGAGACTGCACAACACTGAAGACAACTACTTTGGACTGCCTTTCAGCAATCTAGAAAAGCAATAATCTGGAGTTTGGAATATAACTATATGTTTAAAAAAACTAACATAAAATAAGACAACAGACATGGAAGGATGAAGATTATGACTTTACTAAAACATGGTATTCATTTATTATATTTGCCAATAAAAGATCTTTCGAATGCAGCCCTTCTGACAACCTAAAAATGTTCTAGACCAGCTCCTTTTGACAGGATGCTACCACTGAGCCCACATAGAATATATCTTTTCTCACCACTGGACTAGAGATGAACTATAAAATAACTAATTATAATTCAAGGTCTTATAGTATACCTATTTCTTAAATGTTATTTGTTTTGAATTGTAATATTATAAAAACACACGCATATACATGTATATACAGTTGGCATTCCACTTTCACAGGGTGGAAAAACCGTGAATATTGTAAGCCTCCCAAACTGCATTCAACAAACACAAAAAGTTCCTGTACTGGCAGGTTGGCTGCTCCTGGCCACATGTGAATTTGCATGGTCACTCACCCACTCATGTGGGCTGGAGGAGAGGGAGGGAATGGGAGGAGAGAGCAGGCGGAGGGAGAAAGAGAACACTCATGCCATCTCCTTCCCCCCTTCAACCCACATGAGTGAGAGAGAACACACACATGTGCCCTCCTGCCACCCCATCCCCTTCCCCCTTCCCATTGACCCATAAGAGTGACTAAGTGAACACACATACATGCCCTCTACCCATCTCATCCTGTTCCGCCACATGAATGAGTGAATACAAGCACTCTCCTCCCATCTCCTTTTCCCAGTAATCTGTAAGTAATCAAGTCTGCAAATGCTTAACCTACAAATACGGAGGGCCAACTGTAAAGATGTATAACTATGTAATACTTGAAACAAAATAAAAATCAAAAATTTGTCCCTAAATGTCCTTTAAGTGGTATGGTGGGCATTTTTATGTCCCTCTTCTCCACTGCCACCAATTTAGGTCAGGACTGTACTATTTTGAAATAGGAAATGATCAAGAAGTGACTTCCAGTCACTTTCTGTTAGAAAGACCTCTCCTGGTTCTAAACTGACCTGTGGAGGCTTATAAACATGGCAGTAACGCTCCTCATCACCCAGGGAGTATCTGGGGACAAAAAAGGGGTCTTTTTTTTTCTTGTGGTAGGTGAGGTTCTGGCTGCAGCCCTTCAAGATCTCCTGGAAGGGACAGATGCAGCTCCCTAACCTTCCCTAGCTACTCAGCCCTGTGCTACTCTGTGGTATAGAATTCACTCTTTTCCCATCTCCCAACACAAGATGAGGCAGAAGCATAAGGCATAGCAAAAACCAGCCTTTAAACTATGTGATATTTCCCTCCCACCATTCAGTGAAAGCACATATCCCACAACTATAAAAGTAACTAAAGGTTACTGGTACACCATAAAAAGAATAAAGTTGTCCTTTACTTTAGTGTGACAAGCACATCCACAATGATTGAAAAGTCCAAGACTTTGTGTTTACTCTTTCCAATTTTATACTGGTTTAAAATAAACCAACCTGTGTTTTGTACCAGGAGCTAACCAAAAATACTCTGGGATAAACAAAATAAAATAAAAAAGAATAGGTACAAAATCTTGGACTTTCTGGTCTTTTTAAACAGTCTGAATGCACCCCAGTTATACCTTAGTTAAATACAAAGAACTGAAATAACTGCAAGTATTTTGTTGTTTGCAATGTACAAATTTTGATTTTTTAAAAAAAGATATTTCTTAGCTCTTTTCTTCAGACTAGAAGGTTAGTTTCATTTTTGGGAAAATATGTAGTACTTTGTGGTTTCTATGGTCAATTTAGGAATCTCTTGACACAGTGCCCGGGATCTCATCTCTGTGAAAGCAAGCCTGGGATCTAACTTTTTTCCCACTGAAATCAGTGCAGAAGTCATGTGTATATAAGATCCTCAGGATCTTGAGTCATTTGACTTGCATCTGTTACTAGTAACCATGCCCCAGGATATCTTCATAAGGTAGTTGTAATGATAAAAATAACCATTTTAAGCTATGCTAAATACAGAGGGAAAATGTTAACTTTACTTTAGTTGCATAGAAATACAGTGCAATCTCTGCACATTTAGACAGATAATATTTCATGCAAATGTTAGTTCTTGTGGATTAGGTGGTGATATGATAGAAGAAGCACTCTCCAAACAAACAAACAAACAAACAAACAAACAAACCCCACTGTACAGTATTAGTTTGGTCTCAGCACCCTCTTCAGTATGCATAGTATCAGTTTATTGCCTTCTGAAAAATACAAGATTTTCAGATAATCATTTTTCTAGGAAAGGAAGATATTTTCAGAAGATATTTTCAATCTTGCACAAATGAACAAGCATGGAAACCCATTTTGCAGAACTAGGCTCGGCTTCCCATGAAATTTTGAAATTGAGTCTTCAGAAATAAATGGGGATTGAGGCTTTTCTAGAAGTGTATTCTCAGAAAAGTTGAGTGTGAAAATGAACAAAGGGGTTGAACAGAGTTAAAAACTGATTCTGTGAGTTCACAAAAGAAGCCACCTGACAGGCACATATAGCACTGCAAGAATGACAATTCCCCTCCTATAGCAGTTTTGCCATTTTAAAAAGTAGAACAACAAATGAAACTTAGTTCTATGAATGTCGATGCGTATATATCTATACCAAGTTAGCACAACTGAAGCATGGTGGATCCAAATTCAAAATCATTGGCAAATATCTAAAATTCTTTAGAAATCATTGGTAAGTATCTAAAATTCTTTAGAAATATAGATAATCTGACAACTCTTTAGACATTCAGTGGATAGTAAAATAGTATGACTGGAATTATGAGATCTTAAAATGCACAGGAAAATAAAACCATCTTAGCCTGTTACCAAAAGGACAACAGTGTGGGCACTAAGCAAGATATTCTAGGGATAGCACTTCATAACCAGAGGGCCCTCATGGCTACCTTCCAATGTTCAGATTGACAAAGCACTCAGAAGAGCACCGCAGTTAGAAGACAAAAGGCACCCATTAGTAGAAATGGGAGAAGGCTTTCTATCAGATTCCAAAGTCCCAAGCCACACAGAGCCTTCTAGGTAAAAGAATGGCACTCTGAATTGGGCTTGGAAATGAATTGGAAGCCAGTGACATTGGGAAAAAGAGTCATGTAACAAGCATACAAGCTCTAGAACTACTTAGAACTCCTTCTGAAGTTTTTGGGATATCTTGAAAAGGCAGCTCCATGTACAAGGCAGTATTGTAGTTCACAGCATGGATTACTGATGCCAGTTCCTTCCATCTGTAAATAAAGTCTTAGCCTGGATATTGCCCTGATCTGATAATGAAGCTCTGAACCACAAGGCACTTGAGCCTCCAATGACAGTACATGTAGGAGTACTCTCAAGTTATAAACCTAGTGCTTCAGGAGGACTGCAGTCTTCTCTGCAACATTCTAGGGTTTCCATACTAAAAGATTCCCTGTCTTGAAGGACCCGTTTGTAAGCACTCATCCTGCCTCTTATAATCATCCAGACAGTGGTCCAGCACTTCCACAGCCACCAGTGAACTAGAGCTGGACATCATCAATATACCGATGACAATGGATTCTAAATAGCTTTATGACATTGTGTGGATTCATTTAAGTGCTAAACAGCATGAGAGGAATGTGTGTCACCTCAATACAAAGATGCTACAGGGTCAAGCAGAATTCAAGTGCAAGGGTATTCACTGTGATGCAGTCACACACAGCTCAGAAAGCTGCTCCAAAAAGTTACTATGGTCAGTGGCACTGAAGGCTGCTGAGAGAATCAAAAGAGCTGTACTGCCCCATCTCTTCCCCAACAAATGTCATTACAAAGAATGACTAAGCTTTTCCATTGCTAAGACCTAAACCCCAGCTGAAATTGAGCTAAAAAATTAGTGCCCTACAAGAAAGAGGTCATAATATGCATATTTTTTTTTAATCAGGGATATCACTGGACCATATCTGAAGGATCTCAGCGTTCCACTGCTCCCATTCAAATGCACAGGGAATCATATCCTCCCAGCAACACAAAAATACCCAAAGAGTCTCTTTCCAACCACACTATCACAGAACTTTGATCTCAAATTAACAGTCATGGCTTCATCCTACATTATCTGTAGTTTTATGAAGTATTTAAAATACTCTGCCAGAGAAATCTAACACCTTTCTCAGTCACAAATCCCAGGATCCTACATGAGGCAGTCAAATAGTTTAAGCTGTCATTCAAATCTTCTGATTGTATATATAGTAGTGTGACAGAGATGACAAGTTTAGAAAGATAGGGAACAGGTAAGATAACATGGATGCATAGTATAAGGGTAAATAATCACAAATCCTTATCTTTTGGCTCTCCTAGGATGGATCTCTTTGGAGAAATGAAATGTGATTTTTTTTTAAAGAAAAAGTGCTGTTTTGTTAGGCAGATGTAATTCATACTGGACTGAGGTAGTAAACCAGAGAGGAAACCCCTTGGAGTTGACTCGGCATAAAATCCAAGCACTGAAACATTCTCCCTTGGCTGTAGTACATTTTAGAAATGGTATGGCATTGATTCAAATTATGCATATTGTAAATTAATAAAATAAAACCCACTGCCTGCTATATTTTGCTCTTCTAATATTGTTTAATCCAACATAAATAGGTTTTGCTTAGTTCTTGCATGTTCCAAAATCTCATTGCTTAAAATAGAGAGCCTTAAGGCTCAACTCGCATTTCTGGAGGCAAAGAAATTTCTTTTATCACTGAAGAGTTTATTGAATACAATATCCAGGAAGTGATGTTCCAGGAATTCTATTCCATAAAAGGAAAAAGTATTTAGAAATGCTTGGCTTTCAAAACTGTTCCCTTCTTACAGCCCAATTGACCACAGCAGGAGAAGCTGAATACAAATAATCAGTAATCTTACCCTCTGAGTCACTGCTGAATACCTTGGCAAAGGAAGGTACTTCACTCCATCTTCAGTGCTAGCTTGGCTGCTGACCTCAAGTGTTCTGTTTAACCAGAGCAAGCATAAAAAGGGAAATATGTAAATACAAGTAGCTTAACATTCATTTTCTAAACTATCTCGGCATTTTTATACTCCATTGGGATAGCTCTTATAGGTAGACCTGAATTGTTCCACTTCTAGGGAAGTACAAACAGTTTTAACATTCGCTTTTCCAATTCTTTATTCATGGACTGGTTATGTACATGTTACCAAACCTGTTTTCAAATTCGGGCAGAAGAGTCCTGCACACCTTAACTTTCACACTGATCCCACCAACTAGCGTTTTAAGAAAATTGTAGAGGGGGACATAATTTGGCCCAGACCGGAAAGAACGGAATCAGAGGATAAAACTTGTACCTTGGATTAAGACTCCTTCAACACTTTAATTCAAACCTTGTACCAAATGTGTCTTGCATGTGACAGAGTCCTTTAATTTTTTCAACATACTGATAAACATTTAAGGAAAGTGTATGCGAGGTGTTCTTTAGCATAATCAGGATGTGTTTTGTGCATGGATTATGGCAAAAAGCAGTTAATGAATAAGGCTTAGATTTTAGAACAGTTTAATTAACATATTTTGGACAAATGATGGTAAAAACTGAAACAGAAATAATTTTTCACAGAACAGAGATTGAAACTTAAAAACATCTTAGAAGCCAAAATGTTTCCACAACTAACAGGCGCAATTTACTTTTTAATGTTTTCATGAGACAAGAATTATGAGTACAGTAGAGTCCCGGTTATCCGACGCTCAGTTATCTGACCATCCGGATTAATCGACATCGCAGCGGCCTGGGGGCATGGCTGTGGGCATTTCCACGCCCCCAGACATGCCCCGACATGCTCTGACATGCCCCCAGGCCCACCCCGACACGCCCCCAAAATGGCGGCCGCCACAGGCATCCGGGTAATCCGACCTTTTGGTTATCCGACCCTGCGGCCGCCCGTTTGGGTTGGATAACTGAGACTCTACTGTACTTTCAAATTGTTGGCCTTCCAGACATCCTCCCTGGTAGTCACATTATTTCATTAATTGCAACTTTTTATTAATTGCAAGTTGTGCAATAGTCACAATACAATGCTTGAGGATGTGGAAAGTGGGTTCTTTGAAAAAGCAGATACAAATGTAGGATATAGTAAAATATCTAATCATTCTAACTGCCATTTATTCATAATCATTGCCTACAATAGGGTCAGCAATAAGCTCCTACACAAAGCAGAATGGAAATAGCTGCCTCCTGTTTGTTGCATCCATTTTGAAAAAGTGAGAATAAATATTAACTTGGAAGTTGCATTTGATGTTCAAGGCTAGCAATCATTGGTAGGCTTAATGTGCCATGGGTGCTGAGTTCTTTTCACAGGATAAAGAAAAGAGAATGAAACACCCTTACAGTTAATTGTCTAAAATAGTCCAATATGCTGACATAGCCCTATAAATACATATTTCTGAATTAGAGAAAAACAACCCAGTAACAAGCAGTCATGAGTAAGCAAGATTGCCCAGTTTTCCACATTCTGCTGTATTGTAAAAATTGATTATTCTCAGTATTTGATTGACAATTGACAAAAAAATGACACCAAAGTTCTGTCCAGGTTTAAGTTGAAATACCATTAAAGACTTTCAGTTAACCTGAGGTGCCATTAAAATAGCTTCCTCTGTACTTTGAACACTTGGACTTTGATGGTGATATGCACAAAAAGGGACTCAGCCCAGTTTTTAAAACATGAAAACATGAAAATGTTATACTTCAGAATTTAAATCCTGTTATTTATGGGCATGAAACAATTACTAAATCATGACTATGCATTCCATGAATGACTCACTCATATCAAAGCTTTTCTTGTTGTTCATTTCTGCAATATGAGGCACTCAGTAGAAATTAAGTTGTTAATAATACCGGTGCCTCTCCACTTTCTGGTTCTGGATAAGCAATTGCCAAATATATATTTTTTTTATCCATGTAAGTCCTACACAGTCATTTGCTGGACCAGATTACATAATTATTTCAATTATTATTGAATTATTTCACATAATTATTTTAAAGATTTGATGACTGCTTTCCTTGGGATGAGAGAAGGGAGAGAATATACACAAAAATTCACACAATAATTAGCCTGTGAAGATACTCTAAGACTCTGAAGATGACAATGGTCTGAAACATCAACAGCAGAAAAAAAAATCTAGTAACGGAAGTATCTGTAATAAGATTACTCTCCTCAAAACAAAAGTTTCTTCCTGGTGCTACTACACCTAGAAGCCACCATCTGCAGGATTAGCCGCAATGCCAGGGCTGTTCATTTCCCACAATTTCTCCAGCAACTTTCAAGAATAATACTTTCTGTCATTTCAAGCTAGCAATTGTCTGCATCAGGAAGACCCTAATTAGTAGAGCACAAACATTTACCTCTTCCCATGGATAATCTAGTTTCTGCAAAAATCCCAGAGAGGAAGGCAGTATGAGAGGATAAGCGTAAAGAAAGCAGAATTTGCAGCAGTATCACAACTATCAAAGAGAAACTTGTATGTCACTTTTTGAGGAAAAAATTAGGCCACAGTGTTCATGTATGCTTTAGTTAAGTGCATCTTAAGCAATCTGATATCAGAGGCCATCATTTTTTCACCAGTGTACCAGGAATCAATACCATATTTGTGCTCATTGGTTACAACTGTTTCTTTCTTTCTTGGAAGCTTAAAGAGAACAGCAGTTAATGGCTTAGGGAACAGGCACTGGTCTTCAGATCATCACTTCAAGCAGCACTGCTTTAGTTAACATGAGAAATAAGTATTCAGCTTCACCAGAGTCTGAAACTGCTTTTTTCTCCATCTGGCCTGCTGTTGTCAGTCATGTAGGGATGGGGGATGTTCGCCCTGGGAAGCAATGTTTTTGGAGTGTCTCAGCTTGTAGCCACGCCCCACATGCCATGACCACACCCCCACACACCGTGGTCACACCCCTGCACGCCCCCCCCACACACTCCAAGCTCCACAGCTGGCTGCTGTTGTTTTGTTCTTTTCTTTCTTTCCATCCATCCAAATGTACTACTTGCATGGCAAAAGGAGTGAAATTATTTCTTAAACCACAGTAGTAATGTAATCTAGTTACACCATCACTATGGGGAACAAAAGAATTAATTGCAGATAACTAGTTATTCCCAAGCTCTATTTTTGCACAGATTCTCTTTAATTATGTCTCTTTATTTCCTTTCATTAATTTCAGCCTATTGTTCCTAATTGCAGTCTCATCCTTCAGGTTCAATAATCACTCATTTGGGAGATTTAATATGTACAGGCAGTTATGAATCTCTTATTGCTATTATCCTTGCCTCATGACCATTATTTTGCTTAAGCTCATCTACTATTTTCATGGCAAGTGACCTAAACACTTTTCAAAATACAGAGTCCTGTAATTAATCCCCTAATTCTAATATAATTATGTAGCAATACCATTTTGGGATTTTTACTCCCATAATTCAGTTTTCTACCCCTTCCTCTTAAGGGGAATCCGACAGCAACAAAACAATAGCAACAAAATAAGATCATCATCTAGTGCAGTGGTTCTCAACCTGTGGGTCCCCAGATGTTTGTGGACTTCAGCTCCCAGAAGCCCCAGCCACTATGGTCAATGCTCAGGGCTTCTGGGAGCTGAAGTCCAAAAACATCTGGGGACCCACAGGTTGAGAACCACTGATCTAGTGTGAACTAACTTTTTACAATGCTCCACAAAGAATTTAAACATCATCCAAAGAAACTGACAAAAATGGGTGAAACTGAATGTTGTACAATCAATTCCCACTTGTTCAAAGGAACTTTCCCCTCTCTTCTCAGCTCTCTATGTCCCTTCAATGATATTCCATCATTGGGAGGATTAATTGGTTAGAATCCAATATTAGACTTTTAGAAAAACAGAGGTTTATTGTCCTACAAGAGCAGATAGCATTTCTGTTCTTCTTTCATGGCAACAGGGAACCTGATAATCTATATTCTTCTTACCCTCAAAGAATATTGTATATTGATGTAAAGTTGAAGGCTTTCATGGCCGGAATCCAGAGGTTGTTGTGGGTTTTCCAGGTTTTGAGACCGTGTTCTATCGGTATTTTCTCCTGACCTTTCACCTGCATCTGTGGCTGGCATCTTCAGAGGATATATATATATATATATCCTCTGAAGATGCCAGCCACAGACGTCAGGAGAAAATACTAATAGAACACGGCCTCAAAACCAGGAAAACCCACAACAATCTATAATATTGTATATTGTAACTGTGATCAAGTATGATGGATTTTAACAGAAAAAAGAAAGAAAGAAATTATCTGTCTAAAAAGACATAGGAGAATCCCAATATCCTTATTAATGATGAGTACGATACCTATATTATGCCAACTGAAAGTTCACAAAATTGTTGTTGTTAACTCTTGTCAAGTCAACTTTGACTTATGGTAACTCTATGAATGTAAGACCTCCATGTCTCCCAGTCACCAACAACCCTGTTCAGGTCTTGAAAACTCAAGGCTGTGGCTTCCCAGATTGAATTTACCCATATGTAATGCAGTCTACCTCTTTTCCTGCTGCCTTCTGCCTTCCCAAGCATTATTCTCTTTTCTAGTGAGTCATGTCTTCTCATTATGTGTCCAAAGTATGACAGCTTAGTTATCTTGGTTTCCAGGGAGAGTATAGGCTTGATATGCTCTAGGACCTATTTATTTGACAATCTGTTGTAGCCAGAGAACCATCCTCCTGCACCACATTTCAAACAAGATTATTTTCTTCTTATCAGTTTTTTTCACTATCCAGCTTTCACAACCCATAGACAGAAACTGTAAATTCAATGGGATGGACAATTCTGAGCTTGGTATTCAGTGATATATCTCATCCAGTTCCTCCATAGCTGCCCTTCCAAGTCCTAGTATTCTTCTGATTTCTTGGTTGCAGTCTTCATTTTGATTGATGACTGAGCCAAAGTATAGGAAATTTTTGACTATCTCAATGTCTTCATTGCTTTCATGACTCCTTCCTCTGATTCTAGTCCAGGTTTATACATAATATGTTCAATGTACAAGTTAAAAAGGAGTTAAATGCAGCCTTAGTTAACTTCCCTGTCAATTGGAGACCATTCTGTTGCTCTACACTCTGTCCTAATGGTAGCCTCTAGTCCTAAGTACAGGTTATGCATCAAGACAATCAAATATTGTCACACATTCATTTCTTTGAAAGCAATCCATAGTTGTTCATGGTCAGTACAAAGGCTTTGCTATAAACTATAAAGCACAGACCAGTTTTCTTCTGAAATTATTTGCTGCGCTCTGTTATCCAATGTATGTTTGCACTATGATCCCTAGTGCCTCTTCCTTTTCTGAACCCAGCTTGGACAGTCAGCATTTCTTGCTCCATATACAGTAAAAGTCTTTTGTTGTTGTTGTTGAATTTTGAACATCATTTTGCTGGCAAGGGAGATTAATGCAATGGTCTAGTGGTTGCTGCAATCTCTGGGGTTTCCTTTATTAGGGATTGGAATATATATTAAGCATTTTCAATAGGGGGAACCATTCTTTTTTTTTTTGCCTGGATATGTTGAGAGATTTCACTTAGATTATGGGTGGATTCTGTTCTTGGCGAATTGTTTCTCCCAACTGCTTTGAACACATCTTCCACTTCGCTTTCTAACATTAGAGGTTCATCTTCAAATGTTTCTTCCTTGAATGAATCTGTCATTTCTTCACCTCTTTTATACAGTTCTTCACTGCACTGTTTCCATCATCTCTTTATTTTGTCTTCATCATGCTGTGATGATGCATAAATGCTTTATATTTTCTGATTTATTACTAATGTTAGTTGTGCATATTTTTTAATCTCCAGATCAAAACTTTTTATAAATATTCATAAATAAACAAACATACTCTAAGGATCTTCTTAAAGATTTCTGAACCTGACATGTTACTGAATTCAAAATATTAGTCAGTATCTCTGTCCTACAGAACACCTGAAATAGAAATGGTTTCACTACCTGAACAAAAGAAAAATATTTGCTACATGTATTTCTTAGGGTACATCCCATACTGAAAGATAAAAACAAACCAGACTACTCAAAATAAGACTTTTCTTGTGTCAAGCAATCTTTTCTATGTGCATTAAATGGATAGCTGTGTGCACTGGCTTCATTAAAACTTCATCATATGGGAAGATTTTTTCAAAAAGCTATTGTTTACATGGAACAAATCCAGAGAATCAATTTCTATACAACACAGAACTTGCCAAGAACTCTTTACAATAAAGGGTGAAGTTAAAATAGTTCACAGTAGCACAACTATAACTGACTATCTTAAAATAGCAGTGTTGTAAATGTGGAGGATGACTGTCTTAGCATGCAGTGTAAATTACACCATCCTGTTCATAGAAAGAAAGCACACGATCACAGCGGTTTGAAAATAACAAATTAAGATAAATGTGCTATACAAACTAGTTTTCCAAAAAACAAAAACAAAAAAGCAACATTTTTATGGGACCTATTCTTGTTAATTCTTTTGTATAATGTATAATGTCACATTTAACTATTGTGATTTATCTTCATGCAGTGATCCAAAATGGAAGGTGAGTTGTAATTTAAAGCCAGGGAATGCATTGCAGTAAAAGTCTGGTTTGCAGCCTTGGAAGGTTTTGTTCGAAACAGGAGCTCTCATTTGCAGATTTTGGATAGAACAGGAATTCCGGTTTGTTAACTGGCAAAGTTATGCATGGAAAAGAGTTTTGATGTGCAAAACACCTATGGTTTAATGCCAAAGCATAACATAATGTTTAATCTTCCCCAGGTTTTTTCAGATAACACTAACACTGATAAAAAAAAGAAACTGAGTTCACTAAATAAATTAATTTTTAAAAAACTAATCTTCCACTTTCAGACTAGTACCACACATAGGCAGAGTACCTAACACAGAAATGCCAAAATAAATGGACTAAAAATTGCTGAGCAATTTTAGATGTTATTCATTCAAATATGGCCTTGGAAAGATGTAAAATCATGAGATATCTCATGTTTTCATGATTAAACAATAACAACACAAACACCTTCAAAACTGAATATGACTAACCAAATACCTAATTTGTTTTTACAACTAACTGTTCATGTTTTCCCCAATCCTGTTTCACAGACCATTAGCGGTCTATATAAAGTGTCACATCTCCCCTTTATTTGTTCTGAGGCATATGCATCTACCATAATAGAACATGTCGCCTGCTAAGGAAGATATTTCTTTACCAGCAAAATCTTCACTGGGGTGATGACTCCTACTAAAACTCAATGCTTAAACCTCAGTTATTGAACTAAATCATAAATGTTTTCAATCCTCCCCCACTGAAAACAACATCTGTAGCAGAAGCAATTCATAAAGAGTACATTAGCTTTGGCATGATTCACAAAAATGCTAATATAGTTCCACTACAAACCATTTCAAGAATGCATTTTAGTTCACCAGTTTAGATTCAGTGAGATTAAATGCAAGCAAGAACTTGAATGGTTTTTGAAAGAAATTCTACTTAGGCCTCCTTCCTTCTTCCTCCATTCAATAGAAGATGAGTGTGGAGGGAGACATTTTTGCCAACTGTGTCAAACATAATCAGGTACATACCAAGGTTCTGGGTACCAGAACTCTCTAGATCAGAACATCCAACTTGTCCTGCCAAGATACAGTTTTATATTAGAGTAAACACACTGGATTCAGTCTATCTAATCTGTGGTGCCTCTTCTTTCCTTTTTTGTACATTGCATCTCCAGATAACTTGTCATCATTTCTTCAACTTAGCAGTCTCCCACATAATTTTCTCATTTAGGAATGGCACTTCAGCTACGTGAAAATATTTAGGGTTGACAAATGCATGCCACCCAACTTCAGGACAAAAATTCATTAAAACTCTGTACATATAAATGACAGTGATGAAGTTAGACTGGGGCAAAGTGGGAACAACTAGCTGGAAGCTTCTCAAAACTCGAGTTGGCCTTTTCCCTGCCTCTTAGCCAATTATAGGCACAGCTGGGAAGGAGAAGAGAGCAGGAAGTCAAGACATTTGTTGGTTATGAAAAAAATCAAGGTTGCCATTAACAAAGTTCAAGAGTATATAACTAGCTGGAGATCCATTAAGCATGAAAGACAGAGGAGCAGTAGGCCAAAGAGTCATGGATTCTCTCCAATTTCATCCCCATTGTCAGGCAATTTTCACACTACACTGTTATAGTGCTATTATTTCTCTTTCAACATCCTGTGGAATTCTGGGGTTTGTAGTTTAGGGAAGTGCATTTAGAATTCTCAGCCAAAGAGTTCTTAAGCCTTAGTAAACTACAAACCACATAATTCCACAGGATGTTAAAAGTGGAAAAATAACACTATAGCAGTGTAGTGCAGAAACAGCCTAAGTGAAGAACCTGGCCTAGTTGCAGCTTTTGCTTCACTCATTACAGTAGCAACCTCTCACTTGTATATAGCATGATGAAGACTTCTTCTGACCATCCATCCCACATACTGAGGACTCTATTATGGGCCTTGATTTGGTGCTTTTAACTGACTACACATTGCTTTTTCTCTCTCCTTCTCTCTTGGTAAGAATGCTTTAGAAACATAATGCTCCCTGTTCTGTAGTCCTGATGCTGCCTTTAGAGTGTGATGTCTCAAATGGTTTTATGGTTTCCAATAGGAATGAATAGCAAGCAGCTACCCATACATCTATAAGGAAGGGCACTTGGCTGAATCTATTCCCTGCCCTTTCTGGTGGTACAGTCAGACAGGAAGTTAGCTACTTGCTATTCTTGAAGCAGGACATATATGACATGAGATTTCAGGATCCCTCAATTCTACCAGATTTCCTACATCAAGGTAAAAGTAGTTTTAATAATAAGAAATATTTTTTGCATCACAGTGGCCGTAGAAATATTTAACCATCTGCTCTGCTTTTGTTTTGTTTTTAAACCAAGCTTTACAGACCAGAGGTTTATAAAAAATATAGTTAACTTGCCCAGAACTAGGAAAATAATGCATACAAGCTGACTGAGCAACACCACTGGATCCTAGTCCATGTATCATGCTGATTTGCAGACTTATTTTATTGTGTGTTATTTTATGTAAGAAATTGGAAAAGTGAATATAGACCAAAAGAAAACAAGTACAGTTTATACATATTTTTGAGAAGCACTACATCTCATGTCAATTAAATTATAACTAAACGAATAAAGAGTAATATTGTTTTGGGAAAGTCAATACATTTTTAAAGTGAAAATTGTCTCTGACTTAATACCAAAAGTCACTTCAGTTTTAGAACTAAGTTGATCCTGCAAAAATTCATGTTTTGAGCATACAGGGTACTACTACGTCTTTTTAGAAAGAAATTGACCACTTTGGTTCATTGCAGTGTAATAAAGATAAAAGTTACCTTGAGGAATATGATTTGACTGTGGTCAATGGTCACTCCTTTCTGACTCAATATACTGAAGAATATTAATTTTGTATTATTAAAAAATCATTGATATTTGTGGATGTATATGAACTTCTAAAATTATATTTCTGTCACTTGGAATTTAATCTGCAGTAGCCATAATCATTAAGATCAGACCTTCCCTAATCTTACTGTAGGCAAAAGGGTCAGACTCATAGATATTTGTAATTCATCATTCAGTAGTTAGAAGACTCAAGTCAGGCATCATTAACATAGAAAGACTGCAGCTGTGAGTAAAATTTTTGGCATACAGTCTGCTTATATAGGTACATATGCCTAGCCCCATGAATTTATGCTATGCATTTCTTCTGTCCCCACAACTTTTCTTTCTTTTTCCTCTGTGCTTTGCATTTATGCTTTTAGAAAACCAAGAAACTTATTTAAAAGAGAAAACAAGAAAAACAAATTTATCAAAAAGATACAGATAGATCCTCTAGCCCTGCTGCAGCATAGAAGCCTGTGTGGTTTCAGAAAATTATAAATAAATAATTATAAATAAATAAAATATAAATAATAATATAAATAATAATATAAATAACAATAATAAATAAAATAACTATAACAACTATAATATAAATAAATAAATAAATAAATATGAATTATAAATACAAAACTCTACTATAGTCTTAGCAAAATTACACAGAGGTACCTAGAGCTTTGGAGAACCAGTGTGGTGTAGTGGTTTGATTCCCTGCTTGGCCATGGAAACCCATGTGATGACCTTGGGCATATCTGCCCCAGAAAACCTTTGTGATAGGTTTGCCTTAGGGTTGCTGTAAGTTGGAAATGACTTGAAAGTACACAACAACAACAACACTTAAAAACTTAAAAAAATCCTAATACATTCTTCTCCTATAGTCTTAGCAAAACTACACAAAAAGAGCTTTAAAACAAAAACCCTGATAGTTGCGCTATAGCCTTAGCAAAAATACATACATGCTTAGAGTAAAAAAAAAAAAAATCCACCTAATATATAGCTCTGCTATAGTGTTAAGAAAAATTCACAAAGATACTTTAAAAACACCAAAAACATAGCTCGACTGCAGCTTTAGCAAAGTTGACTGCACATTTTATATCTCATAGGAAATCTCAAGAAGTAAACTTGAGACCAGTAATAGCTATATATGTGTTTATTCCCTTTATAACTAACCCAAAAGGGTGAGATGTTTTTAATTTGACACTTAGCATATGCCTTTTATGTCTAGTAGGGTATACTACTATTCACAACAGATGTTAATTGTATGTTATGTCTAGTGGGGTACAGTACTATTCAAACCAGATTTTTATTGCGTGTTTATACTTTCAATACTTTTCCTAAAAACAAAAGCTAAAAGGAAAATAGCCCTGTAAAATGAGCAGTGCACCAATAGCGTAAAATATCATCCTATCAAGAGAGATTGATAATATAAACAATCTTCTCATCAGGGAAGAAAGACTCCTCTAATTTTTTTTTAACCTGGCCAATTTATTTTGGTAGCAACAGTACTCAAAGATACATATTTTCTGTCTGACAAGCAACAACATTTGACTGCACTGTTAGTTACCATAGGAACCTACTGTGCACTGCATTTAATATTCTAAAATCAAGGTGATAACATTAGGACGGAATAGGACACACAGAACATATGATACCTTTTTAACTTTGCCCTACCACCATGCCTTCATTCCTAGAAGAGTTTCTTTGTTATGATGCCCCAGTGTTTATTTCAGATTTATTAACTGCCCATTTCAGCCTTGCTCCATGAACTCCCCATTTCTTTTTACAATGTTGCCAAATGGAAATTTCCATTAAGTTTAATAACTCTTTTAACTGAATCATCTTCCTTTTGGGGTATTAAATGAGCATTGTTTTAGCAACAGCATCTCCTGATAAAGTGTTTATTGAAAAGAGGTTTTAACTTTACAAGTAATTTTATTAAAACAATCCTCATACAACAAAAATAGGTTCACTTTACCTTGTGTTCTGTCCATGTTCTGGTTTACAGGCATGCCTTTTCCTGTTTAATAGGTTTTCTTTGGATCCCTGTCTCTGGCCCAGGAAGAACAGATTAGGAAACGTCCAACAACATCTCTTTTGAGTTGAAATCTGTTCTAAATTCAGTGCATCTATGATTAACACACAATATTTGAAGATCAGAAACTAGGAGGCAACATTGTGTCTTATGTAACTTGCAAATGCTTTTTGCTGCAAAGATTAAAGTTGCACTAACACACACAAAAAAAGACAATTATAGCTTAGTTTAAAAGTACAAGTTAATTCCAATCTGATATAACTCAACATTTTGAGAAAACAGCCGCAAGCTTATTTGGAGAGGAGAAAGAAGATTAAAAAAAAATATTATTTTAAATAATAACAAATTTTGAAAAGGAATTCATGAACATATTGCTTTTGCTTTGCATATTTAAAGCTGTTGGAGGAAGCAGGCAGAATGAGAAAACCCAGATTTTTTTGGTAAGGTATCTCTTAGTGCTATTAAGATGCTATTTTTTTAAAAGGTAGGGCACTATCTAATACCCTCTATCCAACTACCCTACTACAAATAGACAGCAGAGATCACTACTAAAAACTGGAGAGAGGAAGATGGCATCTGCCCAGAGGCTAACAACATGAATGCTAACTGCACAAGACTGATTGTGCAAGGCAAAAACATTGAACCTCAATTTACTGAGTAGAAAAATTTTCAGGAAAGTAAGATCTAGATCAAGCTATAGACTACAGGAGTTGGACGAGATTTAGTCTAGTAGGGAGTAACAGGCATAGGTGATTTCTCCTCATTTCCCAAGGAAAGAGGCAAAATGAAGTAGGATGAAGGGAGGATAACAACTGCTGGATAAAGTCAGGTGGGGTGACAGGTCTGTTATACCAGTTCTGATGGCAATCAATATATCTATCATGGTTGAATCAATCCAAATTCAAGTATGTATTAAATTAATCCTGCTTTTTGGAGAGGGAGATAGAGAATGAAGACAGTTTAGGAGTAAAGAAAGGGACCTGCAGATGTGGCTCTCGTTGTTGTGTGCCTTCAAGCCATTTTTGACTTATGGTGACACTAAGGCAAACTTATAGCACTGGGTCTTCTTGACAAGATTTCTTCAGAGAGGGTTTGCCTTTGCCTTCTTCTGAGGCTGAGAGAGTGTGACTCCCCCAACTTCACCCAGTGAGTTTCCATGGCTGAGTGGGGATTTGGTTTCCAGAGTCATAGTCCAATGCTCAAACCACTATGCCACACTGTCTCTTAGATGTGCCTCTAAGTTTAAGTTAACAAAAGTGCCTTTTAATACACCTTTCTTGAGGGTCTTCCAGCTATTAAGAAGATTGTAAAACTAAACACTAGTTCTCTAGTAGAAGGGTAATGACTTCTAAATCACTGAGTAAAATGAATGTGTTCACTAAATACTAAAGTTAAACTCTGTTATATTATAGTATGATCATTTTAATTTACTGGTATTTTTGTATCAGGATGCAGTGTCCCAAAGCAGAACTTTCAAAGGCAAAGCCGGAGTGTGTGTGTGTGAACCACCAACAAAAAAGTGGTGATGCTTATAACAGGAAAGTACACTGACATAGTTTTGAAGCCACAGAGACTTTTCCAACACAAAGTTTTATATGTAAGTCTCATGAGATTATTTGCTGTAACTTTCCGTGGTATTTATGGAACATTCACATCCACTTTAAATGCTTTCAAAATTGGCCCTAATGTACTCTTTATTTCTTCTTAAATAGTGACCTCAGGTTACAGAAGTATTAAATTACTTGCCAATTTCTATTTTAATTTTTATTGAAAGATTCTGATTTCAAAGCCTCTGTATTTCTGAGCACTGTATTTGCTGGCATATAAAACTCACCCCCCCCCCAAATGGGGTGTCTTAGATGCTGGTGTGTCTTATATGTCAGCAAGTAGTATTTGCCAGTGTATAAATGGGGAGCATCTTATACATGGGTGTGTCTTATATGCTGGCAAATATGGTATGTAAATTAAATCCAGATAGTTTGCAAAGTACAAAAGACTTCAAGTCTTTTTGTTACTCAGCAGGATACTAGAATTTCTTCCATTTCCATAGCATTAGTAAAACCAAGTATCCAAGGATCAAATTAGAAGTTAACGGGGATGCAAATTCCATATGGAGAGCCCTCTCCCATTCCCACAACGTGCTTTCCTCAGATGCCAGCAATGACACTTGCAAATTATGCCTGTTTTTACACACTAAACTCAAGAAGCCTAAGAAAATTGTGTTATAACAAACAGACGTCTTTCACCACTTGGGGGAGCACTGCAAAAAAATGCTAAACATATCACTCAGCCGGGGGGGGGGCAAAGTGGTGCCTATGGTTCCATGTAGTCCCAACCTCTTTTTTTGTGCTTGTGACCCTCCAAAGTCTCTGAATCCTGCATTTTTGGGATGATGCTTGAAAAGGACACACTGAAAAGAGCGTATGCTGCCCTAACTGTCTAGGATTTCCTAGAAACACTCTTCCAACAGCTGGAAAAAGCAGCCAAAATACTACAGTACTGAAAACTCAGAAGTTGCAATTGGAAGTAATTTCAAAATGCAGTTTCTCTCCAGCCAGCTTACAGCTATAAATAGTCTAGTGTGGTCCACAATTTCTGGCCACTTTTCAACTAGAAATGATATGGTGAGATCCACTGTCAGGGCAAAACTGGCCCCCGCCCTGATGCAATTATTCCCCCAGTCTTGTTTGAACCTAAGGCCAATTCACATTACCTTTTATTACAGGGATGGAGAGAACTTTTGCCCTTCACATGTTTTTGAATTTCAACTCCAATCCAAACCAGCTTTGCCATTGGTAAGGGATTATGGAAGCTGTAGTCTAAACCATCTGGGAGGGACAAAGGTTCCCCATGCCTAATTTGTTGTCTAATAGATGCCACTATCAAGAAATTACGTTGATAGTGGAAACAGTTAACAGAGAACTTTAGTTAGATCAGACTTACAATTTGACAATTACCCACTACTCTGCTTCTGTGAACAGTTCCATAGTACAGTTCTATTAGGCCAAATTACAGTGTAGCTTGCTGAGCTTAACCTTTGCTAAGTACTTGGTTTATCTGTAATGTGACTATGGTACCCCAGTGGGACAATTATGATTACTACCAGTTCAAGGTCTGGGTATCACTTACAGAATGTCAGATTTCCACTAAGAAAATGGGCAGGGTCACTCAAAACCAGAATCTGGGAGCTCTGGCTCAGGCTAAGCCCCTAGCCCTGGGCAAAAAAATAGTGTAAGTTTCCTGGTCAGAGGAATGCTATTTAAAAATATAGGACAAAGAAACTCAGTTGAGTTGTTAAAACATGTAATACAATAAATTATTGACAGCCCTCTGTAATTTTGTTGAGGAAATACATAAGAACCATTGAACATATTCGTGGCTAAGTGAAAGCTAAATTAAACAAAACAAACAGAAAAACTTCACTGCCATGTGTGCATATATATGCTATGTGTACATAGACACAGTCCTGTTAGTCTGTTCCAACATAAAATGGAAAAAGAGGAAAGAATCCAGCAGCACCTTTCAGACAAACTGGTTTATTTTAGCATGGCCTTTCATGGATTTCAATCCACTTTTCAAATATACAGATAGAGTTGGAAGCACTGACACAAATACTCTGGAATTACTATTTTGGGGTGGAAGTAAAAAAAGATAGGAATACAGAAATATGCCAATTGTCTCCTGGAAGAAGAAGAAGAGGAGGAGGAGGAGGAGAGGGAAGAAGAAAAAGGAGAAGGAGGAGGAGGAAGAAGAAGAAGGGGAGGGGGAGGCAGCTCCTCCACAGAATCATTTCTAACCCCAGGAAACTATTTCTTTTAGTATTATTTTCATACTGTTATTGGGCATTGCTTCCAGTTAAGTAATTGTCAAGCTGTGCTTCTTAAGCTACTGATGTGTTGGACTGCCAGGTGTTTTCTTTCAACTTGCCAGGGACTGCACCATATTTGTGCCCCATTGAATACAACTGTTTTTCTCTTTCCTGGAAAGTTGCCAGACCTAGAAGCCAGTGGCTCACAGGCTAGCACTGGTCCACAGACCGCCACTTTGAGTACCACTGTTCTTAAGTCTCTCTTAAGAACTGCTTTAAAAATGCTTCAAGTATTAACTTCCTTAAACATTGTTTGAAGTACTTATTTCAGCCTCAGGACTTCAGACCAGCCACTTGACAGACCTTATTGTCTTATACAACACCCCTAAAGTTTATGACCTGCATCACAATTTGCATCTTTCAGTATCCTATTACATTATACCCCCTCATCCCATAACTCTAGTAAACCTGCAGCAGTACTTCCAACTCCATCTATATATCTGAAGAAATGGATTGATATCCATGAAAGCTCAGGCTGAAATAAGCCAGATACTCACAAAAATGCTGCTCGACTCCTTCATTACCTCCACCCTTCTTTCCCATTTTATACATGTTTTGTGTAAAAATTCAGTTGTTCATACCTAGGAGTGAAGTCTCATGTCTGGAATCTTCATTGTCAAGGAGGTGTGTTCCACTGGAAGTCACACAGGGAAAATAAACTGGCAACACAAATGTTGACTTGCAGCAAACAGCTCCCTCCTGTTTTATAGTTTCAAAAAAAAAAAAAGGTCACTCAACTATCAGCTCACATAAGCTAGTTCTTAAGATCTATTAGAACACATCTCCCTGATCCTCTTCAACTTGAACAGTTCTTCAAACCATTACTAGGCCACGTATCAAATGCAGAATCCCCACACGAAATAACCATCACTTTTAGACATGACTGCCAATTCCAGAATGGTTGCCCAAACACTCTTATGGCATCTTAAAGGTCTGCAAATCTATATTACTGTGTATGTTGACTAGAGCTCATTCTGTCAGAAGCAAGAAGTTCTATCAGATGCACACTAATAAACTCATATATAAATGTGGGAATACTCTGCATATGTGTGTGTAAATGAACAGGGATGAGACAGACAGAGAGCAACAGAGGGAGATGGTTAAAAAAATGGATTAAAAAGGCATGAAATGCAAGACGATGCCAACTGATGCTCTTGAGGGAAGAAGTGGACCACTGTGGAAAAGGCAGAGGACATTTTTCACCTTTTCAGCTTCTGGCAAGCTGCACCAACATGCCTGAAGTGATAAGAAGTGACAAGTTACCTCTACTTTCATTTGTAGTTGATTTTCAGCAGATTTGAGTTTATTTACAAAGGTTTTGGGGTGCGTTAGATGCTTGGGAGTTATGGGAACAAAATCACTGTATGTTAACCATTTGGAGCACTGGAGGTGAAAAAATACCTCCAATTTGTGGGGTCTGTGGAATCTGGGGGATTTTAGGACCCACATATTGTGGCACAAAGGGCTGAATATGGCTTATAGGCCTCTCTTTGTCCATCTTGCTCCAGGACATGTAGCTATTTCCACAGGCCCTAACTCCCCCAGACTGCACTTTCCCCCCAAAAAAGTATGAATTGTCTCCTCTGGAAACTCCCAGGAGTGGTGCCTCACACTTACCCCAGTACAACCACTATTTAACATAAAGATAGCCATTTTTCAAAACTAGAAGTAGACTTCTGGCCTCTTCTGGTTGGAGGGTCTCAGGACCATAAAACTGGCCAACAAGAAAGTTGCCCATCTGAGCTGTAGGCAAAGGCATCACTTCTTAGACAAACAACTTCAAAACAAAACAAAACAAAAGGAACTAACCTTGTAATTCATGTTTTAATAACATCCAGATTAGATTACTGGAACACATTCAACAAGAGGCTGTTTCCGTACATGGCTAATGGCTTTAGCTAGTGAAAAATACCTGCATTTTGCCTATTGCTGATCTCAAGCCACTTACTTCTTCCAAACTACCTACACTGGCTGCCAGTTTATTCCTCAGCTAAGTTCAGAGAGCTGAATTGGACTTTTAAGATCACAAACGTTGTTGGTTCTTATGGTCAGGGGTTGTGTTTCTTTCTCTAAAATTATCCTCAGAATTTCAGATTAATAAATTCCAACTATAGATTTTATCTTCTTAGCATTTGTATTAAAACACACAAACCCCTCCCACAAGAAATGTGCATGCCCCAACCACACTGTCTTTTCAAAGACAAGTTTTCATTTTAAGAAAATGTTTCCCGGATCGCTGATTATCTGTTCCACTTCTTTTACAATTGACATTGATTATATGCTGTACTTAGTTTCATCGTACACCTCTTGCCTACTTTTTAAAAATGGTTATATCATTTAAACATATGTTAGAAGAGTTGAACATTAAATTGATTGACTAGATTTTATCAGAAAATTTGATTTCATACCTTTCTATCCCATTTAACCTAATTTTCCCAGTTTGCAATGCTAATTTGATGACCAGTTACTGGTGCATATGACAGTTGTATTTGTCTCGGATTCATTTTAGCTTTTCCGTAAATTTTCACAGACTGGACTTTCTGACGTTTAAGTGATTTTGGTCCCATATTGTCCATCTCTCCGTACTCATTTATATGCCAGCTGAGAAATTTTCATAAGAAAATGGACTCTTGTCTAGAAAAGCATATGCAGCATAATTGCTGGCAACAAAACATATGTGCAACAAAACCAACAACAAGAACACAATTTTCTAACAAACTAATTCACGACATTTTAGAAAACTGGTTAACACTACTCAACCACTTGGTTCACTCTGACTTCAGGGGTAGAATTATAACACTCCATGGCAAAATGAATTAAAGAGGAAGAACCATTTTATGCAGAAGGCTTGTAGGCTATATTCTCATACACATTTACCTAGAAGCAAGTCTGAGTAAATTCTAAGGGATTCACATTACAAGACTGTACTTTAATTCCTCCGCTGGATATTTTTGTATACTTTTGAAGTAAACACTCTTTTACATACAGATCAAACATACTTTCAATAGTTGAGTCTTTGTGACACAGTCTAAGTAACTCTGTTCATCATAGTAAATAAGAAAAGAAACAAATAGGTTAATACAAGTAAGTAGGTTTGCCCCCACAGGCTAATTTTTAAAACCAGTGTCCAATGATTATTCTCTAGTTGAAGGCAGAAATAGACTGAACAGATAATATCAATGCTATCTCAACATATTTACTGAATGTCAGAGGAACACCCAAGTCAAAGGCTTGAGGAACAATCTCAGGAAATCTATTGGGTATCTCACATAAATTAATAGCACAGATTAAAACATGACTTCTTCTTCTTTTTAAACTAGCTCTATGACTGACCACCACTTTTGTGACTATTGTTGACAAGAGAGAAAACCAATCTCATATTATAAAAAATACCCACAGCTGATGTAATGTATTAGTTTTAAATTGTGTATCTTCCACCAAGCACTCAGCACTTGAAATTTTAAAGCAAAGGAAGCTGTTGCCAAAAATTACATTAATTTACATAGGGGCAAAGTGCATGCCTCATTGAAAAGATAATTTGAGTGAACTAGCTATACAAGAGTATGTAATCTGGCCAGCTGCCCATGGGTTTGGACATCAGAGAATACCACTGGGATTACAATGAAAATGTTAAAATAGTTATCCCACATTGCTTATTTATTTTTAGTGGCATCAGTTCTAGTTCATGCAATAGTTCTTTGACCAAGAGTGTGTTTTCACAAAGTTTCAGCTGTTTGCTCAACAAATTGCCTCTTTCCCCTGCACCACAACAGTTGCTATAAACTCAGAAAATATACTGATGGTTGGACTTTTTGGTGGTGTTCATGCCCACATTTGTGCCCATTTGATCTGTGAACTGAGTGAGATAAAATTTGCTTCAGATGAATGAGATTACATTCTGTCCCAGCCTCTCATTCTTCATAAAGTCATGTGATATGTTGAAGGCCAAGAAAGGTTCAAGTAGTTTGCAAAAGAACAAGTACAGCATGAACTAGATCCAAAAAAACACTTTCTAGTAGCTTTGTTTTTTCTTGTTTGAAGAATAGGAATGAGCAAATAGTCTTGCAATAAAGCCTTATGGGTACATTTAGTGGGGAAGAACCAGTGTGGTCTAGCGGTTTGAGTGCTGGAACAGGATTCCAGGAGACAAGCTTTATAAATCTTGGTTTGGTCATGGAAACTCATTGGGTGATCTTAAGGAAATCATAATCACTGAGCCTTAGAGGAAGGCAATGGCAAGCCACTTCTGAGCAAATCATGCCAAGAAAACCTCATGCTAGGTTCACTTTACAGTCTCCAAAAGTCAGAAATGGCTTGAAAGGAGACAACAAATATAGTAACTAGTATAAAATTTTTAGGTTTCACTGATCAGATACTTCTGATACTCAAGACAGAAGAAATGGACCAGGATTCACAAACAAAACTCTTTGAGAGAAGAGCCTGGGCCTATTTTTTAGGTTTGTAGTAAGTTTAGTTATGGTAATAGAGCATCCCCTATAGTTAGTGAAGACTGACAAAAGGAAGGAGACGGTCCTGAAGCAGTACACTCTCCTGAGAGTAATTTCTACCACTCACATTCTTTTGTCAAGAAAACAGCTGAATATTCCTCATACACAAAAAGTTTGAGCAGTTTCTATTTCTGTTACAAAAATACTGTGTTCAACAGAAAAAGTGGTGATTAATCTGATACAGCAATGACAGATTTGACAACCTTATTGAAAATACTAGTGGTTATCAGTTCTGTTTACATCTTGGCATACTGACTAATTTCTCCAGCATTCCAGAAGGCTCATTTCATCTGATGGAATAGCTTGCAGATTTGTGGAAGTTCTCTGTGCTCTCAATAGTTTAAGTTCTCTAGAGTGCATATTGCCCTTATTTCTCCCCAAATGACTGGGGATTCCAAACTTACATAGATATGGAGAAATTATTTTTGATTTAGTACCCATCCAACCATGCCATTAATAGTGTTGTTCTGTTGCCATGTTCTACATCCCCAAGCTGTCATACAGTATGATTGGCTTTAAATATTGTTTAATTGACATGAAATAAATGTAAATCTTGCACTTATGCCTGAAAAGTTATGTGGAAACAAAGGACTCTGGCAGGAAGCTAGGACAAAGCCTTAACAAAGCCAGGTCATAAGTTTAGAAGAATCAATCAGAAAAATTTAATCTGATGGGTTTTAGCCTAAAGTACCCAAGCCAAAACACAATACCAAACAAAACTACTAGAAGGTTCACATTCTACTATCTTTTCCCCTCATAAAAGCAGACCTTTTGTTCTTCCACCTCTCCAGTAACTAAGATGCTACTGTGAGTTCCTTCTACGTTTTGTCACCTGCTACAAAGGCAATCACAACCTTCCAGACTCCTTTGCCGGCTCTACCAAAGAGCAATTCACACATTTTCCTCAGGGCAGAAAAAAGGATAGTTAAATCGTGGATCAGCCATTGGTTGCTTGTTGGTACTTTCAGCACACATGGCGTGTTATGTTGCATGAGGGGCCCCCTCCCAGATTACAGTTTATTGCATAATCCTCAGGCTCCTCCAGTCTGAGAAAGCTCACTTCAACCTTCTGCTGCTTCAGGACTGGGAAATATCATCCACTTCATCTTAACTCCTCACTATCCACCTTTCTTTACTTTCTTTCAGTTAGCCTTGAGACTGTTTCATTGCTTGTATGTGTTTGTGAATTTCCTCCAAATAAAAACATTATTTTAAATGTCCAGCTGGTGTCCCACAGTTAGTACCGGTATACACTGGTAAAAAGATCCCATAAGGTTACCCAACTTTTCTCAGGCCTCCATTTTTCAGCTACAATTTCCCTACCTTTTCATGGAGGCACAGGTAGTGCTGGAGGACTTCAAGGTCCCCTACCTTTTGGGGTAACAGATTCCAATGTCATGTTGTCTATGGCATTGAAGACTACTTTTGTAGAAAACTTAGAATACAAAATAATTCATTCCAACGGAGAAGGAAAAGAAAGCACTGATTCATTGACAAAAGAGGAAAAAATCTTAAAGAGCAAAAATCACTGTTATCTGGCTCAATGCTGTTAGAAAAATGAAAAGTTGCTCTTTAGACAGTGTAAAAACATGTTCCGATTTTCTGCAAATGACTGAATGTGTAGTTAAAAATCAGAAAATACAAAAAGGCTATCTAAGAGCAATTTGGTCCATACATAAACATACTTAAGGTAAAAAAAAGTCAGAGCAACCAATGAACTCCAGTCACCATTGTGTGTCACCCACCACGGCACAACCATTGCAGGCCCACAACCCATCTTCCCTCCCAGGAAATTACTATGACGGTGGATAAAGTACAGTGCCTGGACCCTGCCTTCAGAGTACCCAGTTTGGGGTCTCTGGGTTCTTACATAGTTAGGGAATTAGGCCAGTCTGTGGTCTGTTCTACTTTCATCATAGGGCATTTGTTCGTTTTGTGGGGGAGGGAACAGAGAACAGGTTCAAGACTGCAATTCTGTACCTGCTTACCTGGAAGTATGTCCCACTGACTTCAGTGGGATTTACTGTTGCATATATCTCCAGCCTCAGCATTTCTCCATTTCTGGATTTGGAGTTTGATACTACATTCTTAAACAAAAGAACAGTGTATGCTGTTCAAAAAACAAGTCCCACTGATTCAATGAGTCTTATACCTATGCAGTCTGAAGCACCTAAAATTCAAGCTATAGAACGTGCCAGATAGTGGGAGCATACTGCCCTAATACAAAACAATTCTCTAGGGAAACTTCCTGTCCAAGAAACGGATGCCAATAAGCTATTGTCAAGTCTAACATCAGTTGAAGAATGTAATTGCCATAGTAACAAAAAGTGTAGGCATTTAAACAGAGCAACAGACTTTTTATAGCAGTTTCTTGGTTGTCACATTGGCATGTGCTTTTATATTCAGAGCAGCAGATACAAGGTGGTGATGGTGGGAGGATGGTACAGAATATGGTATGGTATTCATCCCAAGGAATTCAGAGCAGTAATGAGAGAGACGTGAGGGAGGGAGAGGAAGAGAGAGACTCTGACCAGTAAGATCACACACAAGCACAGGAACTGGATGTAAAATTGGGGGGGGGGAACAAGGCATTTTTGAAACCAAAACTCATAATGTTAATATTTCTATGTAAGGGAAAAGGTACATAGTTTTTTACCTGCTGGATTGCTGGTACAGCTAATTATGAAATAATGAATTATCACTGCCCTCTGTCCAGCCCTCAGCTGAACAAACAGACTTGAAAAGCCCTAGTGGTGCCGGTACTGCAGCCACAGCATTGTGAGTTCAGTCCTGCAGGGCTCCAGGTTGACTCAGCCTTCCATCCTTCCATAGCTTGGTAAAACGAGTACCCAGATTGTTGGGGGCAATTAGCTAAAAATATTATAAACCGCTCAGGGAGTCTTCTGCACTGATAAGCAGTACAGAAATGTGGGCAATTAGCTAAAAATATTATAAACCACTTAGGGAGTCCTCTGTACTGATAAGCAGTATAGAAATGTAACTGCTATTGCTATAGTCTTAATATTTAAAGACATAGCCATGTCAGTCTTATCAGCACATAAAGGAATCTTGGAACATCTATGAGAATAAATGAGAGAAAGAAGCTTGTAGCATAAACTTTTGTGGACTCAATCTGCATCATTTGATGCATGGATTGAAGCCTCTATGGAATGCACGGGCATGGTAGGAGAGGGACTGTGAATAGCAATAGAAATGTAAAACATACAAGTACGGTAATGGAGTGACAAGCTCAGCTTCAATGATGGTGGATTATTGCAAAGAGTAGTTAGGGGACAAAGATGGGAGACAGGATTTGTCTGCATCAAGCCACTATGAGTAGGTAAACATATGAGCAGTAGAGGAACTTCTTGGTCTGGGGTATGTATAAGTTCTCAGGACCTGAAAAGTGAGGTAATAAAGTAGGCATGAGAATCTGTGGGTGCCTGGGAAGTCAACTAGATAATATGTGTGGTGTGCTAAGGAAACCACTACTCTTTTCAAACTACTGTCAATAGACTAGAGTTTATGGACACATCCTAATTAAGGTGTTTCTCTTTCCAATATCTTTTTGAAATTGCTTAAGAGTAGTCTTAACCAAGTCACTGTTTCTTTCGCTTGGCTTCATAAGAATATGAGGCATGCTGAGATCAGACCGAAGGCCTAGCTAGTTCAGAATTCTTCTCCCACACTTGACAGCCAGTTGCTCAAGAAAAGCCCACCAATGGGACATGATGCAACTCATCCTCTATCTCATATCCAGCAGTAACTGTCACATAGAGACATTTTTTCTCTAAAATGGGAAGTGATATACAGCTATCCTGACTAGTATAGTATACTAGTACAGACTTCTGCCTTACAGTCCTATAAGATTACTAAACTAATGAACATGAACTATGCAATGTTAAAATAGCAGTATCACTGTTACCATTCCTAGAAGCAGGTATACAAGGAATTATCCACTTTACATTTTTCTCTTCTATTGGCCGATATACAATCACAATATAATACAAACTAAATAATAATATAAGGTATACAATGTAATACATATAATGTGATATGTATTAATTGCTTGGAAGGATCAGGACTCACATGTGATGGTGACTTTCACTGCCAGGAGAAAAAAGGCTTAGCTATTTCACATAATTCAATTTCTCAACCAGTTCTAAAGCATACATATATGAAGTGAGAGTTCCTCAGAAATGCATAGGGCTTGTTTAGCTTTCTGTTTGGATTACATGTCTTTTGGTTGGTGATTTTTAAAACCATACGTCACAGCTAACAAATGGGAAATAATGCGAACTACCTGGCATCACATGTCACAGTCACCAACATTTGACCAAGGAACAGTAGCGTAGCTGGGGGGCTGGGGGGCGGTTTGCCCTGGGCAGCACTTTTTCGGGGGCACTGCCATGGTGTCTCCAAATCAAATAAAACCCTTCTCCATAGTCTACCAATATTTTCCCCCACCTGCCTTTTCTTTTGGTATGCACCAGCCAGCTGCTTCCACAAGTGGTGCATGGCTCCTGGGGTGAACCAAGTAGGAATGCCTGGAGGGGCGCATGGAGGGGGCAGAGGGAGAATCTGTTACCATTTTCCCTCTTACTGTTGGTGGCATGGCTGCTGAGGTGAGCTGAGAAGGCTCCCATTATTATCACAGCTGCCATCCTGGGGGAAAGGACAAAGTGTTCAGCTGCCAGTTCACTTTTTCCTCTCCTCCTCAATAGTATTAATGAGCTGGCTTCTTTCTCCACCCGCTTAGTGCTGTTCCCACTACTACCTGCTGTCAATTTCATTTTTTAAGTCACCACAATTTTATTGAGAGGGGTCACAAACTCAAGGACTGCCCCAGGCAGCAAAAGCTCTAGCTACGCCACTGCTAAGGAAAATGGGCACCATTATTTTACAGAGTCAACAATATTCTAATTGATAAGGCAGCTTGTTCAGCAGCTTGCAAAAGAATAAATGCCACACAACCCAAACTCTGAAAGATGAACTCAGATACATTTTATTTTATAATGCAACTACTTGCCAAACTATTAAAATAAATCATGCACTTGCACAAAATGGTCCCATGTACTTTTTTTTTAATCCACTGTACTTCATAGCAAACAGGAGCCTAACAATGGATTCCTCCTCAAACTACACCATCGTGCCAAGGAGGGAGAGAAGCTCAATCTGGTAGAGAAAGGTACAGGTGAGCATTCAGGCAGCTTGCTTTTGGGCAGAAACAAAACAGCTATATTTGCTTTGGCTGGAAAAGGGAGACAAGGAATTTTTTAGAGCTAGTTCTGGGCTTGTTTGCTTGCCATCTACTCAGTCTGTATACTGAAAACATATTTCGAGAGTTACAATTCATACATCTTCATGGTATCCTAAAAAACAGCTAAAGCTTTTGTAAAAAGCAGTCCTGGCATGTCCTGCCACTCAGGGAAATCAGAAGCCTAAAACAATACTGAAAATCCTCACTAAACACTGAGAAGTTTGGCTTGAATTGGATCTTGAAGACAGCACAAGTCAAATATATTGTTGGCAGGAACACATGGACACAGACACTGTATGAATGAAAAGTACAACATATGCCACATTTAGAGAGGCTTTCCCTTTTATCGACAATTATTATGGTTGGTTGTTGTGGGTTTTCCAGGCATTGAGGCCATGTTCTATTAGTATTTTCTCCTGACATTTCGCCTGCATCTGTGGCTGGCATCTTCGGGGGATCATGGGACCATCTCCAGATCCTCTGAAGATGCCAGCCACAGATGCAGGTGAAATGTCAGGAGAAAATATTAATAGAACATTGCCTCAAAGCCCGGAAAACCCACAACAACCTATGGATTCCGGCCGTGAAAGCCTTTGACTTTACAATTATTATGGTCATCTCTGCACTAGCCTGTTACAGTGCTATTATTCCACTTTCAACATCCTATGGAATACTGTGGTTTGCAGTTTAGGGAGGGGCTGCCCAGCCCCTCCCTAAACTGCAAACCCCAGGATCCATAGGATGTTGAAAGTGGAATAATAGCACTATGACAGGCTAGTGTGGAAGTGGCCTATGTGATTCAGAGTTCTGAGCAGCATTTAAAAGATTCAGCATAAAAATTTAGCCACTCACTTTATCTATCTTCATCTATAAGGATGCAGAGCGATCTATTCATGAATATGGTGGTGTGATGTAAGAGCCTTCAGCTTGCCTATTGACTGATGGTAACTTCACAAATCTGACAGGGCATTCTTACACAAGGAGAACTGAGCGGTGTGGTTTGTCATCTTCCTCTGAAATACAACCTATAGCACCTAGTACTCCTTGTGGTCACCTATATACTATTAACCAGGCGAGACCCTGCTTAACTTCTGACATCAGATGGGATATATTAACTTCTAAATGCAAGTTGCTTTAAAGTCCTCATTAACTTGTTATTTTAGAATAATACAGCCAATAGTATCCAGTGTATGGAGACAAAAGCCTTTACAGAGTAACAGTCACATCTAATCAAAAACAGAGCTCGGAAAAGTTACTTCTTGGACTACAACTCTCAGAATCATCCCAAACAGCCTGGACACAATAGCCCCAAATTTATTCTGCTCCCAAATTTGCCTTCATGAAAACATCACCTATTTCTGAAGAGCTGTCAAGGCTGTCTACAAGCCATATTTGCAATGGAACCTGTACCCAGATTATATAAGGAACTGGCTACAGTTATTAAGCAAAAGGTATCTCTTTCTCTTTCAAAGCTGGTCACATTCGCTAATAAGAAGGCAGGCATTCAGCATTGGACACATTCCAGCCTTCTTATTAGCAGATATACCCGGCTTTGCAATAGTTAGAAATCTCTCAAGCCAGGATTTCTGTTGGGGTGCTACATTAGTGTAACATGTGGCTATGCCAACTGCTAGGCTTTTTACAACCTGCATAAGAAAGCAGGCAATGCCAATCCTGATCTATATACTTAGAGTAATTTGTACATCTATTATTCATACTGTGACATGGCCCAATGTAGCCAGTGAATTAAATGGGCAAAAAAAAAGCTTGCAGTCTCAAAACGACAGTGGGGAAAGAACAGAGAATGGGGTAAAAGGGGATGTAGGTAAGTATCAGAACAACCAGATTATTGTTGTTGCTATTGATGATGATATTATTACAGTATAGGGAATTTGATCAAGTTTTTACGCTTCCTATGAAGCCTCAGCGAAGACAGAGAGAGTCCCCATTACACACAACTTTACTGAAGCCTGTTTCTCAGTGATGTTCATTTCATTATATTATGCTTTCCAGTAACATGCTGTCCTCACTGATTATGTACTCATTCATTTTCCAAAATATATATACATATTTCCCTTCAAAACTGAGACAAACTATTTAGTTAGTTGACTAAAACATTATCAAGTATTGCAGTTCTGTTTTTTTTAAAAAAGCAGTTATATTTTAGGTATAAAGACCTCTATGTTATCCTTTTTTAGTATTTCTAGACCACCTTTTTATAATACACTCAGGATAATGTGCAACAGAGGAAAAAGAACAAAGCATAAAAACAACAACAAAAAAACAGTAAAACAATGAAACTAGTAAAACACACAGAAAGACAACATTAAAAGATACATCAGCACCTTTTCTAAAAACAATTAAAGTGTGGATTGATTGTCATTCTGAAGTGTGTGCACTGCAAAATTTGGGGGGGGCGTACAGGAAAGCTTTCTTCTGAGTTGAAGGCTTTTTATATGTGTTTCCACAGGGCTTCTCATGTACAGCATAATGACTGGACTGGCTGATAACAAGAAAGCTGACTTCTTCAATGGCCAAACCCTTTCAGACTTTAAAGGTTAAAATCAACACCAAAAATTGAGACTGGAAAGCAACTGGCAACTAGTACAGGTTCTTCAGTATGAGTATAATATAATTTCAAACTGTGTAAAAGTTAGCAGCCTAGCTGCCATATTTTACAGAAGCTTCCAGATGTGATTCAAGAGCACAGCACATTGCAGTTTTCAAAACAATATAACCAAGGCATAGATGATTGCTGCCAAAATCAGGCATACTCAGGAAAGGTTTTAGCTAGTGCACTAGGCATAATGTGCAAACACAGGCCCTGCCAGGGTTGTCACCTGGGAATCCAGGAACAGAATTGGATCTAGGAACACCTACAGACTATGGACCTGATCTTTTCTGGGAAGCACAATCCCCTCCAAAACAGGATCAATCCTGATCCACAAGCCAGGCTTTCTACTGACAAACAGTACCTTCTTTATGCAAGAATTTTAGCTTGATCGGCCTCATTCAGACTGTTACTGAACCCAGTAATGGGATACAGAACTGTCATTGGCATATTTGTGATATCTCATTCCAGGATTCTGAATTACTGAACAACAAAAGAGAATGAAAAGAACCATAAAGAACACTGTATGCTAGCGGTGGACAAAGTTTGGACCTCCAGATATTTCTGATCTGTAATTCCAATCAGTCCTAGCCAATGGAGTGATAGTGAGGATTGTGGAAGTTGCAGCCGAACAGCACCTGGAGGGCTGAATTTTATCCAAATCTATTGTAAACCAATGGCAATGCTGACAAATAGTTGTTTCTCAGAACCATTTTTGAGCATCACTTGATAGGAAAGCCAAATGTTAACCCCAGTACTGTCTTGTCTAGCTCAGGAAGGACTGGAAGTAGGGTGATTCATCAATGAATCCTAGTGCTGTTCTGATCATGCAGCTTTAACATCATGTACTCCAAATTAGCAGCCATTTTAGAAGAAGCATCTGGTTAGCAAGAATAATTTAAGATTTCCCAAACTGCCACCATTCTGTTCTTCCTAACAAACCTTAGCCTGCTCTGTGATAGAGTAACAGTAAGCAAACTGACTCCACTCCTTGTACCAAGTCTCTAGGCATGCCAGGTCAGTACATTCATCTAGTGATATTTTATAACAAATTCCCTGGAATTAAAAAACAGGAATTCTAGGGTGAGAAAACTGCCTTTGCTATCACTATGGCTTCCTTGGAGAGACTACAACCTGAAAAGAGGAAGGACAACTTAGCAATGGCCCCTCCTTTCCTAGCGATGGCCAGGTTGGAGTCTCCCGTCATCTCTCCCCCTACTGGTCATTACTGGAAGACTTGCTCACAACCACCTATTTGCCCATTCTCCCAAATACATCTTAAAAGGATAAAGAAGCCAGCACTCACTATCTGTTTGATTATGCCCATCATGCCCACTTCATAGGAGGAAACCACAGACAGTCAAGCAAGCAAGACCCCATTCACTGTCAATCCCTGGGCAGCAGATCTTCCTTCTTCCCTTTGATAGCTGCAAGTGCTGCTGCTTAGGTATCACTTACCACAATGATCAAAATTGTTGGTGGTAATAATTTATCTCTATGACCTTACTTGGTAATCACAGATACCCAGGTATGTAATTTGGACTCAGTCCATACCTTTCCCCTTTTCACTAAAATGCATCACTAATCAGAAGCAGATGCTACTCCATGTGTTATTTCTAATCACCTGTCATGCTGACAATTTAAAAATTAAAGCTGATAGTAGTTCAGAGTCACACAATAAGCTTCCATACTAGAGTTCTTTAGGATTTCTGTGCCACAACTGCTCTGCTACCTACTAGAAGTGGTATTAAAAAGGTCACTTCTCATGACAATATAGCAATATTATATAGAAATGCCCACAGGAAGATTCTTCTGTCATGTTTACTCACAAGATTTTGTTTATTTAATTTTAAAAACTGTATTTGTACTATTTCATTGTAAGCCAGCTAGAGCCTGATTTATGGGAGAAAGGTGGGGTGTAAGTTAAACAGACAAATAAATATGGTGCTGATGCTGATCAGTAAAAATCTGCTGTAACTTCAGTTAGATACCATCTTTCTTCAAATACTGTCTCCAGTTGCATCTTGAACAGTGCAGTGTGGTACAGCGGGGCAGTAATGTTGATTTCCCCCCTTAGTTTATGACATAGCTATGTTACTATTTTGCTAAAGGGAAACACGAAGCACTAATTTGCAAAAAAGGAAACAGGAGAGTAGGGCAATTAGTAAGTATTGAAATCTTCCTCATCACTATAGAACAAGGAGTAATTAAAAGGACCATTCATCACTAATATTGCTGTATGCTGAACAGAAAGTAAATTACAGACAGAAATCGCAATAAAAATTCTAACAGAAGATGCAGTAGGCATGAAACATCTTAATGGCACTTGGCTAGTCTATACTGTGCAAGCTGGCAATATAACTATATTTTTAAAAAGATATGGGGCAATTAGCCACAAGATCTGAAAAGAGGCAGAAGTATAACACTGGGATCCAGTACGCTGGCAACATGATAATCTGGATTTTTTGCAAAAATAAATAAATAAGTGTGTGTGATTGGGAGGGAATGGATTTAGGCAATCTGTCAGAATTTCATAGTGCCTGGCAGAAAATCAATCAGTTTTTATTTTGGATATTTATAGGCACATCAATGCTTAGTGCTCAGTCCTAATGAACCATAGTTCCATTATTATCACTCAACACCAGGTCATGGATTAAGGAGGTGGAATACCTTGCCCTGAACCTGAGTGGTAGGCACCCTTGTTTAGTCCACAAGATATCCATGCTATCATTTCCTGAAAACTAGACAGAAAACAACAGATTGTTTTGTTTACATCACTCCTTTCTCCTAACATGGGCTCCAATGCAGCAGACAACATTTTAAAAGCAGAATACAGTTAAGAAACAACTGTCTGCTCACTAACTTTCAGAAGAATTGAAGTACATGTCTAAGGACCTTACTGTAATACTTAACCAAATACTTGTACAGCACTACAGTTAGTACAGTTTGTATTTTATATTATGTTAATTGTTTCTACCAAGTAAGGTTTGTATTCACAAAATTCAGTACCAATTTTAGAAATGAAAGTAATGTAGCTGATTATAGAACTTACAGTAAGTGCTAAGCTCATCTCTTGTTTATCTTGCAGGATTTATAAGTTGTCTGGAATTAAGTAAACCCTCCAGAGTGTTTAAGAAACAGCAACAGGGAGGTACCCAAGCGGCCTTTAGAGAGCAATCAGCAAACTGCAGAACTGAACCAACCAAATGTCTTGCTCTGAGAAAATCTTTTATCTCCTAAACCCACTTTGCTCTTCTCTCTCTCTTTCATACACACAACACACACATAGCGGCAAGCGCCTCTGAAATGTTAACATTAAGAATGCAGTTTCCTGCTCTCATGTTTTTATGGATAAGATCTTTACTAGAGTAGGATCTGTGTCATTAACAAACCATTCAGGAATAGTTGGGTCCTATGTTTCTAGGATCGAAAGGAGGATGTATTAGCTATTCTTTATCAAGATGTTTGCTCTGACTTAGATCAAAATAATCTTACCAGCACTATATATTAGTGAGAAAATGGACAATACTGAACTCATACTGTGTAGTGAAAGATGCACAATTAATTTCCAGAAGATGAGAAAGAACAGAAATACTGTAAGACACAGAGAAGCTACACAAAGATGCTCAGCCATAGAAGAGAGAAATGGTTTGATACTTTCTATATGTAAACTGATTGTACCATACAAATAAATGACAATAACAATTTAAAAAATCCAAAACCCAATTTGCCTGGAAAAATTGACTGGGTGGAACATACATGTTACGAAATATCAAGAAGATATACAAACTATTTCCATATGCAGGACTTCTTGGCATATTTAAAAATGCATCCTTCAAATATTTTCCTGAAAATGGTAACCACTGGTTTCATATTCCATACAAATATTCAATCCCATGAGTAAGATTTTCACTGTGTAAAACTAGAATAGTGTAAGGTACTTCAAATTCACTTACCTGACTATACATATACACAGCATGATCTTAAACTTTCAGTTCATGCTAGCTGCAAACCCATTTTAAGCACAAGTCCTGCATCTTGACTTAGAATAAATCATCAAGATACCCTGACAGTATATTTTGAGTGATAACAACAAACCCTTGGGTTGAAACTGCAACAGCAGGATGAAAATTAGATAGATAGACAGACAGACAGATAGACAGACAGACATGGTTTTTAAACATAGAATTTAAACATGATTTGGGTCTTAAAGACACCACCTCTGTTAGTTATGATTGCCATGAACAGCAAATAGGAGCTATATCAAAGAAACACCTCCGGAAACATCTTTTTAAAAGACAGGCTCCAGAGGCACATTATGCAATCTATCAGAGCAAACAGTGCTGGTGTGTACTCAGTTAAATGAACATGTGGCAAAGAAGCCCATACAGTTGCATGTTATTGTTTCACTGAATTCACTTTACACTTACTTGTTTATAAGCCGTGTAACAGCTAATCACCTCAAACCATTAGCAAAATAGCAAACAGATGCTAATGACTGCAAGCTGGGGACAAATTTTACTGATAAATAAATTGGTTACTTTAAACATCATACTTTACAACGGCACTGACAATTCTTTATCACCATGTAGTGTTTGTTAAACAGTATGCAAGAAGGAGATGGACCTAGTCAAGACCATCACCTTTGCCACTCCTGTTTAGCAAACTGTAAGCCAGTACAATTGATTAAAATTTCATCCAAAAGTATAACAAGGAGGCACTGTACCTTTAAGAAGGAAAAGGGGTTCCGTTTTGGATCTCAGCTGAAGAAAGCTGTTTATTCTTGGTTTATGGAGATTACTTACCTAAAACTGAGCTATTCCTCTTGTTTTCCCCTCCAGAAAAACCTCCCTCTCTCTCCTCTGCTCACTCTGGGAGCTTTTACCATTTAAGGTCAATGTGTTACATCTGGTTCCCTTAACTAAGCTAAAGCACTTTCTTACTCAAAGAGACCAAGCTGAGCTTCTAACATTAAACATGACTTTTAGTTTTAAGTAACTCTGCAGAAAGCCTCTCCTTAGGTCTCAAAGAATCTGAGAGAAAGGCTTCCTTTATTTTAGCACCAAGACTGAGAACAATCCTCCATTAGCATTTCTTGTACAGTTCAGAACACGAGGAAGTTAGTAACCCATTTGTGAGCAACTAAATTTAAAATGAGCAAGTAGGAAGCAGATGAAATTGCTAGACTGAAATGTTGTATTCTGTTGATTCTTTAATACAGTAGCCAATACAATTATCTTAGATCCATCTCCCTTTGGGCAAAAACCACTGACCTATCACTAGGTACATGCAAGTATTTAAACAAAACTTTGACCTACTTCCAGAGAAGGACCTTATTCCCCCATTACAGAGTCTAAATATAAACCAGTATGAGATATTGAAGGAAGAGTAAAACATAAATATACATTTAAGTTGATGTCATCTGCACCTTGCATGGGAAGAAGAGGGACACATATTTTGTTTTCATAGTATACAAGCATCTATATACAGTAGAGATGGAAAGAATAATTGAAAATATTTTTTAAATGATGGGAAAATACTTTCCTTGAGGCTCATGGAACCCTAGAAAGGAGACTCTTCACAGTTTGGGACTTAGTTTGTATAAGACTTGTACCATTTTGTGCAAGAAACAGTATTTTCTGCAGTGCTTGAACATGGCTGTGGAGGCCATACAACAGTAGGCCGGCACACAAATAGAAGAGACCAACAGTCAATGAAGCCAAGTCAGAACTCAAGTGAAGCCAGGGACAGTCTGAGATGACAAAAACTAAAGACCAAAAAGGAACAAGCCAATACGCCAAGAGACAAGCCAAAAACCAAAGAGAAAAACCTAAGTCAAGACCAGGAATCAAAAGCTCTGAGAGAAGGCTCCTTGAACACTGCCGCTGTAGCAAAAGAAAAGGAACGGTTTAGGTGGAAAAGTGGTTATATACCCTCAGGGTATGGGGCAGGGTTCCCACCAAAATGCCTGTCCCTAGGTTCTAGAAGGTTCCGAATATCACACTGTGTAGGTGCAGATGACCCATTTGTGTGACTCACAGAGACCACAAAGAAGAACAATATTTGTACAGAAATAATAGTTTTCTGCGCAGAAAATGTTGTTTGCTGCACAAAAAACTCTACATTTGAATTATGTGCAGGATAAATCCCAAACTACGAATAATCTTGAAAAATAGCAGTTTTTGAATACTTTCTCACATCAGGGGAAAAATCCTAAAATTACTCATTGTTTCTCTTGAGAACAAAATTAGTGAAGAACTGTATCCATAGTAGACAGGCTTTGCTGGGGTCCTTTTATACTACACAGTTACAGATCTACGATTCCAATTTAACTGTCAAGGCTCTATCCTGTGCAATCCTCGGTTTTGAAGTTTAGGCAGGGACATTTAGAATCCCTAGGGCTAGTGTTTCAACCAAACTGCAAACCCCAGGATTCCATAGGATACAATCATGTCAGTTAAAACAGGAACTGTAGTGATGTACAGTTGGCCTCCACATTTCCAGCTTTCACTTTCATGGATTTGACTAGTGGAGAGTTTCTCCAACCCCTGCATCCCCCAACCCAAGTGCTTCTTTTCCAAGGGAAACTTCTGCCTCAGCAGCTCCAATCAGGCTGCGCACCTCTGGTCCTCTTCCTCCTCCACAAGCCGTTGCCTGGCCAGCCAAGGATGGCTCATAGACTGATTTCTCAGCATCACAAACCCTCTCCCAGTGTCCCCCATACATCCAAGGAAGGAGATGGGAGAGAGGGGATGTATAGGGTCATGTGATGACCCACTTCCTTTCCTTCTCCTTCTCTAACCTGGTTTGGAGGCTAGATGCCTATTCTCCCCACCATGCCTTGACTCCTTTCTCACAAACACACATTCATGTTTTGACATCTGTGTTTTTTCCACTTTTGTGGGGTTCAGACTATGAAGAAGAACCTCTTGGTCCCAAGTCATTAGCAGCCTGCCTGGCCAGGGTGGCTACTGTGAATTCCCCCTCCCTCCTAAAAGTGGAATTGCACCACTGGAAGAGAAGACATTGATATGCATATATTTCCATAGGGTAATTTATAAGTGGAAATACACATATAGAAATAATTACTGTAAGACATGGAAAACTGTGACCAGATGACCTACACTGTGTTTAAGATGCTACTTGTTCATGAGCAACATCAGGGCTTCTGCTCTCCCATCTTAAGGTTCCACACAGAGAACATGTCTCTGATAGCCTTAAAATAGGTCTCTGAAGTAGGGCAGATGACCCCCCTACTATCAAGTGGTCTCAAAAGTACTAGCTGGACAATACAGTAAATAAGCAAAGTGTTAGAGGTGACTTTATTTTAATCCTGTGATTAAAAAAACCTCTTCAGCTTGCACACTTAAGTTTATTTTTAAATTAAGACTGTGTACAGTCATTGTCTGTTACAACAGAAGAAGGTGGAGGAGGAGGAGAAGACTGAGTTAGATGGACAAATAGCCTAACATGGTATATGGTATAATCTATGAATTTTTATAGTACCTCCAAACAATGGCCTTAATTTAACTATAACATACTCCATGTGATTTGCACTAGAATGAGTGAGGCTGCATGTGCCAGCTCCACATCCAATTAAGGCTTTGGAACATTTCTTTTACAATGTATTTAATTACTGTTATAGAACCAAGGTGTTCTCCTCCTGATAGTTATTTATGATTTATAATTGCAGTTTTGAAAATAGCTGTAATTTCCTTGCTGGCCACTGGTGCTAAATGCACATGAACCTCATCCTCTTCCTTGCCGCCCCAACACCCAAAACAGATCTTGAATTATAGCACTGACACCATGCGAGGATACACACTTGCAAATATAAAAGAGAGTACCATAAGAAAAGGAATAACATTATCCCTTGTTAAGTTTCATATATAATGTAATATAGTGCTCTTCTGGGAACACAAAAGATAACTGGTTCATACCTGCCTACTGTTTAGTCCTGATCTCCAACATTAATCTCACCTATTCAGAAGGGAATACATAGATTACTGCAGTCAATATATGATGATAGGACAATGTACTCTACACATTGTCAAAGTCATCTTTTCTCTTTATCATTACTTCATGTTATGCTGTATAAAATGTAGAAAGATATTAAGGAGATGAGAGAGCCACTGGGGGTCTGATTCAGAAGGCTGTCAAATTTCTTTTCTTCATTTCTGAAGAGGGAGAGCTATTTCTTCCACTCTGCCCATACAGTCCAGATAGAATTCAAAGGAAATGTTAAAACTGATAATGTTAGGATATAGTATTAAAAGTAATTTCTATATATTTAAGCCTGCTGAATTAGTTCAAGTTTAAAACAAGTTGGCGATATTCCAGAAGCCAATGTCTTTTTAGAAAGCGTCACACAATTCAGTCTTTTGACAGCAATTTTTCAAGTTGAGTAATTTGAAACACAGGCTTACTTTCCTGCAAAGGTAGATTGGGTCTGAACACTTTTACATTTTAATCACACTGTAAAGTCCCCAAAGAGCAAATACTGAAATTCCTATTCCGTAAGGCCAAGAAAATAGGGGCCTCATGCCCATGATAGAAATTTTTGTTCCATGAACCATAGATATTTCTTGATAATGATAATAATGATAATGGTAATAAGATTAGGTAATTTGCACTTATCTTTTCATTTTTCCCAAACAATATACCATATTTGTTCTTTCTTTAAATGCAGTTTTCAAGTAACAGTTCATGTTCAAGACAAACTCATTGCCTCATAATATGTACAGAAGATTTGGCTGTTTAAACATCTTACCAAAGGTCTTCAAAGACTTTCAACAGACTGTTGATTTTTAATACAGCGTTACCTCCACAAAGTTCTCCTCTGGTGCCTCACTATGGTGTGGAAGTAACCATGGTCTTTCAAATATTTTGTCAGGAGAGTTCTATTTCTGGTGGGTTCTACCAAATTTGTAGGGTTTGCGGTATGGTCACAGTGAAAGCCATTCAGCACCAATCCAGCTAAGTGCAGAGAAACTTGTCACTGCAAGGCTGATCTGATGGGAATTAGAGTTTCCTAGGGTGTTAGCCCTATTGGGAAATTCTATGAAAGCTAAAACTGTAAGGATTCAGTCTTCTCTTAGCAGAGTAGCAGAAAAAGCGTGCCCAAATTTCTGTATGTTTTTTTTGATCTGAAACTGACTAAGAAACAAAACAATACAGGCAGTTTCAGGTTATAAACTTAGAAAAGTTTACTAATAGTTATTACATTTACATACGCATTGGGGAACCTACATCCCAACTAGCTAATAAATAGGTCAGGTAGGATAGTAGCTTCACCATCTTCTGATGGAGATGCGAAGCATGGCTGGAGAGGAATAAGAGGGAGCAAAAATGGAGGAGAAGAGAGGAGAGATCTGAGAAGGGGACTCTTTCTTTTATAAGTCTGATGACCCAATGCAACAATCCTGGGTCACATGATCTGATCACCTGAACACCAAAGGTTTTTATGATCATGCATTTAAATGACACAAAGGCAAATGGTGAAGCTTTGGTATGCAAAAGAGAAAGGAAGTCCTATGCTATCTATGTCCACTTGCTCTAAAAACAAGATGAGGGAGGGAGAGAGAATGCTGGATTTTTTCCCAACAGTATCACATTGGCCATAGCAACTGTGAACACATTTACATTATGAAAGAACTACAGTCTGCTTTGCTGCAATGAAAGCATGCTTCTTCAAGGTATTCAAGGTCAGCCCAGAGTACATATGTTGGAATTTATGAAAGAATGAAGTAACTACACAGTGGGAGAGCCAATCTGGTGTAGTGGTTTGAGTGTTGCACTACAACTCTGAAGACAGCGTTGAAATCCCCATTCAGCCATGGAAATTCACTGGCCTTGGGCAAGTCAGTCTCAAACAACAACAAGGGCAAACCCCCTCTGAACAAATCTTGCCAAGAAAACCCTGTGTTAGGTTTGCCTTAAGGTTGCCATAAGTCAAAAATGACTTTAAGACACATAATAATAACTATATGCAGAATTACTTCCTGTGTCCATTTTCCTTTAATCCTATGGAATGCAATATATATGGGTGTGTGTGCACCTTTTCACACTTCACTGTTATAGTGCTATAGTTCCATCTTGTAGAATTCTTGTAGAATTCTGGGGTTTGTAGTTTACTGAGGCCAAAGAGCTCTCTGGCTGAGAATTCTAAATGCCCCTCCCTAAACTGTAAACCCCAGGATTCCACAGGATGTTGAAAGTGGAGTAACAGCACTATAACAGTGTAGTGTGGAAAGGCCGTGTGTGTGTGTTTGTGTGTATAAAATCCACAGATAAATTCATGGAAAATCACCAGATGAATCAATCTGCAGATACTCTATGCAGCTAGAGGATACTTCTTCTCTCTTCCCACTTTCCCATTGCTAAATATGCTTTCTCAAAACACAGGCTAAAATAACATGATTCGTCCCTACTAGAATCACTGCACTGAGTTAATGGAAAATTGCTATCAACATACATGTAAATTCAATTAATTTGAAAGATTTATTTCAGTTTGGACTAACAGATTTAGGTGATAAAGACCAATGAGATCTGCACAAAAGTGAGTAGCCAAACAGATGGGCTTTCATAGCTTGCTGTACATTATCAGTAGCCCTAACCCAGGTCAGCTTGAATTATGGTAGCAAACATAAAAAAGTGTCTCATACCATCTTAAAGACAAATACATTTCATTTTTGTTATTGTCACATTTACGGTGTCCAGTAAAAAAGTATCCACACCTCCCTAGAGAGTGCACCCTAACAATAAAGTGAACTCTGCAATGTAATCCTATTTTAAAAGCACAAAACATAAACAAATCATGTTCTCAGTCTGCCCTGAGAAATTCTAATTTTACATACAGTTTCTTAGTAGTGACAGATGTTATTCTTAGTCAAATTCACAGAGGCCTGGGGACCACTCTTCCCTGCTCATTAGTGAGAGTATCTCTAGGGAAAAACCATGCCAGTACAAACCAAAATTATTAAAGTACAAAAACGGTATTCCACAGTTCAATGGGGCTGGTAAAAGAAAGAACACCAACCGACTCCTTAAAAACATATGAAACCCATGAGTGAAGACTCTTGGATGTTTTCATATTAGGAAAGTAATTAATGATAATTTCAACCTTGATTTAACTGCCTGCCAATTTTACAGTCAGATTTCAGAAAAGCAGGGCTGCTCTGTTAATATTCCAGCATTCTATTTCATTTTGAAAATGTACTACAGGTGTATAGAAGAATTACAAATTAGTCCAATTAATCTGATTTAAACTCTAATTATAGATTCAATAATTACAATAGACACTTTGCATCCTCTTCAATATGCTAAAACAAAACATAGCAAAATTACATGAAGAAAATCATCATTGATGGAGGGCGGAGAAGGCAGTCCTAATATATCAGAAATAAATTTCCTTCCCCATTTCCCTTTTCTCTGTAAGAAGCATCTTAGCCCAAAGGGCATTGTTTGTCTTGAGATGTCTATCTGTCCCTGTGTCTGCCTGGCAGTATGGCCCATTAATGGCCATACTAGAACCACATAATATTATTGCAGGTTGCAACATCACTTTGCCAGCATAGCCCTGGAGGTCCTTTGACTGTATCCATGCAACCTGACCATTGGATCATCCTGGACAAAAGGGAGTCTTAGAGGAGTTCCTGTTCTTGCCAAAGCAGTATAAGTCCTGTTCAGAAGTTTGCCTGCATAAGTGTAAGGCTAAAACTAAGGATAGTAACATGCATGTGTATATAAGCCCTGCCCCTCACAATGTCCTCAAGTACCCTGAGATAAGTTAAAGTTTTGCACATTGAATGTAGAAGTCTGAAGAAGGCTCTGTAATCTCATTTGACTGAATGTGGTTACAAAGTTCCTATGAGTAGGAACTCTGATAAGGTTGGGTTTCTGCTTGTTCCATGTTCAGCAAAATGTAGTTACAGAGCCCTCTTCAGACCTTCCTGTTCAAAGCATGAATGTTTAATTTACATTTGGCTGTTCCGGACCATGCACATCTCCATTCCCTCTTTTAACTCCACAAATCTTCAGGCAAACACATGAACAAGCCTATGGTTTTCCTGAAGTTTGGTGTGTCCCTGCATCCTTTCGTTGGTCTTTGGTCCTGACCTCTGGCTACCTCTTTAATATTGATTTCCGTTTTTTCTTTTGATTGTCATCTGCATTCTAAACCTGGCACTTGTCTTCATCTCTCAGCTCAGTATACTAGTACACTTCTATTTCTTCCCTTGTAACTAGTATGCCTCCATGACAAGTAGCAATTGATAGACGCTATGATTCTCCATAGCTGTTCTTGCTGTTGTTAAATTATTGCTAATGGCTTGAACAAAATTTTTGTTTTTAAAACACCTAGGAAACAATACCTAAATTCTAAAATATATTTAAATCACCAACTGTACTAAGTCGTGATTGATATTACAAAGTTAAGAATCAATATGATTTTTCTGAGAGGCAGACTGTTTCATTAAAGGAACTTTTGGAGACGCTGTATTTACTTACCTAAGAATGTTTACATTAATCTAGGATGTAAAATACCAAAACATTCTTACAATCTGTTTCTTATCTTACTGGATTTACTGTTTTTCATTTCCAATACAAGCTTTTCATCTTCTCATACCAAAAGAACAGAATAATATAATTAGAGAGTTGATAAAACAATACATTTGAATTTCATGATAAATACTAAGAGCAAAAAAACTTTTGAGGAAACTGTCATTGCCATCCTTACCTCTGAAACATGTATTCACCTTTCTCTAACTCAAGCACCAGCCTAAATACTCTAAAGGCATCAGATCTCTTCTGATTTTTGAGGCTAAGCAAGGTCAGCCCTTGTTAGTACTTGGATGGGGAGAGTGCCTACAAATACAAGGTGCTACAAGCTATACTTAGAGGAAGGAACTGGCAAAACCACTTCTAAGTATTCCTTGCCTAAGAAAATCCTATGAAAAATTCATGGGGTCACCATATGTCTACAGATGACTTGAAGGCACATTGTTGTTGTTGTTAACTACTGTCAAGTCAACTTTGACATATGGTTATCTTATGCATAAGAGACCTCCAGGTCACCCTGTCATCAACCACCCTGTTCAAGGTCCTGCAGATTCAGGGATGTGTCTTCCTTGATTGAGTCTATCTACTTCTAATGGGGTCTTTCTCTTTTCCTACTGCCTTCTACCTTACCAAACATTATTATGTTTTCCAGTGATTCAAGTCTTCTCACGATATGGCCAAAGTACGACAGCATCAGTTTAGTCATCTTGGCTTCTAGGCTTGATTAGGCTTCAGGCTTGATTTGCTCTAGGACCATTCATTTGTCTTTTTAGCAGTCCAGGGTATTCACAGAATTCTCCTCGAGCACCACATTGCAAAAGGAGTTACTTTGCTTCCTATCATCTTTCTTACTAACCAGCTTTCACAACCGTACATAGAAACTGGAAATATGATGGCATGGACAATCTTAACTTTATCATTCAACGATATATCTTTACACTTCAGGATCCTATCTAGTTCCTTCACAGCTGCCCTTCCAAATTCTAGTCTTCTTCTGATTTCTTGACTGCAGTCTCTATTCTGATTAATGCTGAGCCAAGATATGAAAGATCTTAAACTATTTCAATGTCTTCATCATCTACTTTATGGTTATGTAAATCATCTGTGGTCACTGTTTTTGCTTCCTTAATATTCAACTGTAGATCTGCCTTTGCACTTTCTTCCTTGACTTTCTTCAGTAATCATTCCAAGTATTTGCTATTTTCTGCTAGTAGTATGGTGTCATCTGCATATCTTAAATTGTTGATGTTCCTTCTTCCAATTTTTATGTCTTCTTCCTGGGAATCTAATCCTGCTTTATGTAGGATATGTTCAGCATACAAGTTAAATAGCTAGGATGATAAAATGCAGTCATGACTAGCTCCCTTGCCAATTAGAAACCATTCTGCTTCTCCATATTCTGTCCTAACACTAGCCTCTTGTCCTAGGTACAGGTTATTCATCAGGACAATCACATGTTGTGGCATATCCATTTTTTAAAGAGCTATACATAGTTTTTCATGATCTATACAATCAAAGACTTTGATATAATCTATAAAGTACAGGCTGAATTTGTTCTGAAATTCTGTGTTGTACTCTATTATCCATTATGCAATATAATCTCCAGTGCCTCTTCCTTTGCTGAACCCAGCTTAGATATCTAGCATTTCTTGTTCTGTATATGGTAAAAGTCTTTGTTGTAAAATTTTGAGCATGACTTTGTTTGCATGGGAAATTAATGCAATGGTCCTGTGGTTAGTGTAATCCCTGGTATCCTCTTTCTTGGAATCTGGAATGTATACTGGGCATTTCCAATCTGTGGACTATTCTTTTGTTTTCCATATTTGTTGGCAGATTTCAGTTAGAGTAGATTCTGTCTCTGTAGCCTCTGTAGCCTGAAGCAGCTCTATTAGTGTGCCATCAGTTTCTGGTGATCTATATCTTCCAGGTGCTCTAAGTGCAGCTTTCACTTCACTTTCTAAAACTAGAGATTCATCTTCATATGTTTCTTCCTTGAATGAATCTGTTAACCTTCTATTTCTTTTATATAGTTCTTCTTTGTATTGTTTTCATCATCTTTTTATTTCTATTTGGTCATGTAACATGTTTCTTTGCTGGTTGTAGACCATCCCCACTCTTTGTCCAAAATTCCCTTTGATTTTTTAGATCTTGTGGAACAGGTCTCTTCTTCGTCCTTTTTTGTTGTCACCTTCTATTGCTCTGTGTTCATTCTTTATAGTAGTTTTCCTTGCCTTTGTGCACAAGTATTTGAACAGTTGCATTCAGCGTTCTTACTCTCTTTCTATCTCCTTTTACTTTTGCTTCTCTTCTGTTCTTAGCTGTTGAAGAGTTTCATCTGTCATCTATTGAGGCGTCTCTTTCCTTCTGACTATAGATAATGTCTTTTTGCATTCCTCACTGACAATGTTCCTGGCTTCTGTCTAGAGTTTTTCTGGCTCCTGTTCGATTAGGCTTAATAGCGCAAGTCTATTTTTCACATTATCTTAAAATTCTATGGAGATGTTCTTCAGGCTATATTTCAGCGTGATGGTTGATTTAGTGTTCTTCTTTGGCTTTACTCTAACTTTTGCTGTTAGTAGTTCATAGTCTGTGTCACAATCTACTACTGGTCTTGTTTTTGCAGAGAGAATGGAGCTTCTTCCAATTACGTAGTCTATTTGATTTCTATATTGATCATCAGGTGATAATCATGTATACAGTTGCTTCTTGGGTTGCTTGGGAAGTTTTTTATAATTCAGCAGGGAAAAATTCAAACAATTGGTGGACATATAAAGATCTGTTAAGGTTCTATAACAATGAACCTACTTTCAAAACAAAAGATGAGTTATCAGCTGAAGGTATGGATTGCCCTTGGTTCTTATATATGCAGTCACCTTCGAGATTCCAAAAGGATTATAAGGAAGAACAGCTAAGGAATTCACCTTTGGAGTTAGATGCCATCTTAGAAGCTGGCAAGCAATGTATCATGGCTAAATTTTATAAACTTCTTTTAAAATGGGAATTGGAACAGGAGACTGTAAAAAGCAGCATGATTAAGTGGGCCCAGGACATTGGCTATCTCCTCCAGGTAGATTACTGGTCGCAGTCCTGGAAAGATTTAAATTTCTCAGCTTGCCAATCGTTAAAAGAAAACTACTATAAGATGTTATATAGATGGCACCTATCCCTAGCAAAAATTGCCAAGATCCACAAAGGAGGGAACAGGAACTCTTGGAAGTACAAATCAGAAAGAGGTTCGTTTTATCACTGTTGGTGGAATTTTAAAAAAGCAAAAAAATACTGGAAAACTATTCATATAGAAATCACCAAAATTATTAAGAAAAGTTTCTCCATGAAACCGGAATTATACGTATTAAATATATTCAAGGCAGTGGAGAATTACATTGACAAAAGACATAAGAAAGTAGTACTCAATTTGATAATTAAGGCTAGAATTCTTTTTGCTAAGGAATGGAAAAAAACAGAGGCTCCTACCATAAATGTATAGACTAGGGAGATTTATGAATTATTGGACATGGATAAGATTTCAATGTTATTGAAAGACAGATCTTTAAATAATTTTAAAAAACAATGGGAAGACCTAATTACATATTTTGAAGAGAAATGGAGGAACTCTTTTGTTATAGCTTATAGAGATTGAATTAGATAAGATGAAAATGTGTCTTTAGTGGAGCTAATCTTGTTTCTTTTTTTCTTTTTTCTTTTTCTTGTTTAATCTGCATGTTGTATATATTTGCTCACATGTTCCTATATTCATAAGCTGTACAGATGTTACTTATAACCCGTTAACAATTGGCGCTTTCATAGACCAAATGACTGCACATTCAAAAAGGAGAGATACAGTAATAATGGGAGATTTCAACTACCTGGATATATGTTGGCAGTCAAACTCTGCAAAAGTGGCAAGGTCCAGCAAGTTTCTTGCTTGTCTTGCAGACAATTTCATGGTCCAGAAGGTGGAAGAGGCGACAAGGGGATCAAATATTCTGGATCTGATCCTGACCAACAGGGAAGACCTTGTTAATGACGTAGAACTGGTTGGATCTTTAGGAGAGAGTGACCATGCCCTATTAGAATTTGGCATTCAGTGGGGAAGAGAAGGCAAGTGTAGCCAGGCACTCGTCTTAGATTTTAAAAAAGCAGACTTCTGTAAACTGAAGGAGCTGCTGGCTGAAATCCCGTGGTCAAGAATAGTCAATGAGAAAGGAGTTCAGGAGGCATGGGAGTTCTTTAAAAGGGAGGTACTGAAGGCACAGGCTGAAACTGTGCCATTAAGGAGGAAAAATGGAAGGCATCTGAACAAACCGGAATGGTTGACTAAAGAGCTCTCAGCTGAGCTAAGTGTTAAGAAAAACATGTACAGGAAATGGAAGGAGGGGGAAATCACCAAAGAAGATTATAAGCAAGTAGCCAGGAGATGTAGGGAGAAGGTCAGAAAGGCTAAAGCACAGAACGAACTTAGGCTGGCCAGAGACATTAAAAACAATAAAAAGGGCTTTTTTAAACACGTCCGCAGAAAAAGGAAAAAGAAGGAGACGATAGGGTCACTGCGCAAGGAAGATGGTGAATTAATAACAGGAGGAAGAAAAAAGGCAGAACTCCTCAACACCTTCTTCGCCTCAGTTTTTTCCCAAAAGGATAAAAACACTCAACCTGGCGGTTGGGGAGCAGGTGAGGAAGTGCGGGAAATGCAGCACAGAATAGATAGAGAGGTAGTACAGGAATACCTGGCCACACTGGATGAATTCAAGTCTCCAGGGCCAGATGAATTGCATCCTGGGATTTTAAAAGAACTAGCAGAGGTCATTGCGGAACCTCTTGCTATAATCTTTGAAAACTCTTGCCGGACAGGAGAAGTTCCGGCAGACTGGAGGAGGGCAAATGTTGTCCCCATCTTCAAGAAGGGAAAAAAAGAGGACCCAAATAATTATCGCCCAGTCAGCCTGACATCAGTACCTGGAAAGATCCTGGAGTGGATCATCAAACAGTCAGTTTCTAATTACTTAGAAAACAATGCCGTAATTACGAAAAGTCAACATGGATTTCTCAAAAATAGGTCATGCCAGACTAATCTTATCTCTTTTTATGATAGAGTTACTTGCTTGATAGGTGAAGGGAATGCTGTGGACATAGTATATCTTGATTTCAGTAAGGCCTTTGACAAAGTTCCCCATGACATTCTTGCAAAGAAGCTAGTAAGATGTGGACTGGACAGGGCTACTGTCAGGTGGATTTGTAACTGGTTGACTGACCGTACTCAAAGGGTGGTCACCAATGGCAGATTCTCATCCTGGAGAGAAGTGACTAGCGGGGTGCCACAGGGTTCTGTCCTGGACCCGGTGCTGTTCAATATCTTCATTAATGACTTGGATGAAGGAATAGAGGGCATGCTGATCAAATTTGCGGATGACACCAAATTGGGAGGGGTTGCTAATACGCCTGATGACAGGATCAAAATTCAAAAGGACCTGGACAGATTGGAGAGCTGGGCCAAGGCTAACAAAATGAATTTCAACAGAGAGAAATGTAAGGTCCTACACTTAGGCAGAAAAAATGGTATGCAGAAATATAGGATGGGGGACACGTGGCTGGCTAACAGTACGTGTGAAAGGGATCTAGGAGTCTTCATAGACCACAAGCTGAACATGAGTCAGCAGTGTGATGCGGCAGCCAAGAAGGCCAACGCAATTCTTGGTTGCATCAATAGGAGTATGGTGTCTAGATCGAGGAAGGTATTGGTACCACTTTATTCTGCATTGGTTAGACCTCATCTTGAATACTGTGTCCAGTTCTGGGCACCCCAATTCAAGAAGGATATGGATAAGCTGGAGCAGGTCCAGAGGAGGGCAACCAAAATGGTGAGGGGCCTGGAAGCCATGCCCTATGAGGACAGACTTAGAGAGCTGGGTATGTTTAGTCTGCAGAAGAGAAGGTTGAGAGGGGACATGATAGCCATGTTTAAATATTTGAAGGGATGTCATGTCGAGGAGGGGTGGGCTTGTTTTCTCCTGCTCTTGAGACCAGGACAAGGAGCAATGGATGCAAGCTGCAGGAGGGGAGATTCCACCTGAACCTCAGGAGGAATTTCCTGACGGTCAGGGCTGTCCGGCAGTGGAATGTGCTGCCACAGAGTGTGGTGGAGTCTCCTTCGTTGGAGGTTTTTAAGCGGAGACTGGATGGCCACTTGTCGGGAGTGCTTTGAGGGTTTTCCTGCATGGCAGGGGGTTGGACTGGATGGCCCTTGTGGTCTCTTCCAACTCTACATTTCTATGATTCTATGATTCTATGTAAATATAATAAAAAAAAAGAAAAATGTGTTTGCAATGAACAAACTACTGGCCTTGCAAAATTCAGTCAGTTGGTCTCCTGTTTCATTTCTTGATCCTAGGCCAAATTTTCCTAAAGTCTTTGAATTTGCTCTGTTTTCTACTTTTGCATTCCAATTGCCTATGATTAACAAGAAGTCCTGTTCTGGTGTGTGATTAGTTTCCTCATGGGTTCCAGCATAGAATTTTTCAATTTCTTCTTCTGTCTCTGTAGTTGGAAAATAAACCTGGATAAAGGTTATATTGTAGGTTTCCCTGATGTCTTATTGACATGAATCAGTCAAACTTTGCATTTTATCCTTAGACTGTTTTTGCTACAGTTCTCCTCATTGTAAATGCCATACCATTTCTTCTCAGACTTTCATTTCTTGAGTAAAACGCTGACTCAGAATGTCTTATTCCTGTCCACTTTAGCTCATTCACTCCAAGTACTGGAATGTTTATACGTTCCATTTCTTGTTTCATTATGTCTAGCTTCCCCTGATTCATGCTTCTCACATTTCATTTTCCTGTAATATGTGTTATGCAGCTTCAGGCTTTCCTTTAAACTCTTAGCATGCCAACAGCTGAACATCCTTTCAGCTTAAGTCCAGTTCTGCCACTGGCCACATCACTATTGATAATTGTCCTCTGCTCTTCCCAACTAGTTTGTTGAGTGCCATCCGACCTAGGAATCTCATCTTCCGACACTATCTCTTGTTTCATTTTGGATTGTCTCACTGTAGGGTTTTCTTAGAGAAAGATCTTCAAAAGGAGATTTACCATACTTCCACAGTACTAACAAGTGTTAGCTATGGTGGCACTGCCATTATCTCTGAGAGATCTTCTACCAGTGTCAACTCTCCCTGTGGCTGCTGACCAGTAGCTATTTTGTACATTTAGTCTGGGTCCTCAGCAAAAGCCTGACTAACACAGGAAACCCTACTCACAGTATTGCTGCCATCAGCATAGGCTCTTGCCTCTCAGGAGTATGCAGTCCCCCCACCACAGAAAAGTTCATACACAAATACAACTCAAGCACAAACCCATCAGAACAAACTCAGGCAATTCAACCTGATTATACCTAGCAACAGTTTCACTTATCTTTCTGTTCAACAACTCATATTTAAATAAGCAAGAATGATGTTCTTGGAACTGTCGTATACAAGTATAGCTTAAGAAAATCTGCAGCTTTGAGCACTCTATACCTAATGCACCATGCTAAAATAGTTGGCAGTTAGTCAGCCACTAATATTTGGTTGAGCTGATGCAACATGCTGGTGACAAAATAACTAGGGGTGTAACCTTTGCTTATTTCACGTTTGTCCAAAAAACTAAACTATTTCAAAAGTTTTTTTCTGCTGGGTGAAATGATGGGAATTTTTCTGCATTTTTAAAATAATATATCACATTTCAGGCCTTTTTGGTGAAAATGTGCACAAACATCATTGTATTTTGCCCAAAGTACAATATTTCTATGCAAAAAACCATGTTTTGTACAAAAATTATTTCTGCATAAAGACCAATGACATTTTTTTAAAAAAAACTCTTGTGGTTCTTGCTCTTGCTCAGAGGCATAAAAAGAAGCAAAATGAGAAGGAGGAAGGGGAGGAGGTAGCTAAACACTATTCCTGACACAGTGTCACAGATTCACACACTTTATTGTCTCATTGACTTTGCAGTGCCACAATGAAGAAACTGAAAGAGCAAGATAGTTTACCTGTAAGGAAAGGGGCAAAAGACATGGAACTGGGGAATAAACTTGAGTACGGCTGACAAGACAAAGAGAAGGGAAGGGGTAATACTGAAAAAACACTTAGGGAAGAAAGGGGATAATGGATTCTGTGGCAAGCAGTAAGACTCCATAACTGAGGAATTATGTGCAAGAATAGATGACAGGAAGGAGACAGTAGAAAAAGACACAGAAAGCATGAAGAATAAGGAAGAGAATAACATACAAGTCCAAGATATACATGTATACATCTATGACCTTCTGGTGGAAAGAGATAGCCTCGGGTCCCATTTGGGAGAAATGCAGGATATTAAATAAATAATAGAACAGAACAGATAAGAAGGAGGATTGCCAGAGAAGTGAATATGGAGGCCAGTAGAACTCAGTAGGACACATGAAGTATCTAGACAATTAAAAATACTGGCTGGCTCCCAGAAGCTTTTAAGTTTGTTCTCTTCATTTCTATTTGGTGTACATAGGACACATTATACACCACAAAAGACAAAGCAATGCCATAATATTTGCAAGGCCATGTGGCTTTCCAGAAGTCACTTCCTCAGTTACTATACAGTCATCCCTCCATATTTGCTAGGGTTAGGGGCACAGGACCCCCATGAAAGTAGAAAAACCGTGAATAACTCTAGGCCCTCTCAAACAATATTTAGCACACCATAGGATCATCATATTCAACCTACCATGGATTCCTTTGAAGCATCAGGGTTCCATCACAAGGCAAAAGTGGGTGGCTGGTGGGGCTTACTGCCACCTCCACTGCTGCCCACACCATTTTTAATAGGGACTTACAAGCCTTGTTCGCAGTTTCTCAGCCTCACAAGGCTTGCAGTCCCTATTAAAAATGGCAGCAGAGATGATAGCAAATAATTAATGAATAATCAAATCCGTGAAAGTGAAACCCGCAAACGTAGAGGTCTGACTGTAGTTTAATAATTGACAGTCATTGTCAGGATTGCCTAGTCTTCTCCCAGGAATGAACTTTGCCAACTGATGTATGCAACTCAGTCCCATCACTACATATACTTCAGGACAAGAAAAAAACACCCCCATCACAAACTCTTACTTGCCAAATCTAATAAGATATCACAATTGGCTTTATACAGGGCAACTTTTCTCCTACCATTCATTTTATCATTGCTTTGATGATTGCTTTGCTGTTGCTCCACTGAAAAATGATGGAATAGCTTATTTTCCATGTTTGCTGGCGTTGTACTTCCATTGCCTTCAGAGTTTGTTGGTTCTGCAGACTGGACAAATGCATCATTTAGTTGCAGATATTAAATCTGTATTTTCCTTGCATCAAGTGCCCTATGGGAAGGAGAAGCCCAACCATGAGCCCGCCCAGTATATAAGGCCCTCAACAGAAACCCTATTGCATATACTAAAATCCTAAGTGTATATGAGGAAGAGTTACACTGTAGTGGAACTTCAGTTGCGCAACTATCTCCTAAGGGACATCAGGCAGCCACCATTCCCTTTGAGCTTCTGGTGGGTTTAAGACTACACTATTTTGTACAGGCACTGGTTTAACAGCATTTTTTAAAACAGGTTTTAAAAAGTAGCTTTAAAAGTAGTTTTAAAAATTGTTTTGGTTTGTCTTCACACAATTTTGTTCTGTGTTGTACATTGCTTTGGGGAGCCCTAGAACACTTAGAGGCAAAAAGCAAGCAAGCAAGCAAGCAAGCAAGCAAGCAAGCAAAGAAAGAAAGAAAGAAAGAAAGAAGAGGGGAATGTTTTTGTTAATTCCCCCTAATTTTAACTAAACAGATCTATTGGCATCATCAGTCAAATGTTAACTCTGAAGCTACATTAATTTCATTTCCCCTCCAGAAACTGTACAATAATCTATCCCTTATATAGCTGCCCCTCCACATTTGCAGGTTTAACTTGCACAGATTTGATTATTGCAAATTTCTCCAATCTACCCCTGACCTCAAGTGCTTCTTTTCTGGGGGAGCAGTCCTTTAAAAACCTACCTCTGGTTCTCTTCCTCCTCTACCAGACACTGCCTTGCCAGCTAAGGACAGCTCACAGTGCAATTTCTCAGCACCACAAACCCTCTCTCAATGCCTCCTGTATGCCCAAGGAAGGAGATGGGTGAGATGTGACATATAGGGCCACCACAATGACCCACCCTCTTTCTCTCTCCTTCCCTGATCTGTTTTGGACCACGGGTGGCCCGTTCTCCCCTCCATGCCTGAGCCCTTTCCCTACAGATATACACATTTTGATATCTGCAGGTTTTCCACTTTTATGGGTGTTCTACATCCCTAACCCTAGTGAATGTGGAGGGCTAACTGCATTTCTTTACTCCAACAATCTAGATAGAAGAAAATTTCAAATGCCTATAAATAAGGCGTTTTTAAAACTCCTTTCATCCTCAGAATCCTGTATTGTCAAGATTCGGAACAACACGTCAGGCTTTTTTCTGAGTATGAATTGTAACACCTACTATCCCGATAACTGTTTATACATAATGGCAGAATACAGTATATCAGACTCAGCTTTATCATAGGACCTCAATATTGCTTTTATAATTAATATGACTTAGACATGAGGTACTGAATTTCACATTACTCTGCCTTAATAAACTCATCACTTTAAAGGGTGTTTTCTTTGGAAAAGTGCAGTTGTTACACAGGCTGCTTTCCCTAAACTAAAGCTTAAAAACTATTTCAGCTTACCATAAATAACGCCTGAATACTATGAAGAAGATGCAGGCTGAATATATTAGTGGAACAGTCAACACTGATAAGATCATCCATTACTCGGTTAGGGGTTTCTTGTATTTCTGCAAACTCCTGAATCTCCAAAACTTTGAAAAGCAATGTTTATATTGCTGTTTACTGTATATTAGGGATGGGATGAATCCAGAATTTTCCAAATCTGAATCTGGATACAAATCTCTGGAACGTTCTGGGAATCCATGAATCTCACAAATCTTGAATCTTTCTTATCCTTTTTTAAAAAAGAGTTTAAAAAGCAAGGGAAAGAAAGATAATCTTGGGAAAGACACACTCTCTCAGCCTTAGCAAAAGCCTAGGCAAAGGCAAACCTCCCTCTGAAGAAATCTGGCCAAGACAATTGTCATAGTTTTGCCTTAGGATCTCCCCAGATTGAAAATGACATGAAGGCCCTTTCTCCACAGGTAGGAAAATGTGGATTAATCCCACATTTTCCTGCCTGTGTAAACAGGGCCACATACTACAGTAGAGAGATAATCCAGGTCAAAACTGGATTTTCTTTGCATAGCTCCTTCTGGCATCCTGGGGTTTGTAGTTTGATGATGCACCAGTACAGAGTACAGAGAAGACCGTGACACCTTGTAAAACTCCAAACCTCAGAATTGTGTCCGAAAGAAGTTTGCAAGGGAGCTATGCAAAGCAATGTTTCAGCTGTCCTTGAAATCTCAAGTCTGTAGCTTCCAGTCAAGTTCTGAACTTAAATTTAAATATCTTAGAATACAAGCCCAGATGTAATTTGTGAAATTGTTAGCAAAGGCCATTATTACTCCAAGAGAAAACCTCACTTACCTACTATCTTCCCTTGTATGTGTGGTCTCCCAGGTTTTCAGGCAACCCGGTCTCCCTGGTTTTCAGGCGTCCTGGTCCCTAACAATCTATTTAGTTGGCGGATTCAAAAGATTCAGTTTGCCTATTTTGGCACTGTGATAATGGGGCTTCCCATTATCTAGGCTTATCAAAGGGAGATACTTCTCTCTTCAGGTAAACCAAGGGTCAATGAGATGTTAGGATTACATCAAAGGTCACAGGGTGAGAGTTGACCAACCAAAAGGAAAGGGTCAGCATCACAGGTCACAAGGTGAGAATTGACCAACCAAAAGGAAAAGAGGTGGGCATCTTGGAGATGCTTCCAGATCCTTCCAAGGAAGAAAAGAGAGAGACAGAGACAGAGACAGAGAGAGGAGAGCTGGGCCAGTCGAGCTGGCAGCATGCTGTGTCTCCTGGACCCCCCCCCTCCTTTAGACCATCTATGCCTATAACCTAATTGTGAGTAACTAGAAATAAGTAGTTAGTCGCGTTAGGGATGTTGTTATTTTGGGAATTGGCTGATCTTAAGAATGTATCTGTGCTGTTATATCTGTTCTGTAAATTCTTGTAACTAAGTGTACCTGGGAGAGGGGGTCTCCCACGTGTGATATTGTTTATTTGCATGCCTTGATTAAAACACTTTTATAAACCTCCGTTTCTCTCCATTTCCACGCCAGGGTTGGCACACGCTACGTAGGACCTCTCACTCAGGGGAAGGGGGAGGTGGAAGTTCCTTATGCTTAGAGATTAGGCAGAGTCTCTCCTGTTCTGTCTAAGTAATTCATAATTCAGGGTGGTGGTGGCAGCATACCTGATAGAGCTGGGAGATTGCCAGTCGTTCCATGCGTGGAAGTCAGCTTTGGAAGGCTGGCAAGAACCCTAGTAAAAGCACTGGGAGGGAATTTCCAGTCCTGCAAGGGTGGGAGTCCATTTAAGGGACTGGAAATAAACCTACAGTGTCACATGGTGGCAGCGGTTTTCGAACGGAGAGTGGGCTTTTTAGGGTGCAGAGCTGAGGCTTTGTCTTCACTCCCCTGTGTCTGTGGCGAGGAATTAAGCTCAGGAGAAGGGGGGGTGGATGTGTGAGTGAGGGAGCCTTCTTAAACAGCCTGTGGTTTAAAAGGGACTTTTTTCCCCTCTCCTTCGGGTCCTCTCTGAGGCTTGAAAAGGGAGGGGGAGTTGGAGGCTGGGGGGCGGAGTCGCCTACCTGTTCATTGAGAGTGGGATCTCTGCCTGTTTTCCCTTCCACTCCTTCAAGCAGGAGGAGGGAGGGGCTTTTTCTGGTGAGGAGTTGCTTCCTATCGTCAAACAGAAACTCTCTTTAGGAAAGGAGTGATTTTCTGGGTTTTTTTTAAAAAGCTTTCAGTGAAGAGCTGCTCGCTCTGTCATTCAAAGCTTCTGTTGGGGAAAGAAGTTTTTTTTTGGATTTTTAAAGCTGCTAAACTCTGGCATTGGGTCTGAGTCAGAGCAGGCATTTTTTTTAAGTCCCCTGCAGCAGTGGAGCTGAAAAAATCTGCATACTAATTGCAGGTACTAAACTCAGGCAGAGTTGGCTTTTGTTTCCCTCAGGAGGGAGGAGGGGGGCAAAGAGCAGGGAAAGGAGAGAAGGCTTTGGGATTTTTTCCATTTTTCTTGGTTTTTAGGATTTCTCCCTCTTTTCTGTGGCTTTTGGGGCTTCTAGCACTGTATATTCTTTGATCAGCCAATCAGACCTTCTCTGTGTTGTAGTTTTCGGTGCACAGAGGTAGTCAGGGAGCTTATGAACTTAAGATCCGGAAAAATCCTGGAATACACTATGGATCCTGTGGTGACCCCTAGTGGTACCAATGTCACACAGCAGGATGCTACAGAAGATAGCTCATCTGCTCAACCAGCTACCCCTAGTGGTAGTAATCTAGCTCAGCAAGGGGCTGCTATGCCAGTAACAGCCCTTGGTGACCATATGGATTCTCCTGCTGCTTTCTGGGAATCAATAAAGCTCCTGCATGAATCAATAAGGCTCCTACATGACAAGTTGCCCCCTGAGCAAATTGCAAGATTCCTAGATAAATCGATGGACATGATGCAAGCTTCCACTGCAAACCAGACAGCTGCTCAGCGGAACCCAGAGCCGTGACTTGCTCTTAACCGCATCAGACAGCTGCCAACTTACAGAGACTCAGATGATTTTGAGGCTTTTCTCATTTCATTCAAACGTGCAGCAGATGATTTTGGGATCCCTGAGGAGAATTATATGAGTGAACTTCGGCTTAATCTCTCAGGGACGTTACTGAAAGAGGCAAGCGACTTGCCAGCTGCGGACCGAAATGATTTCACCAAGTTTGTGGCCCTAGCCCGGAAGAGGCTTGGACTCACACCAGATAAATCTAGATCCCGATTTCGTGCCATTAGGAAAAAACCGGGTGAGACTTACAATGAAATGGCTTGTTCACTTGAGCGGGCACTGGACTCTTGGATGCAAGCAGCTAAAGCATCCACTAGAGAAGAGGTTTTATTTCAGTTTTTATTGGAGCAATTCTTGGAGCACATACCTCCACAGACTGCATCCTTCGTGTTGCAACGCGAGCCAAAGACGCTTGAGGAGGCCGCCAAGGCAGCAGATTGCTTTGTTGCCTCCAGGGGTGAAGAGGCATTCCAGCCTACTGTGGTAATGCCTCCTACAGACAAGCAGAAATACCAACAAGCACGCAAAGATCTCCAGAAGCACAACACTTCTACCCCAAGGTCATCACTAAATGATACTACCTCGAAGCCTCAGCTGCACAGCTCTACCACACCGCCACAGCTTCGTTCTGGGCAGCAGTCTGTGGCAGGTGCTCAGGGTCAGCCAGGGAAAAAGGCTAGCCCTAAATGCTTTCTCTGTGGAGAGCTGGGACATATCAAAGCCAACTGTAAGCAGAAGCCTAAGTTGGCCCAGTTAGTTGTTGCTTCGGCTTCCAGGGACACTCCCGCTGATCATTCAGTTGCTCCTGATCCGGACATGATCCCTACTCACAGAAGGCACACACTGTGGGTAGGAGGCAGGAAAGTTGTTGCTTACAGAGACACTGGAGCACAAGTTTCTGCTATTCATCGTTCATATCTGAATCCCGGTCTTGTTGATGACCACATCAAGATCACCATCAGAGGCTTTAGAGCTCCTCCGGCTCAACTGTCAACAGCACGCGTTCCTGTTCAAAGTACAAAGGCTGAGAAGGAGTTTGGACTTTTGCTGTTTATGATGACTACGAATGTCCTGCTCTGTTGGGTGATGATCTCGTCTTCCATGCTAGTCAGGCCCAGAAAGAGTCCGGACAGCGTGCAAAGACGGCAAGCAGCCTGAGCAGAGGCCAGTCTTCAGTGCAACTTGAGGACCAGCCTGAACTTAGACTGCAGTCACTGTCTCCTGCTGCACCAGAAGGAGTCCTGTCTGAAGAGGTGGTGGAACCTAGGGCAGACTCCCACCACAGCATCGTAGGCCCAGAGGTCGGGACCATCCTTGCTGATACCGCGGATGTCGGAGCAGATGCTGGCGGAAGTCCAAGAAGAGCTTCTCCATGTCAAGAGGCTAGTCAGCATGGTCTCAAGCTGGTCCCTGTGGTCACTCCTGACTCAGCGCTGCCCAGGGGGGTGGAAGAGTCTCCGGTGGGCACCGAGCAGAGTCAGGTGCTGGACAATTTGTCTGAGATGCACGAGGCTGGTGCAGAGGAGGAGAATCCAACAACGCTGACTCCAAAGCCAGCAAAGGATTCAACAGCAGTGGAAACTCCAGAGAACACTCCAGCCAAGGGAACAGAACCTGGAGAAGCTGCAATGCAACGAGAATCTGAGGCGAGTCTGCCACTCCAGGTGGAACAGCTGGTTCCTGTTCAGTGACAGCAGTTCCAGGAAAACCAGGAAGCAGACCAGAGCCTTCAAGCTGCTTGGACCAGAGCGAAGGAAGAGGTGAAGTCTCCTCCAGCGATGAAGGGGCCCAGATTTGTAATCGTTGAGGGCCTATTACATCGTGAGTCTGGCCTGAGAGGTAACAAGGGGGGCGTATGCACTCAGAGACAGTTGCTGGTGCCTTCTAAGTATAGAGCCAAACTCTTGAGTCTGGCTCATGATCATCCTAGCGGACATGCTGGGGTGAACCGAACCAAGGACAGATTGGGAAAGTCCTTCTACTGGGAGGGGATGGGCAAGGATGTGACTGATTATGTCCGATCCTGTGAAGTTTGCCAGAGATCAGGGAAATCCCAGGATCAAGCCAAGGCCCCTCTCCAACCACTTCCTATCATTGATGTTCCATTCCAGAGAGTGGCTGTAGACATCATGGGACCTTTCCCTAGGAAGACTGCTAGGGGAAAGCGATATGTGTTCACCTTTGTGGACTTCTGCACTCATTGGCCAGAAGCCATACCACTGGGTGGGATCTCAGCTAAGGCAGTTGCCCAAGCTTTGACAGACATCTTTGCTAGATTACGTTGGCCTGCAGAAATTTTAACAGATGCAGCTTCCAATTTCAACTCCAAAGTCATGCAGCGCCTATTAGAGGCACATGGAGTACGCCATCTGACATCAGTGCCTTACCATCACCAAACTAATGGGTTGGTGGAACGTTTTAATGCAACTTTGGGGGCCATGATCCGTAAGTTTGTGAATGAACATTCCAATGACTGGGACTTGGCGCTACAACAGTTCTTGTTTTCTTACAGATCTGTTCCACACCCAAGCCTGGGTTATTCACCCTTTGAGCTGGTCTATGGCCATGATGTGAAAGGGCCATTACAGCTGGTTCAAAGTCAGTGGGAGGGAGCTATCCCTTCTTCAGAGACTAATGTGGTTGATTTTGTGACTAACTTGCAGAATACTCTCAGGGAAGCATGGGCAGATGCTCGTGAGAATCTGCAACAGGCACAAGAGAAGCAGAAGACCTGTATGATCAGTATGCCAGAGAACGTTGCTTTGAGAAAGGAGAACAAGTGATAGTTCTGAAGGCTCTTCAGTCTAACAAGATGGAAACTTCTTGGGAAGGTCCTGCCACAGTGCAAGAATGCATTGGGACAGTGAACTATCTCATACAGTTTCCAGACTCCAGGGTTAAGCCAAAAGTGTATCATGTGAATTCACTGAAACCCTTCTACGAGAGGCCCAGTCACCTTCAGTTTCAGTCCAGGAAGATGAGGAGGAGGAAGAGTGGCCTGAAGGTGCTTTCTATGATTGGGAGGGTGGTAGCTTGGAAGATGTGAAACCCTTCCCGAGACTCAATGTGAAACAACGCAAGCAGTTCTTTCACTTGACAGGTAAGTTCACCACCCTGTTTTCACCTGTCCCAGGTCGCACCACAGATCCTCAACATGTGGTAGCCGCAGATGACAGCAGGCCATCAGCAGAACAGCCACGACGGGTGTCACCAAAAGGGAAAGAGGCGATAGAGAGGGAGGTGAAAGAGATGTTGGACATGGGGATCATTCGCCCATCACGCAGTCCATGGGCATCCCCAGTTGTCCTAGTGCCCAAAAAGGGGGGGACGGACATTCGTTTTTGTGTGGATTATAGAAAACTGAACTCAGTGACATGCCCTGAACATTATCCAATGCCCAGAGTAGATGAACTGTTGGAGAAATTGGGGCATGCTAAGTACCTATCCAGCCTCGATTTGACTAAGGGCTATTGGCAAATCGCCCTAGCAGAAGAATCTAAGCATCGAACAGCATTCATCACTCACATGGGCCTGTTTGAGTTCAATGTCCTTCCCTTTGGGCTGCGGAACGCACCTGCAACTTTCCAGAGGCTGGTGGACTGTTTGCTAAGAGGGTGCGGGGACTTTGCTGTTGCTTATTTAGATGACATTGCAATCTTCTCAGACTCCTGGGAAGACCACTTGAAACACTTGGAGATTGTCTTCCAACGCATTAGTGATGCTGGACTGACAGTCAAAGCAAAGAAGTGCCAGTTTGCACTGGACAGAGTGACCTACCTTGGCCATGAAGTGGGACAGGGGACTATCACTCCACTGCAAGTCAAAGTGGAAGCTATTAATAGCTGGCCAATGCATAGAATCATAGAATCATAGAATCATAGAAATGTAGAGTTGGAAGAGACCACAAGGGCCATCCAGTCCAACCTCCTGCCATGCAGGAAAACCCTCAAAGCACTCCCGACAAGTGGCCATCCAGCCTCTGCTTAAAAACCTCCAACGAAGGAGACTCCACCACACTCTGTGGCAGCACATTCCACTGCCGGACAGCCCTGACCGTCAGGAAATTCCTCCTGAGGTTCAGGAGGAATCTCCCCTCCTGCAGCTTGCATCCATTGCTCCTTGTCCTGGTCTCAAGAGCAGGAGAAAACAAGCCCACCCCTCCTCGACATGACATCCCTTCAAATATTTAAACATGGCTATCATGTCCCCTCTCAACCTTCTCTTCTGCAGACTAAACATGCCCAGCTCTCTAAGTCTGTCCTCATAGGGTATGGCTTCCAGGCCCCTCACCATTTTGGTTGCCCTCCTCTGGACCTGCTCCAGCTTATCCATATCCTTCTTGAATTGGGGTGCCCAGAACTGGACACAGTATTCAAGATGAGGTCTAACCAGTGCAGAATAAAGTGGTACCAATACCTCCCTCGATCTAGACACCATACTCCTATTGCGTTGGCCTTCTTGGCTGCCGCATCACACTGCTGACTCATGTTCAGCTTGTGGTCTATGAAGACTCCTAGATCCCTTTCACACGTACTGTTAGCCAGCCACGTGTCCCCCATCCTATATTTCTGCATACCATTTTTTCTGCCTAAGTGTAGGACCTTACATTTCTCTCTGTTGAAATTCATTTTGTTAGCCTTGGCCCAGCTCTCCAATCTGTCCAGGTCCTTTTGAATTTTGATCCTATCATCATGTGTATTAGCAACCCCTCCCAATTTGGTGTCATCTGCAAATTTGATCAGCGTGCCCTCTATTCCTTCATCCAAGTCATTAATGAAGATATTGAACAGCACCGGGTCCAGGACAGAACCCTGTGGCACCCCGCTAGTCACTTCTCTCCAGGATGAGAATCTGCCATTGGTGACCACCCTTTGGGTACGGTCAGTCAACCAGTTACAAATCCACCTGACAGTAGCCATGTCCAGTCCACATCTTACTAGCTTCTTTGCAAGAATGTCGTGGGGAACTTTGTCAAAGGCCTTACTGAAATCAAGATATACTATGTCCACAGCATTCCCTTCATCTATCAAGCAAGTAACTCTATCATAAAAAGAGATAAGATTAGTCTGGCATGACCTATTTTTGAAAAATCCATGTTGACTTTTCGTAATTACGGCATTGTTTTCTAAGTATTTAGAAACTGACTGTTTGATGATCCGCTCCAGGATCTTTCCAGGTACTGATGTCAGGCTGACTGGGCGATAATTATTTGGGTCCTCTTTTTTTCCCTTCTTGAAGATGGGGACAACATTTGCCCTCCTCCAGTCTGCCGGAACTTCTCCTGTCCGGCAAGAGTTTTCAAAGATTATAGCAAGAGGTTCCTCAATGACCTCTGCTAGTTCTTTTAAAATCCTAGGATGCAATTCATCTGACCCTGGAGACTTGAATTCATCCAGTGTGGCCAGGTATTCCTGTACTACCTCTCTATCTATTCTGTGCTGCATTTCCCCCATTTCCTCACCTGCTCCCCAACCGCCAGGTTGAGTGTTTTTATCCTTTTGGGAAAAAACTGAGGCGAAGAAGGTGTTGAGGAGTTCTGCCTTTTTTCTTCCTCCTGTTATTAATTCACCATCTTCCTTGCGCAGTGACCCTATCGTCTCCTTCTTTTCCTTTTTCTGCGGACGTATTTAAAAAAGCCCTTTTTATTGTTTTTAATGTCTCTGGCCAGCCTAAGTTCGTTCTGTGCTTTAGCCTTTCTGACCTTCTCCCTACATCTCCTGGCTACTTGTTTATAATCTTCTTTCGTGATTTCCCCCTTCTTCCATTTCCTGTACATATTTTTCTTAACACTTAGCTCAGCTGAGAGCTCTTTAGTCAACCATTCCGGTTTGTTCAGATGCCTTCCATTTTTCCTCCTTAATGGCACAGTTTTAGCCTGTGCCTTCAGTACCTCCCTTTTAAAGAACTCCCATGCCTCCTGAACTCCTTTCTCATTGACTATTCTTGACCACGGGATTTCAGCCAGCAGCTCCTTCAGTTTACAGAAGTCTGCTTTTTTAAAATCTAAGACGAGTGCCTGGCTACACTTGCCTTCTCTTCCCCACTGAATGCCAAATTCTAATAGGGCATGGTCACTCTCTCCTAAAGATCCAACCAGTTCTACGTCATTAACAAGGTCTTCCCTGTTGGTCAGGATCAGATCCAGAATATTTGATCCCCTTGTCGCCTCTTCCACCTTCTGGACCATGAAATTGTCTGCAAGACAAGCAAGAAACTTGCTGGACCTTGCCGCCTTTGCAGAGTTTGACTGCCAACATATATCCGGGTAGTTGAAATCTCCCATTATTACTGTATCTCTCCTTTTTGAATGTGCAGTCATTTGGTCTAGGAAAGCGCCATCGAGGTCCTCAGTCTGGCTTGGAGGTCTGTAGTAAACCCCCACTATAATATCCCTATTGTTTCTCGCTCCCTTAATTCTTACCCAGATGCTCTCGACCTGGCTTCCGGTGTTCAAGTCGTGGATCTCTTCACAGGTGAAAACATCCTTGACATATAAGGCTCCTCCTCCTCCTTTCTTATTTGGTCTATTTCTACAAAATAGGCTATACCCCTCCATTCCTACATTCCAATTGTGAGACTCATCCCACCAGGTCTCAGTGATGCCTATCAAATCATATTTATTTTGTTGTACTAGGAGTTCAAATTCATCTTGTTTGTTTCCCATACTCCGTGCATTAGTGTAGAGACACTTAAGTCCCCGTGCCCTTCCTGCAAGTCCCATAGCATTGTTTCCACCCCTCCCACGATTGGATGCTATTCCTACATGGCCAATATCATTTGGGCCTTTTCCTCCTGCACTTGCCGAGTCCTTGTCCTGAATAATCTTCTCTCCCGCCCCAGTTGTACTCAGTTTAAAGCCCTCCTAATCCTCCTTGTGAGACTGTTTGCAAAAACGTTCCTGCCAAGTTTCGTGAGGTGCAGCCCATCCCTTGCCAGAAGCCCATGTTCCTGGAATTTCAAGCCATGATCCAAAAAGCCAAACTGTTGGCGGCGGCAAAATGTGCGGAGCCAGCTGTTGACCTCTACTATTGTCCTTTCCCTTCGTGCACCATATCCTTGAACAGGGAGGATTGATGAAATGACCACCTGCGCACCAAGGTCCTTAAGCTTTCTCCCCATAAGCTCGTAGTCCTTTGTGATGTGGTGAAAGCTGCGCTTCACCGTGTCGTTGGTTCCAACGTGAACCAAAACGAGGGGCTTACAGTCAGTGGGCTTGACCAGCCTGGCTAGCCTCTCTGTTACGTGGTTTATCCTGGCCCCAGGAAGACAGCAGACCTCTCTCCTCGTTCCAGGAAGCAGGTGCAGTCCTTCCTTGGCCTGGCTGGGTACTACCGGAGATTCGTGCCCAACTATAGCCAAATGGCAGCACCTCTAACAGACCTGACAGGTTCCAAGAAGCCTAACGTAGTGAAATGGACAGCAGAGTGTCAAGAAGCCTTTGCAGTCTTGAAACAGGCCTTGATGGCAGATCCTGTGCTCAGGGCACCAGACTTTGACAAGCTGTTTGTAGTGGCCACAGATGCTTCTGACAGAGGCATTGGAGCAGTCTTACTACAAGAGGGTCCGGATGGCACCTTGCATCCCATCTTGTTCCTCAGCAAGAAGCTTTCTGCAAGGGAGTCCAATTGGTCCATACCAGAGAAGGAATGCTATGCTATTGTATATGCGTTAGAGAAGCTGAGACCATACGTCTGGGGACGTCGCTTCACCCTCCAGACTGATCATGCTGCCCTCCGATGGCTACATACAGTCCGGGGAACTAACAAGAAGTTACTACGATGGAGCCTGTCCCTACAAGACTTTGACTTCGACATTCAGCACGTGGCTGGAAGTTCTAATGTGGTCCCAGATTCCTTGTCACGCAGAGGACTGGAGGGAGGTTAAGAGGGCTGAGTTTTACATGTCCTCATTGATAATATGGCTAACCTATACTGTTGTGTGCGTTTGCATTTATTCTTTGACTTTTCCTTTCTTAGGTCCCAGGATGAAATCCCAGCCAGTGTGGTTCCAGCCTTCAGCTGTTCCCAGACCGTCTGAGATTTGGGGGCGTGTGATAATGGGGCTTCCCATTATCTAGGCTTATCAAAGGGAGATACTTCTCTCTTCAGGTAAACCAAGGGTCAATGAGATGTTAGGATTACATCAAAGGTCACAGGGTGAGAGTTGACCAACCAAAAGGAAAGGGTCAGCATCACAGGTCACAAGGTGAGAATTGACCAACCAAAAGGAAAAGAGGTGGGCATCTTGGAGATGCTTCCAGATCCTTCCAAGGAAGAAAAAGAGAGAGACAGAGACAGAGAGAGGAGAGCTGGGCCAGTCGAGGTGGCAGCATGCTGTGTCTCCTGGACCCCCCCCTCCTCCTTTAGACCATCTATGCCTATAACCTAATTGTGAGTAACTAGAAATAAGTAGTTAGTCGCGTTAGGGATGTTGTTATTTTGGGAATTGGCTGATCTTAAGAATGTATCTGTGCTGTTATATCTGTTTTGTAAATTCTTGTAACTAAGTGTACCTGGGAGAGGGGGTCTCCCACGTGTGATATTGTTTATTTGCATGCCTTGATTAAAACACTTTTATAAACCTCCGTTTCTCTCCATTTCCACGCCAGGGTTGGCACACGCTACGTAGGACCTCTCACTCAGGGGAAGGGGGAGGTGGAAGTTCCTTATGCTTAGAGATTAGGCAGAGTCCCTCCTGTTCTGTCTAAGTAATTCATAATTCAGGGTGGTGGTGGCAGCATACTTGATAGAGCTGGGAGATTGCCAGTCGTTCCATGAGTGGAAGTCAGCTTTGGAAGGCTGGCAAGAACCCTAGTAAAAGCACTGGGAGGGAATTTCCAGTCCTGCAAGGGTGGGAGTCCATTTAAGGGACTGGAAATAAACCTACAGTGTCACAGGCACAGGGATCCGGATTCGGGAATCTTGAATCCTTATCCAGGATTCGAAGATTCAAGGATTTGGTTGGCTCATCCCTACTGTATATAGTTCTCATCTTACCTAACTGAAAATGTTATAATTTTTACTAGATTTGAGTGTCTTATGAATAACTAGCAGTCGGTCAAATTTTAAACTGATGTTTTAGATGCGGGAAGAATTAAATTAAGCATGCATATCCAGTCATCAACTCATTGGCTGGTTGGCAGTTTTCGTCCATATTCAGAAGGTCCTCAGAGGTGACACTCAGATGCTCCTTTACTGATGGAAATTTTTAGCTAATATATACTTTTTCCTATTGACTTCTATAAGAAAATAAAATGTACTGGACCATAAAAACCTTCATCTTATGAAGACAAAAGTTAGCAAATGGTTTACTCAGGTGTAAACCTTATTAATATGCAATGATATTTAAGTCCCACAGAGTGGATATTCTTTATAACTGTTTCCACAGTCAGAAGCCTCAGTGAGTTGTTCTTTTCTTTTAACTTTATCTTAATTTGTGCAGCTATATATTCATTCTTTCTTTTTGTTAGTTGCCTTGGGGGACTACAACCTTAATTGACATTGCTTCAAGTTATAGTAAATACTTATTAATCAAAAAATTTATGCCCTACTCCATATTGGCACACAAATGAAGTCAATTTAAACTTTTTAAAACAATGAATCATTTAAAACAATAAAATAAAAACGTTTAAGCAGATACACGACCTCTGTGAAGTCTGGCATACTTTTTCCCTTTGTCCACTGGCCTTTTGCATATTCCTCTAACGAAAAACACCCTTCGCCATCAGAAATCCACAGCTGAAGCGCTTTAATAATCTGTTGAATATACAGGCTTGCCACACTGTTTTCTGATACGTTCTTGTGGAAACCTTTCATACCCTTAAGAACCAATTCTTTCAGTTTTAAAGTAGTAACTTGATTGTGGAATCCCTTTATTTGTTCAGGCTGAATACCACATTCTATAATCTTCTCATGCAGAAGTTTTTCTTCATTTATCACAGTGATTTTGTCTTTTCCCATAGTCTTAGAAATGTCCAAAGTGGCTTCCAGTCTTTCTTCTGGATTCCACAATTTTTTCCCTCCCAATAATTTTTTCCAGGTCTGAGACAGCACAAATATTTGGTCTTTTCCCTCACTTTGTGTTCGCATCCAGCTGTAGACTGCATCTAGATTTTGTAATTTCGTTTTGCTTAAGCCCACTCCAAGGTAGTCACTGGCAGAATTCATATCCATCCTCTCTGAGTAGCAATGATCACAGTTCACCACATAGTTGGAAGAAGTTTGATTCCCTGCCATGAGTGTACCTTGTTCTGAGTGTTCATTTGTTTCACTCAGTTCTTCTGCCTCAACTTTTGGCCTGCAAGAATTCAGAATAAAAATTAAGACTAGAAATAGAAGTGTTAACTCCTTATATGTATTTAACAGAATTTTCCAACTGTCTACTTTTTGTTTAGATACAACTGAATGCAAGCACCGTGCTGGAACAGAATACAGGTTTATCTATTTCAGTCCTGTTGCTCACAGTTCTCAACCAGCAGCTGGTATTCAGCTGTAAAGTATACAGCCACTATGACTAGTATATTGTACCTCTTGATAGCCATACTCTGCAGAAATTTGTACAATCCTTTTTGAAGATATCTAATTTTTCCATACCATACTTAATTTTATACATCTGCTTTATTTGCCTTCCTACTAAAGCTAAAGAGCACCCCCCCCCATAGTGCCTTGTTTTATTAGGTGTTACTGGTGGTTTTCTAACTGTCAGTGTGCCTGAGTATTTTGTGGCAAATATTTTATTTATTTATTTAATTTATATCCTGGTTTCTCCTTGTGTAGGAGGCAGCTATACACAAGGCTATACACGGGTAACTATAGCTGCACTAGTGGTTCCTTCAACTGCAGGAGCTCCGTTGGTCACATGAGTCTCCTTTAAGCAAAAGAGATTCCTCATTCACTACAGTACTACATTTAAGCCCATGCGTGCCTTCCAACTTGGAATATTGAGCTGCCCAACATCACAGTGATCAACAAGGCTTCACCTTTGGAAGAGATACCATGCAAAAGATGAAGCAAGTTTGTTTTTTGTTGCTCCAGAGACTAGAGCATGAACCAATGGATTCAAATTACAAGAGAAGAGATTCCACTTAAACATTTGGAAAAACTTTTTGATTGTAAAAGCTGTACAGCAGCGAAATAGACTGCCATAGAAAGTGGTGGATTGTCCTAATTTAGAGGTCTTTAAAAAGAGGTTGAATAGTCATATGGGGGGAGGGCATTAGCTGTGTACTCCTGTATGGTAAGTGGTTGGGCTAGATGGCCATTAGTATCCCTACCAATTCTATGATTCTATGAGGAGAATTTTTTTTTTTTGTCTGCTCTACTCTCGATTTAAGAGCTGTGTATATCAGACAAAAACTCTTCAGGTTTGGCCCCCAATACCTGCATTTTATCCTCAGGAAAGCAGAATCTACATGACTTTTAAAGAGCGGCCTTTTCATACTGTGGACACTGCATTCTCACCACTGTACAACATTGTTTCGCTAACCCCCCTCCTGGTTATATTTAGAACAAGGATTCTCTTTCCAATTTTAAATTTTGTTCAGTGCCAGACATAGTTGCAGATCTCTAAACAAACACTAACCATAACACAGATAATGACACAATCCTACTCAAGAAAGTGAAATGTATACATGAGATTAGATGTTCCCGGATGGTAGGATTTATCTTTGTACTATTGTTAGTGTCCTTTCCCCTTCCTATTTTTGTCAGTTACTGAAAGGTTAAATTATTACTTAAAAAAAGCTCCAAGTATTCCAAAGATGTGCCTTGCAGTCTTTAAAACAATAAAAAGGAGTGTTAGAAGTTATAAATAGATGCCCTTTATCTAAGGCTCCGAGAAACAGGAGAAAATTAAATAGCACAATGGCTAAATTCAAAGGATAATTGTCTCCCTGCCCCCACTGCAAAATCCTCTGGTTTTCACTCAAACTAATAATTAAACAGAGTTCATGCATTTATTTCTATCAATGCATTATTTTATGTTGTATGTTTTAAGTTGTAGTCCACCTATTCAAGATGGTTAACTATTTAATAAGTCAACAGAAAGATTAAAATAAAATCAATTAAATATTACTCCAACTACAAAATTACATAACTGTTTTGAAGACATTCAAGCATTGATGAACTGTAAAACTAAGAAGGTGTATGACATAGTGGTAGCCATCAGAACTTCTTTGTACATGGCAGAACCAAAATGAAAGGATTCACTCTTCATTAGTTTTTCTGTTGCTTGTCAAAAGATGGTTTTATACAACAGAAGTATGCTTTATTACACACAAGTGATATTTCTAATGGCTGGTTATCTAGCACTTAGGTAGCCGCATTCTAGAATGAAAGGCCTGCTGCTCCATTTTGTACCCGTGTTTTGTTTTATTGATTGCTTGATTGATTGTATTTGTAGGCTGCTTTTCTCCCAGAAATGAGATGTTTTAGAAAATGAACTTCTTACTGTTAACTGTGATGTTACCTCATAGCAAATGCATGTATGTAATGAGATTGTTTTTTCTCAGAAATGATCAGTTTGAACAACAAGGAAGTGGTATCAAAGCAGCAGCACACAGAACAATAATCCAGTACTAAAAAGATCTCTTTAGTCAGGGGTCTTCAGAAAAACATTTTGGTCTCCCTGAAAAGCCTTTTCTTATGCTGAAACTATTTGCCAACCAAATATTTGGCACAGTTCCATCTTTATATTTCTTTCCCATTTCATCATGTTTGATTTTTCAAAAGGATGTTGTCTTGCTTTCTTTTCTTTTTTTTCAGAGCTAAGTTGGAAATGTTTTATTGCTGTATAAATCATATAAGATGTTGAGCTGGAAGCCAGCAGCTTCCATTATGCTGAATGAAGCAAAAGTACATTATGTTCTCATTTGTTCCTTCTTGCCAAAAATTAAAAACAGCATATTCTGCTCTAACTGCATCATCTAAAATACAACAGGGCCTCACATTATTCTTTCTCTCTCTGTGTGTATGTACGTACATGTATGTATTGTGTGTGTATGTATATATGTATGTATACACACACACACACATTAATATGTTTATTCAGTGGTTCTATATACTCTACAGGTATGTTTAAAGACAGATTTCAATGTTAGGTACCACAAAGAAAAGAATGATTACAGTGTTTTTCTTTTTGATTAATCTTTTACTGCCGTTCTCCCTCTCAGTCTTGCAGTCTCCTGAAAGTCTGAAATCTCTTCTTGTGCCTTTTATCCACATGGACAATGCAGAATGGTAAAACTGTTAAAATTGTGCTTGTCTACCACTACCCCATTTGGTTCATATCAGATTTTAGTGGAACACTTTTGCTGCTGGCAGAAATTTGAGCAGCACACCTGCACCCTCTGTGAGAGTTAGTTATGTATGTAACATCTTGTTGTATGAAGGGTGTATCTCTTTAAGAAACAGGCCTACCGAGCAATAGCAGCACCCTCTCCTTTGTGAGTGAGACCATTTCCGCACTAGCCTGTTATAGTACTATGATTCCACTTTCAACATCCTATGGAATCCTGGGGTTTGCAGTTTTGGGAGGGGCCGGCCCAATCTGCTCTGTTCAGAAATTCTGTTAAATTATGATCAGTTCAACACATCCCTGCCCAAGCAATTTTGGCAGTGATTCAGTGTCTCAAACAATGTCATCCCTGATGTCCGTTGGAGAGCATAGGATCTGCTATGTCCTTGGCTAAAAATTGAGTAAGTGAAAGCTGTTCGTCTACTACTAGATGCTTGACAAGAACAGAACAAGAGCTGAAACAGTGACAATCAAAACTGAAGGAGAAATTACTGTAAGGACTTGATTCTTCCTACTTTCTATTTCATTTTAGGTGGGTTCAAACAGTCGGCTTTGCTATCTCATTGTTCGCAGTCACCTTGCAGCAATTGTTCCAGCTGCACATTTCATCTTAACAAATATATTTTTGGATTGCATCTGAACTCACATGGATAACATCATCACTTACAGCAGGTGGGTAACATGCTATGTAAAACACACACATTCTCATACACAATCCCAATCAAGTTTACTCAGAAGCCAGTCTCAAAACAAAACTTACCAAGCTGATTGCCCTAAAAGCTGTGGACCTTCCAGAAATTCTTCTAATCTTTTCAGGGCTTTGTTCCAAGTCTTAATGAAAGGGTATAAATTGGCCAATGTCCACAATGCAGTTTCTAGTGGTTGACCCATTTTCTGTTTCAGCTCCTCGAAAGATCAGCACATGAATGCTTGACAGGAGAACACAAAACAACAGATGCTTTCAAGAACTCTAATGCATTTTAGAGTCCCAATATTACATCCTATTGATTGTAAGGGATCTTAACTGTGAAAACTGTGAAAACAACTAATCTTGGTTTAAAAGAATTATCATCACCACAAAAATATATAACATAAAGCTAATGCCTTAAGAAATGGTCAGATTTCAATGCACATGAAGTTGATTTAACTCAGTTCCACTCTTGACTGTGTAACAGAATAGTGCCCTCTTCTGACATAGCCCATGTTTATGATTTTTGTACAAATATAATAATAAAAAGGCCTTTGCTTCACAAATTCTAGTGCAATACATGCAATATCTCCATGTTTAGTAACCCCTATTATTTCAATACTTTAAGTCAAAAGGTAAACAAAGAATGAATCATAACTGGGTTTGAGCCCGATTAGGCAGAGGTAGGGTATATGAATATTTTATGTCAGTATGTTTGACTGCCTCCATATATGAAATACCAGCATATATATTCAGCAATCTCTATCTGGCCTCCAGCTGACTTCAGAGTAGATCTACTTACAAGTTCTTCCATCTGGACTTGAAACATGCTGTTCTTCTGAGATTTTATTTCCTGTAAGAAGTTCTGGAAGCGTTCCTGTAAATGTTGAAACAATAATTCTTCATATGTAGAAATACCTCTTTCTTTGCAGGCCTTTGCATTCTGAGGATGAGTGCCAATTGTTAAATAAAAACATTAATATATTCTTCAGAGCAGAATGTAAGTGCATCATGATATGGCTTACAGGAAACTAGACTAGAGATGTTATTCATTTATTTAGGGCATAATGAAATCTAATTCAATGGCAGTCTATAGAATTTATAAGGGAGACATGTGACACAGAAGGATCTAAACCTGCAACCATTAAGAGATCTTTTCTCACATCTGAGTGAAATCTTCAAGCTATTCAAGCCAGTCAGAATTTTCTTAGTCTTGAATATTTTATTCATCAACCAAAAAACAGCCGAAGATCATTCTGATGGCATGTTGAGCTAAATATGATGATTTTTTAAAAAAGATGACAAAACATGACTACAAAGAACCTGCTTCCCCACTCTTTCATTTCAAACAAGAGAAAGAAGCTGAAGATAACAGAGGATTACAGAATACAGGTGATATATATATATATATATAAAATGTTAATCCTCTTTCCAGTTTCTTTCTCACAAGGGGAGGAACAGACTGATTTTACTGAAACAATGGCATCATGTCTTTACTGAGATGTTATCAACAAGCAAAAGTTTATATAATCAGTAGCCTATTTTATTAAAAATAGAAACAACTGACATACCTCTTCTAGTGAAATGAATCTGGTGACAGATTCAACACTTTTCTTCTGTTATAAAAAATGAGAAAGACCACAAAAATGCATTAGTTAAAAAAAATGAATGAAGCTGCAGTTCAACACTAACATGGGAGTAAGACTCACTCAAGTCAGCATAAACATGTGTATAGAATATATTGCATATACTCATGTATAGGCTGACCTCATGTGTAAGTTGAGGGTGGGTTTTGGGGTCAAAATTATTGATTTTGATATGAGCCATGGATAAGTCAAGGGTCATTCCACAGAGAAGGGAGAGTGTCAGTGCACCTCAGGGGGGCAGTCATCCCTATCCAACGCCACCACCATTTTCTCACCCAGGCATTCATAAAGGAGTTTTGCCCCTTTACTCAGAGAAGGAGTGGTTCTTTTTTGATAAAAGTTATGGTACAGTATTACCTCTTATTAAAATAAAAGGAGTGGGGGAAGCATCCCCTTCTCTGTGTAGTGTGGAAGAAGGCAAGAGTTTTGTCCATCCCAACAGAACCAAAAGAAGCTGATTCCCTCTACTCTTTCAGCATTCCTTTGAAAGGAAGCACTAAGAGCCACTGCCACCACCATTTTCCTGCTCAGGCATTCCAAAAGGCTAGAAGCAGTGCCATGGCAGAGAAAGTAGAAACGGTCAGTTATTCTTTTAGGTTCTCCCAGGATGGATTAAGCTCTCACCTTTGAAAATTTACAAGCTGCTCACACAGCTCATTAATGAGTATATTTCCACTCTGCCAACGCTCATCTTGCACCAGCAACAGGTCACAGCTTGCTAGAAGTCCTATTTTTATTTCTACTTTTGATGACTGAAGCAATTGTACCAGAATCAGGGACCATGGAGCCTGTGTGAGGGACACATGGGCTCAGAGGAAAGGCCTCTCATGCAAGTCATAGAGTATCTGGGTTAGAAGGACCCAGTAGATGGATAGGAAAGATCTCAAGTGAGTCCAGGGGTCTGAGAAGTTTTACCTGCAACCTGCCTCCTAGTGACTGTGCTCTTGTGCTGTATAAACTGATTAAGTGAAGACATGGCTAAATAAGTAACCCGTGTAGTATGCTCTTGGGCAGCTAGCAAAAAACCAGCATCACTAACAAATAAGTTAAGCATCCTAATTAGGTGCAAGCTAACATCTGTTGCAAGATGGAGGGAGCAGATCAAAGCAAAACCTTTTCAGTTACAGTTGTTTCACACATTACACAGTAGAAAGCCCATGTTTCCTACCAAGTATGTGCTCAGCCAATTCCAGTTCACAGATGAGAAAGTATCTGTACTCTACATATGAGTGCAAAACAAGTATACTCAACCTAAACTTTATAGTAATGTATGGTGCCATGCAAAGACTCATTAAACTGTAAGTAGGAAATAGTTAAGAGCCAGTGTGGTACAGTGGTTTGAGTATTGGATTATGCCCCAGGAGACCAAGGTTGAATTCCCCACTTGGCCATAGAAACCCATTGGGTGGCCTTGGGCAAGTCATGCACTCTCAGCCCCAAAAAACCTTGTGATACTTCACCTTAAGGTTGCCATAAGTCAGAAAGGACTTGAACGCACACAACAACAATAACAAGGGAACAGACACTGATGAAAAGCAGGTAGTTTGTTAACTGTTGAAAGAACTGGGAAGATCAAACTGCAAACAGTATGGATTCAAATGTAAATGTCTACTGCATTCATAATCTTATAGCTAGCAATACTCTCAGTAACAAAAATTGGTTATTAAATACCAGACTGGTGATACATTCACAGATCATATGATTTTCTTCGTGTAAGTTTGCCATTTTACTCTTGGTGTCTTCAAGTTCTTTATATATGTTTTTGAAGCTTCGTAAAGGTGTCTCCATGCTAGAACAAAATTAGAAACAATTAGTTTGCATCCACAAATCCAGTATCATTTAAATTGGCGTGGGCAAGTGTGGAAGATGTGAGTGCTTCATTAACCTACCCATGAGACTTTGGAGGACTGTACCCCAATACATTCCCAATAGGGGGAAAAAAACCTTTTTGCCCTCAAATGCCATTGAGGGCGTTCTTGGGGGCATTTTGCCATGTTTTCTCCTCCTCAGGGTCATTTAGCCCAGAAAAAGCCTTTCTGAAAAACAGGGAGTAGAAGCCACTTTACTTCTTGTCTCAAAACAGGCCTTAGCTGGGCTTAAATTGACTTCTGGATGCCCTAGCGTGCCACATGCTTATCACAGACCACATTTCACCCATCTGATTTAAATTATCTCCTTAAAAAGTTGGATGCATTGGTTGATCTGTATACAGTGACAACATACTCAGGTTCTAACAGACTTTTACATCCAGTATTCCCCAAATGAGAAAGTCAAGACACACTGAGCCAGTAGTATGTAGTGGTCTGAGTGCTGAACTATCACTGAAAGTTCAGGGCTCGAATCCCTATTCTGTCACAGAAAACCCACTGGATGAACTTGGGCAAGTCACGCTGTCACAGCCTCTGAAGAAGACAACTTTCTCTGAACAAATCTTGCCAAGAAACCTCCATGATAGGATCATTTTATGGTTGCCGTAAGTCAGAGACAACTTGAAGGCACAAGTTCTTCACAGAGGCAAGAGCTTAACAACATCCTACATTAATGACATTGAAACTGTTCACTGTTCAAGCCAAGCTCTTGACAATTCAGTTCTGAACTCCTCAGAGATGAGCAGAGCAGATGGGAAGGAAGCAGACAGAAACTAGGGCTTCCTTCCACTATTTGTTTTGTTTTACTTAGCTCTTCTTCAGAGCAGTGCACCAAACCCTTTCTAGGTTAGTGGACATTTCTGTAGATTTGAGAGAGTATTTTACAAACTTGCAACATGGCTACCTAGTGCGCAAAACACAGCAGGGTTACCTCTTTCACAAAAAGTTTGCTCAAGTAGGCATGACCACTCACAAGACACCAGTTTCCCCCAAAAAAGAAAATTGGAGAGGCTGAAAAAATTAACTTCAAGACCAAAATGAGATCTGAACTCAGAAATACAAAGACGCTTTTGAAGACTGGGTTGCCTCATGTCTGCAGTACAAGGGCCTTTCAGCACTACGCTGGGTTTGCAGTTTAGGGAGGGGCGTTTAGAATTCTCAGCCAGAGAGCTCTTTGGCCTCAGTAAACTACAAACCCCAGAATTCCACAGGATGTTCAAAGTAGAATAATAGCACTATAACAATGTCGTGTGGAAATGCCCTAAGACTTTTATTGCTCTACCCTTGAAGACTCAGAAGCTGCAGCTAGTGCAAAATGCAGGAGCTTGATTTCTGACTGGAATATCATATATGTAGTGTGTAATGCCAGTTTTAAAAGAATTGCACTAGCTGCCAATATGTTTCTGGTCTGAATTCAAGGCGCTAGTGATGACATTTAAAACCCTAAACAGCTTTGGACTCCATATGTGCCTGCCAGGAATTAAAATCTGCTTGATGGGCTTCTCGATGTCCCTCCAGTGAGGTCAATACACTATATCAGGACATGGGAAAGAAACTTCTCATTTGTGGGACCTCAGTTGTAGAATGTTCTTCCCTTGAGGCTCAACTGGCACCAACACTCATATCATTTAGGCACCAAGTTAAACCTTGGTTGTTCACCAAAGCCTTTGGACCTCATTAATACAACCCGAAGAATGTTAAGTTTTCATTTTTAAAATCTGTTTTTAACTCATTGTTTAATATATTTTTAGCTTATTCAAATTAAGTTATTGTTTTCAACCTATTTCACCTGTTTTTAATGCTATTTCCAAGCCAGCCTGAGATCTCTTGATATAGGGAGGAATATAAATATTTTAATAAATAACTAAATAGTGATAATAAAAACAACAATAAGACAAACACACATATACCCAACTCTTAGAAAATAATACCTTTTAAATCTGTCTCTCAGGTCTGCAATATCATCTGTCAATTGTAGATAGGTTTCCTCAGATGCTTCCATTACTTTCTGCATTCCATGTAACTGCTGAACCATTCTCTGATTCATATATTTTAAGTTTTCAATACTGCCATTTAAGTCACATATCCTTAGTGAATCAGAATACAGTTTGTCAATATTAACACTTTTCTTTCGGGCTTACAAATCATAAAATCTTCTGTGCCCCGCCCAGAGTTTGGAAATAACATATTAATTGTAACAGGTGATTTGGATGGTTAGTTCCTTTTTGTGGTAATGAGGTGGAATTGTGTTATTTCCCCTTTCCTGACTGTGACTGTAATTCATTACATTTCAGTAGAATGAGAAAAGGGTTTTGCCTAGTACTCATTATTGTGTGGGTTCTGACACAGGCCTTTTCCACACAGGGTAAATAAAATAGGGCAGCGCAAGCTCTGACGGACATTGCCTACACGTTTGAGTGCGCTAGCTCATACATAATTGGTAAGCTCCACACCTTAATCCGCCTGGTTAAGTCGCCAACAGTCAGCGCGTGGGCTTTTTAAAAAATGGGGGAAAGGTGTTTTTCCCCCCTCATACCGTGCTGATTCGTGCATGACGTAATCGGAGGGCGGGCTGTGGGCGTGGACAGCTTCAGCGGTTGGAACGCACCGCGAGAAGCCTCCAAGCAGCGACACAGAAAAGCTTAAATCCTCCGCAGCATTACCAATAAAAGGCCAATTGCCGGCGCCTCCTCGCGCGGTCTTTAACCCATAGATGTTCCAGTTCAGCCAGCACAACTCCAAGAAGCCAGAATACAGCTAAAATGGGCCATTCAACTTCAGGAAACACCTCTTCCTCCATTGCTCACAGGGAAAGATAAAAGCAGAAAATGGGCGCAAGAACCCACCAGAGATAGGGAGAAAAACTGCACTCCACCCAGCTATGGCACGAAAATAAAAAATCGACACGGTTTATTTTACGGCTAGCAGGAGGAATGGGAGGAGGGAGTCATTGTGGGAGGAACTGCAGGGCATGACGTGAGCACGCATGTCATGACGCACGGGGCCATTTAAAAAAAAAAAGAGCTGCCAATCACATCCGCTGCGTGAATTCCACGGAACGTGCGGAAAGGGCCACAGTCTGAACAATAGGAGGGGGAGCAAGAAGAGTCACACACAGCCAGTGGCTACCCACATGAATCTTCTTGTGGTTGTTATACAGTTAGTGAGGAGCCAGTGCCAAGAGAATGAAAGCACATTTAAAACAGGAGTTACATTTGAGACTCAGGAAAGTTAAGTATTTTTAAAGAAAACTTTTAAAAAGTTAGCCTGCCTTTTTTTGCTGCCCTTCCTTCTGCCTCAATGAAAGAAACTATTCCTATTGCTAGAAGGAGACAGAATTCTCATAGGGACATACATAGGAATAAGTGTCCCTTATGCTTGTAGATGTCCTTCTTTGGGCCCTGTGGGGGTTAGTATTTCCTGTGCAGTGCCCAAAGCTACCCCCAACTTAGGCCATTTCCGCACTAGACTGTTATATTGCTATTATTCCACTTTCAATGTCCTATGGAATCCTGGGGTTTGCAGTTTAGGGAGTGGTCTTCAAGGGCCCCTCCCTAAACTGCAAACCCCAGGATTCCATAGGATGTTGAAAGTGCAATAATAGCACTATAACAGTCTAATATGGAAATAGCCTTATTGTAAAGCCTTTGACTCTACCCCACACAGCCCATTTCATGCTTTGCAGCATGAAGGAAAGCTCAGAAAAATCTCTGGCTACATTCCCATAGCTTGATACACAATGATGACATGAGTACTGAGATCTGCCAAGGTCCACCAGGAGTCCCAATTGTGCATCTGGCTATGGGGAGAGAGCCAGGCACCTCCCAGCCCGCCTGCTTTGCTGCATTTTTCAATTGAACAAAAATAACAGTAACATATCAGTACCTAGTAATATGTAACACAAAAAGGAGGAAGAAGGGGGGGGAGAAAAAGAAATGTAGCAGCACCTTTAAGACTAACTGGTTTTTATTTTTGCATGAGCTTTCACGAATATAAACCCATTTCTTCAGATGCAGTACAGAGTAAACTGCATGTCGCATATTACAGTAGTCCAGAAAACAAATAAAAGGTAACTAGCTCCTTTTTTAAGAAAATAATATTCCAAATTGTGACTCTACCAATACACAATATAGAGACACAGGAGAGAATATTGCGTACTTGCTGAAGTGTTTCCCCTGTGAGATGCACTAACATTGATTTCATTTTGGTGCCAAATTAAAATTTGGTTCTCTATCAAAATTTTTGGGGCCAGTGTCCATAAGTTGACTGCTTTGTTGATTTCTGATCCAGTCTACACTGTTTTTAAATTATTTTAGATTATTTTAATTCCATTTAAACTGCTTTAAATTTATTAAAACAGCATTTAATAATTTAAAGTAGTTTAAATGGAATCACAATATTCCCTTTAAACTGTATTCCACCCTGAAATCTTTGGATATAGGATGGGATATAAATATTTTTAAAACAGATGCAGTAAATAAATGCTAATTCAATCTATTAACATGCACTCAGGAGCTCCAGTCCAACTGTGCATGTCCACAGTAGCTGCTTGTACTAGACACTCTTCTGGGAAAGGAACAGTCACACATAGTTTTGCTTGCCTCATCTGCTGCATGGATGTTATGTTACAGTAAGCTTTGTTTAAAAACATATTGAAAGATAACATTGGTTCAGTGCAATACAAACAGTTGAAGAATTCCCACATCTTTCATATTCATAAATACTACTTGCAAACATACATTTCAGAATCTCCAGTGCTTTCTTCAAATATCTCAGCATCTTCATCAGAGGAGTATGGCATCATGCCTGCACAAGAAAGGGTGTGTGTGACATGTTGGATGTTGTTTGCAAAATATAGTATCTTTAAAATAGACTGCTAAGTACTGATTGCTTTAAACTACTTTTAAAAAAATCTAACATAAACACTTAAAAAACAGAGACATAAAATGAATAGACCTGTTTCTCACGATCTGATATTTAGGCATGCTGAAGACAGCTGTTCACAAGCATATCTATTTTTTCCTTTAAAAAAAAAATAAAATCAACACAAACACATGGGTATTTCATTGCTTCTCTAAGAATGCAAGGGAAATGTGTGGCATTACCCTACTTTAGCTTTACAACTTCCCTGCAAGGCACAATTACAGCATACTCATAATAACTATCTACTCATAATTAAATCTCATTGAATTCAATGGGAATTACTCTCAATAGAGTTGTACACTATTGTTGTCACATCCCTCAAGGTCACTGAGCTTCAAGGCTCTATAGCAGTGGACTGAATCCAGGTTTCAATTTGCCTCCATCTCATCTAATATCCACTACAATAAAATGGCTCTGTTGATGATCCTCACAGGGATAAGGTTATATGTTTACAGAATCGCTTGGGTAATTTGATTTCATATTTCTTCGGACACCTATAATTTCAATCCTAGAGAAACAGGACCCACTTCAACGACCACAGAAGTACTGGAACACTACTATTTCTTACAGTAGGATCACCACATTTGCTGAGAATTAAGCATAACTGGAAAAGTAACTATTGTCTCTCACAATTCTTACCATTATACTGAAAGTTTCCATTGCTGGTAGTTCTCAACTTGTCAGAATCACTTTCTGAAATGCTAAATTAAAAGAAAAATAGATCTCAAACCACCTGAAAGCATTTTATAGATGTAGAGTTGATTTATTATTCTTTCAGTTATTTGAAGCATTCTTCAGTTTAAGTGAACTACTTCATTATATTAGTATACGTAATGTAATTTACAAGAGATTCTATAAATTGTATGATAGACAGAATACACCATATTGAAATTATGATCAATATTTTGCCAGTATCAAGTATGATGTAGGGATTAAAGTTCAGTTATGTATATATGTCTTTACATACACATAATGCCAAAATACATGCTTAACCCCTGTATTATGACTCAGAATATTAACTATAATATTGGTACCATTTGACGTTTTTTAAATTTCACCCTAAATTTTTCCTGGGGTAGAAAAATGTCTCACAATAAACTGTCCCACAGTACCCTACACACACTCCAGAAAATGCTTACACTATGAAATAGAGGCTGGCCTCTCCCGAAACTGCAAACCCCAGTACTCCATAGGATGTTGAAAGAGGAATCATAGTGCTATACCAGCCTAATGTGGAAATGGCCACAGTTCCATGACTCTAGCTTTGTGGAGAGCAGGACTGTTAGCTACTACTCAAGTGCTGATTGTATCTTTTGAAGTGCTGAGTCAATGGGAAATAATGGAAATAAGTACAGTTTCTCTAACATCATTCTTCCTTCATTTCAGTTGCCTATCCATTGGACAATACAGGATCCTGCAACATCAGCACTTCAGATAATTGTGACCATGTGACTTTCCGAGATGTTGGACTACAACAACACAGGTTAGGGTTGATGGAAGTTGCAGTCCAACAATATCTGCAGATCCACATACTCCCCACACTGGATACCAGCAATACCTCTAGGCTGCCACACAGTAACATTTCAGTGTCCGCAACACGAGTCTATCTCAGTTAAAACCAGTGGAAACATCGGACAGTATAATGTTAATGTAAATTTACCAGTCATGGTAGCAGATGGCAATCCACTTTTTCATAATGGTATGAAAAGTTTCTTTGTCAACAAGAACATTTTGCCTTTTAGGGTCCAGCATGTTGTAGAGCAAGAGAAGTTTGCTGTTTTCCTGGCTATGACCAGTCACATCCTCCAAATACTTTATAAAAACAGATGCAGGTGCTGTTCCTACCAGAAAAAGGTGCAGGGAGGGGAACAGTAGCAGCAAGATGCCGTGAATAACAGTGATCTAGAATTTACAAAATTTCTAATCGCAAACTATGCATGTACAAACTTCACTGATATCAGCAAGAGTTTCTAGACTTCATGAAGAAGCAAGACAGTATCAAATATACCTGTTTCTCTGGTGCTGCAAACTTCAAATGTAATGCTGATTATATCATCTTCTGAGAATTCATCAGAGAGCGACATGTCATTAGCTACAGATTCATCAATTGTAGAACTGGCATCTCCTAAAACAAAAGTGGCAGGAGAAGACAGGATATCCTGAGGAATAAATTATTTTGTAAGAACAGATTGTGTTGACAAGAAATCATATACTTAAGACAATCTCCCTACCAGACATCTCCCTGAAAAAGGAATCAATTTAAAATTGTATCAAAGCCAATGATTGTGTGATTTGTCAGATCCACAAAGGAAAATAATTTAAAACTTAGTATATTTGTTTCTTTAGTACTTTGGCTTAACCTTACAGAACTTGGAGCTTAACATACAATAGCAGTTTGTGAGAAAGGATTGTGTAGTATCAACTGGCCCTACTGAAGTATATGTTCTAATCCTCCATGATACTATAGCCAAATCTTCAAATACATTCAAAACCAAAGCCACAATATTTATATACCAAAATCAGGGTCTTTAATAACTTCCAGGCTGAAACTAAACCTCTACCTCTGGAGCAGTGGGAGGATTTTAATGCACAATTGTGATTTGTTGGCAGGCAGTTGGCTTCTTCCTAGCTGCAATCAATCATTGCTTTTCAGGTGTAAGCTAAATGCAGAATCACAATTAACTTTCCATATCACTGGGGATGCTGCAGTTTCCCAGCATGTTCATCTTATCATGTCCCCACTCAAAGAATGGGGATGACGTAACTGCTCTGGCATACCCTACAATATTTCACAAAAGAAAACTAGGATGTGTGTGGGCCAGCAACAACTGAGTGTGGTTAAGATGGCAAAAGTTATTAATGAGGAATAACAGACAAGCTAGGAGGAGGTAGAGAAATAAGACTGTCCCTGCCAAATTGAAATAGTTGGAGGATATGCTCTGCATGAGGAAGGAAAAAATCCAATTCAACTGAGCAGCCATTTGAAAAAGCATTCTGAGTGATTTATTTTTTGAAAAAAAACCCAATCATTTGTATTATGTTATATACTTACTAATTTAAATGTGATTGCCCATTTTGTTCCTAATTGCTTTTAAGTCAACTTAGACCTGTGGCAACTCTGTGAATGAGAAACTTCTGAGTTACCTTATTATCAACATCTCTTATCACATTTGCAAAATCAGGGCTGTGGCTTACTTTATCAATCTACATTATGGTCTTCCTCTTTTCCTGTTGCCTTCTACCTTGCCAAGCATCATTGTCTTTTCTACTAAGTCATGTATTCTCATGATATGCCCAAAGTATGGCCATTTCCACACTACACTGCAATTGGAATATGTTTGATACAGCTGCCAATCACATAACCTTCAGCCACAGGAATGACACGAGTGACACCGTCTCCACTGTCTATAACTGTCCCAATCAGTGTTCGCTCTCCTACTTGTCTGGATGTCCAAGATGCAGCTAAGGCAAGGACGACCTGAACAGCAACGTAAAGCCCAGGAACATTGAAGGATTCAAACATGATTTCAGCAGTATATTCCCTGTTTTCTGGAGTATTTAGAGGAGGTTCAGTCAATAGAAAATAATGATTTTCAGGTTCTGCCCTTAAATATTCAAAGATAACTTGTTCCACAAACCTCTCCATCAAGTCCCAGTCTTCAACTATACCATGACGGATTGGCCACTTTGTTGCATATGTTGGTTTTTCTATTGCTTCATCCCCAATAAAGAAATCTAGGTCATCCACACCTTTCATAACCCTTCTTTGTGCTTGGTCGACAACTTTGGCCAATTCCTTAATAGCAATACATGAAGGAATGATGAACTGTGGCTCTGTATTTCCAGCATATCCCAGTTTAGTATACCCTGTGCCACAGTCCACCACGCAGGCCGCGAACCGCCCTGCCATCCTTCCCAGGTTGAGAGAGACAGCACTGAGGAAAAGGTGCAGAGCAAACCGCTGGACTCGCTACTTGCCTCCTTCAACTATGGGAGAGCGGGGGGGAGAGAAGCCACCCACTTCCGCAAAGGAGCCAGCCAGCCAGTCACTCCCTGCCCCAGCCGCTGCCTCTGCCTGCCTCCCTCTCCCCCGACTCACTCCCACACGCACAGCCCCGGCGAGTGAGCGAGCCCAAGATGGCTGCCTCTTCCGTCCCTCCTACCCACCCAGCCTTGAGCGCGGCCGAGGGAGGAGCGATGAGAAAAAACCACACTACACTGTTATAGTGCTATTATTCCACTTTCTACATCCTACAGAATTATGGGGTTTGTAGTTTAGCCGGGGGGGGCATTTAGAAGTCTCAGCCAGGGAGCTCTTTGGCCTCACTAAATTACAAACCCCAGAATTCCACAGGATGTTGAAAGTAGAATACTAGCACTATAACAATGCAGTATGGAAATGAACTATGACACTCTCAGATTAGTTATCTTGGCTGCTAGGGAGAATTCAAGCCTGATTTGCCACTGCTGCTCCTCAAATGTCAAATAACAACAGCAAAACTACAGAGTGCTTACACTTTGGTCCACGCATAATGGCTTGAAGCTGCAGGAGAGTAGATTTTGACTGAACGTTACAAGGAACTTCTTGGCAGTGAAAGCAGATTGGCAGTGGAACCAATTGTCTAGAGAGGTGACCAGGCCTTCTTCTCTGGAGATCTTCAAAAAGAGGCTGGACAACTACTTGCTAGGGATGCTTTAGCTAGAAATTCTGCACTGAACAGGGCCATTTCTGCACTAGCCTGTTATAGCACTATGATTCCACTTGCAACATCCTATGGAATCCCAGGGTTTGCAGTTTTGGGAGGGGCCAGGTGGCCCCGCCTGAAACTGCAAACCCCAGGATTCCATAGGATGTTGCAAGTGGAACCATAGTGCTATAAGAGGATAGTGCGGAAATGGCCCAGGTCTTGGACTAGATGGCCCATGAGACCTCTTACAGCTCTATGATTCTATGACTCCTTTTTTCTACTGCTTTCTACCATGCCAAACATTATGGTCTTTTCTAGCAAGTCATGTCCTCTCATGTGATATCCAAAGTACAGCAGTCTTCAGTTTAGTCTGCTCAGCTTCCAGGGAGAGCTGAGGCTTGGTTTGCTCTAGGATCCATTTATTTGTCTTTTTGGCAGGTCAGGGTGTCTACAGATCTCTCCTTAGCAACACATTTCAGATGAGTTGATTTTCTTCTCATGATTCTTCACTGTCCAGCTCTCACAACTATACATAGAAATTGGAAATATACTGGCATGGACAATCTTGACTTTAGTGTTCAAAGCTATATATTCTATACTTTGGTATCTTGTCTAATTCCTTCATAGCTGCCTTCCTAGTCCTTATTCTTCTGATTTCTTAAGTGCAGTCTCTATTTTCATTAATATCTGAACCAAGGTATAGTAGTACTTCACTTTTTCAGTGCTTTCATTTAGTTATGTAAATCATGTGATTGTTTTTTTTTTTCAGTGTTCAACAGTATGGCCTAAATTCCCAAAAGGTACCAGATCTCATCTGTTCTTGGAAGCTAAGCAATCAGCCCTGATTATTACTTGGATAGGAGACCACTGATGAATAGCTGTAGGCTATATTTCAGAGAAAGAAACTAGTAAACCACCTTTAAGTATTCATTGCCTAAGAAAATCCTAGGAAATTCAGGGGGTTGCCATAAGTCAACAGGTGAATTAAAAGAATGCACACAGACACAGATTGTTCAACTGTAAATCTGCCTTCACATGTTTTTCCTTGACTTCCTTCAACAGTTGTTCCAAGTCTTTATTATTTTGTGCTTGTAGCATGCTGTCATCCATGTATCTTAAATTGTTGATATTCCTTCCCTCAATTTTCACCCTCCCTTCTGCCGAGTCTAATCCAGCTTTGCATATGTTACAGAGCATTATTCACCATAATAAAGTTGTTTGCAGACAGAAGGCATTTTCCATTGGAAGCTTCCTCATGTTAACTGGAAAAAATTGTACCACTATTTTATCCTTTTCTCTTTAATAGATTTTCCATGGTGAGAAAAAGGAGCAAAAGTGGAAAAACAAGCGACAATTACAAGTGGCAGATGATGTTGAGGAGTTCCAGACTATGGGTTTTAATCACACTTTTGCCCTGCCTCATTCATTGAATTTTATGGCAACTTCAGATGTTGTTAACCACCACTTATAATACCTTTATTTTTCCACCACTTCTTTTGTGTTTTTTCTTACTGTGGAAAATCCATTAAGGAAAAATAGCTGCAGAGTGCCTTCTAACTGCTAATATGAGATGCTGTCTGCCTGTAAATGTTTGACATTCCCACAGAAAGAAGAGTTGCCCTACAGATACCACACTCTCCCATGTTTCAGGTAAAAATAGGAGTATTTGTAACCATTTGATTTTGGAGCAGTAAGGATCACTCTGACACAGAGCCAGATAACTCGCGTCTCCTCATGATATGTTCAAAGTATGACCATTTCCACACTACACCATTATAGTGCTATTATTCCACTTTCAACATCCTATGGAATTCTGGGGTTTGCAGTTTAGGGGGGCATTTAGAATTCTCAGCCAGGGAGCTCAGTAAATTGCAAACCCCAGAATTCCACAGGATGTTGAAAGTGGAATAATAGCACTATAACAGCATAGTGCAGAAAGGCCCACACTCATCATATATGGCTAACGGCTCTTCTCCTTGTTGTTCATTTACACTGCAATAACCTTCCCTACACCAGCTTTGAAAATAGAGTAGCTGCAGTAGTAAGTTGATTCTTATTCATTTTTTTGGGCAGGATACTGGTTGGACCTGGTTGTACTTTAAAATACAGCTGGAACTCCAAAAATTCAGGCATATTTATCTGGGTTCAGCTTTTTTTTTAAGTCCAAGGGAAGCAGGGTTTTTTTGTACATGTGTGTGCATTTATAATACAAGCTAATGAGACATAAAGGTAACTCTCATGTCAAAGTGAACTAAGTGAACTGCATCCCCATCTCCCAAATTCTCATCAAATAATACATAACTTGTTACACTTTTTTCTTAATGAAAAACAGTCATCAGGAAAGGAAGGCACCGCCTATTTTTCTTTGGTATTTTCGTTACTGCCGTCATAAGTAAATACCTTAAAGGAGTTAAAACCTGTTTGACCTTAGAAGCCGAGTCGTGTTAACCCTGGTTAGTATTTGGCTGGGAAACCGCCAACGAATACCAGGTACCGCAGGCTTGATTTCCCAGGAAGAAACTGGCAAAAGCACCTTTGAGTATCCCTCGCTTAAGAAAACCCTATGAAATTCATGGGGCCACCATGGCCTCAAAGACCCCTCCCTAAACTACAAACCACAGGATTCCATAGGACGTCGAATGTGGAATAATAGCAGTACAACACCCTAGTGCAGAAACGGCCAGACTCCCCGCCTCTCTGGAAGAACAAGGAGCGGGCGGAGCCTTCCTTCAAAGCGCCTCCCACCAGGGCCGTTGCCGGCCGCCCTCTGGGCCCAACTCCCCTCCCAGCGCGGCCTGCCGCCTCCCTACCGGCGCCAAAGGAGGTGGCGCGGCCTGGCAACGGCAGCAAAGGCGGGGAGAAGGAAAGGGGCGTCGGCGTCGGCCCTCTCCCGTCCCCTTCCCTTGTTCTCCACTCCCCCTTCCGAGCACTTCCTAGGTCGAGGCTCGAAAGCGGCTGCGTGGGGCTGAACGGCGGGGCTGCTGCGGAGGAAGCTCGGCGGGGGCTGCTCGGCGGGGGCTGAAGCGGAGCACCCCCGCGGCCGGCCACCATGTCTCGGGGCTCGATCGAGATCCCCCTCCGGGATACTGACGAGGTAGGGGGCGCGAGGGGGCTGGCGGGGCGCGGGCAGGAGGGCGGGCTTGGCGCTTTCTTCGTCTCCCCCTTCCCTCTGGGCGTTGTTAGGGCTGCCGCACCGAAAACTGCAGCTCGCTCCTGTACCTTTGAGGGGAATTAAGAAGAGGAACTTCGGCAGGTGTTGCTTGTTACCTGGTGGTGTGACGGGCAAGACCAGCAGAAATTCTCTCGTCTGCGCTGCCACTAAAGTTACAGGAGTCAGCCACAGTTTTCAGTGTGGGAAACCTAGATTTTTGCCTGTAGGGTTGCTGAGGGGGATCAAGGAAGGAAGTTTAGTGAAGCAGCCCGAACTGGTTAACTAGCCATTCGCTAATATTTTTTAAAATGTTCGCCATCAGTATAACAAGAATTGGGATTCCCGTATCAGTCATAAAGCATGAATCAAATGACTTTTACTATTCTTCTTACCAGGCTGTGAGCTTGATGGGGAGGGGGTGGGAATGATGATGTTGGAAGGAGTTTTATAAAGTCTCAGACGGTATGCGAGCAGATCTTAAATCCTGTGACTTTAATAGTAACCGTCATCTTTTATGTATAACACAGGAGACGATAACTTTGATAGGTCCTTTTGCTACTTGTTTCTTGCTGTCTGCGGATGTGAACGTGGATTTGGGAGCTGAAGAGTGTGCACAAGATGGTGTTCTTAAGAACCGCTCCTCCTTTCTGTATTTAAAATGTTGTATCAGTTTTAGACTTTGTAGTAAGCATGCAAATATGCATCCAAATGAAAGTGCAGCTCTCCTAATTGTACACTTTTCTTCAGGACACTGCAAACAAGACGATATTTTCTGTATGTTAGCACATAAATTATGTATGTGATGCACCACATATGCAAATTTGGGTTACTTATTTCTCTGTTCTGTGAAGGAAAGTAGGCTTGTATGAGATCTTCTTTGAGTTGTAAGACCAGAAAAATTCACAGTTTAAGCACTTTATCAAGGTGGACATTTAACACGTCTGAAGGGAAAAACTATTGTGAAGTACAGTGATGCATGACTAAATTTTTGTTGTTAAATGCATGATTATTGTATTATTATAAAGTTAGTTTACATTGGAGTATGAATATTTACACTATTCGTGTTTTATTTATTTTTAGGTCATTGAGCTTGACTTTGATCAGTTGCCGGAGGGGGATGAAGTTATAAGTATTCTGAAACAGGAACATACACAACTGCATATATGGATTGCTCTAGCGGTTGGTATCTTGCCATTTTCTTGTATTCTGTTCATTTGGTCCCTGCATATCCCACCTTGTATCTGTCATGAAACTTAGGATGGTATAGATGGGGTGCCCAGGCAGTTGACTGCCCAGATCCTGACTAGACCCAGGCCGGTGTGGAAGTTGCCATAATACTTCATTAACAGAGAAGATAACAAAAGGCTATGCACAACAGTGCCACTCAGAATGGTATTCCAAGGACTGAAACCAGTCCCCAATCTATTACCTGCTGGTCCCTGATGGGCTTCCAGAAAAGAAGCCATCAGATGTGGCCAGAGAGCACAAATATGATGTAATTCACATGGCGCACTGGGTGGAAAAATTGCCACTCCTCCACATCAAATAGCTTGAGGTATACTGATCTAGATGAAATTGTCTCTGGCTGTACTGCTAGTTGCTTCTTAGTTGCTAGATTCTAACACAAAAAGGTAAAACATATAGGATTGAGCGGGACTAGATTATCTCAGAGGTCTTCTGGTTCTGTAATTATTTGGACGTATCATCTGTCTTAAAAGTAACTGTGATTTTTGGGTGTGTGAGGAAGGGAGAGACTTAATTTTGAAATTGATTTTTGGGTGTGTGAGGAAAGGAGAGACTTAATTTTGAAATTATCACTTTTCTTTCATCTGCCATTTAATATATTATGCACTGATGACAGTAAACGTATGTGGATCTCTTGTATGTGTGGGAAGAACTCCTTTCAAGTAGAAGGTACTGACCCATGCATAAAAGAAAACCATGTATTACATAGTCTTACATGCGGTCTTACATAGAAATGAATGAGTGACATGTTACAAGTGCACACCAGAGATCATATGCCTAGGATGGATTCATTTATCATGCAGTATCTATAGGAAGATCATCACTGATCAGCTGAGGAAAGGCTTGTGTCATGTTCTAATCAAATATAACACACAATTGTCAAAATGAAAAATGGCTGGTAGGTTTAATAGAGAGATTGCCTCTTCATAAATGTAGTGGAGACTGACCACAAAGTCTTCTAGATCAAATATATTGAACAAATGCTGCTAACTATGTTGCTTTTTATTTTTTTAAAAAAATCATTATGTTGCTATAGACTTGTGTTTTTATTTTTACGGCAAAACTTGGGTGACGCAGATACTGATTTCATGGTGATTCTCTGATACTAGAGAAGCGTTATCAAATCAGTGTCTATTTTACCCAACCATTTCATTAAAATACAAGCTGGTGAATTGTTTCAGTAAAGCAGTGTTGAAATTATTCTACCATTTTGCATTTTCCTTTTTCTAGCTGGAATATTACAAACAAGGCAAAACAGAAGATTTTGTGAAACTATTGGAGGCTGCTCGTATAGATGGAAATCTTGATTATAGAGATCATGAAAAAGATCAAATGACTTGCTTAGATACCTTAGCAGCCTACTATGTACAGCAGGCTCGTAAAGAAAAGAATAAAGACAACAAGAAAGAGCTTATTACACAGGCTACGCTGCTGTACACTATGGCTGACAAAATCATTATGTATGATCAGGTAAGAACAAATAACTTCATCTTGAAAATATCCTACTTCATGTGTTCTGCAGCATTGTTGCATCTATGCTCCAGTTCAAACACTCATGAATGTATCTTACACATAGTTAGTGCATTTTTTCTAATGTGACTTCATTTTTAAAAAAATATGAATCCTCTTGGTTCATGAGATGCTAAGTGTAACAGAAGGATGTTTGTAAATTACTGCCCATAGTTGCTCTGAATATACTGCCATGGTGGGATCCACAGCTGGATAACCCATACAGAAACCTTTTCCTAGATATGGTTCGCTCTCACCAATGTGACAATAAGCAGAAATGCATTTCTGTGTATGGGTTGGAGCTGCTTGAAACAGGCTGACAAAAACTTTGCTGATGGGAAGGTAGCTACTGTTAGCATTTTACCATTTCTTTAATGGTAAGCCTCCTGATTAATATCTCTTTGAAGAGAGGCAGCATGATGTACTGGTTTGAGTATTGGACTGCAACTCTGGAGACCGGGGTTTGAACCTCTGCTTGGGTATCAAAACCCACTATGTAACTTTAAGCAACTCTGTCAGCCTCAGAGGAAGGCAAAGACAAAAACCCTTCCAAACAAATTCTGCCAGGAAAACTCTGTGGTAGGATTACCTTGGAGTTGCCATAAATAGGAAACAACTTTGAAGGCGCACAATAACAGCAATGTCTCTTAGGATTATTTTACTAATGCCTTTACCTGCAAGTCAAGGACATATAATGGCAGTATTTCTTCAAAAGAAAGTTTGTAAAGCCATTCAGTTCTTTACTATAAATGAAAATGAAAAACTGCCTTGTCCCACAGGCTTACCATCTAATCAAAGACAAGAGATCTTAGACAAGGAAAGAAAGCAAAAGAGGGAGAGAATCTGTTGGTAAAATGGCCAGGTGAAATGAAATGCTTGAAGGAAAGGGTAGTAGCTCAGTGGTAATAGCAGCTCCTGTACTTTGCATGCAGGAGAGACTACAAGTTCAGTCTCTGGAATGTTCAGGTAGGCCCAGAATTTCAAAGTAACACGTTGCAATAATGCTGTTACCTGCAACCTGTTAGTTTTAGGCATAAATGGTGGTCCTTTGGGAAGATACCATAATGATTAGTATGATTTTTTTAAAAGAATGGTGTAATGAGCAGTGGTTATACATTGAAAGAGTAGTGGATTTAGGGCATTTCTCTGTTTTAAAAGGGTTTTTAAAAAATTAATCAAAAGTAATGTAGAAGACACAGAAGTAATATGCTAGTTTTGAAGTAATGTGTACTATGTAGTTGTTGTATTCCTTCAGGTCATTTCTGACCTATGACGACCCTAAGGCAAATCAATCATGGGATTTTCTGGGGCTGAAAGTGTGTGACACACCCAAGATCTGCCGAGTGGGGAATTGAATCCTAGTCTCCAGAGTTGTAGTCAGACGCTCAAACCACTACACCACACTGGCTCTCGTGTAGAATCATAGAGTTGGAAGAGACCTCAGGGGCCATCCAGTCCAACCCCCTGCTATGCAGGAACACCCATCAAGGCATTCCCAACAGATGGCCATCCAGCCTCTGCTTAAAAACCTCCAAAGAAGGAGACTCAACCACACTCCGAGGCAGCATATTCCACTGCTGGACAGCTCTGACCGTCAGGAAGTTCTTCCTGAGGTTCAGGTGGAATCTCCTTTGCTGCAGCTTGAATCCATTGCTCCTTGTCCTAGTCTCTGGAGTGGTAGAAAACAAGCCTGTTCTCTCCTCAACATGACATCCCTTCAAATATTTAAACATGGCTATCATGTCCCCTCTTAACCTTCTAAACATCCGCAGCTCCCTAAGCCACTCCTCGTAGGGCATGGGTTCCAGACCCTTCACCATTTTGGTCACTCTCCTCTGGACACATTCCAGCTTGTCAACATCCTCCTTCAATTGAGATGCCCAGAACTGTACACAGTATTCCAAATGAGGCCTAACCAATGTAGAATAGAGTGGTACCATCACCTCCCTGGATCTAGACACCATACTCCTATTGATGCAACCAAGAATCACATTGGCTTTCTTGGCTGCCGCGTCACACTGCTGACTCACGTTCAGCTTGTGATCTACCAAGACTCCTAGATCCTTTTCACATGTACTGCTATCCAGCCACACGTCCCCCATCCTATACTTGTGACTTTCATTTTTTCTGCCCAAGTGCAGGACCCTACATTTCTATCTGTTGAAATTCATTTTGTTAGCTTTGGCCCAGCTCTCCAATCTGTCAAGGTTGTACTGAAATTTGATCCTATCCTCTGGTGTGTTAGCAACCCCTCCCAGTTTGGTATCGTCTACAAATTTGATCAGCATGCCCTCTGCTCCTTCATCCAAGTCATTGATGAAGATGTTGAATAGCACTGGGCCCAGGACAGAACCCTGTGGCACACCACTAGTCACTTCTCTCCAGGATGAAAAGCAGCCATTGGTGACCACCCTTTGGGTGTGGTCGGTGTACTGCGTTACTTTCTTCATTTTTAAAAATATTGATGGTCATGCGGCAACATCTGAATGTAACATTCCACCCCATGGGTAGGCCTGGCGTATTCTTTAAACCACCTTGAGTCCTACTTTTGGGGGAAAGGCAGGATATTAATAAGCTGCTTGAAAACCTGATTAGCCACTGCCGGTCACGGTGGATGTTTCTGAACTGGATGGGTCAATGGTATAAGGCAGCTTCATACATTCTTGTTACGGTAAAAGAAAAGGAGATCCAGATGTAAGGTGGAACAGTACCCCAGTAGTTGGGGAAAAGTGAAGCATGCTTGTAAACAGAAGTTGGCATGGATAGATCAGAACTTTCTATGAGGATGTCATAGAGGAAGAAAAGATATAGGAACAATGCCAGAGGGACATTTGATGTAATGTAATTCTTTGGTGTGACTTCTCTCTTGAAAAATGTTTAAGAAAACTTATTTCTTGTTTCTTGCTTTTGTAGAATCATTTACTGGGAAGAGCTTGTTTCTGCCTTTTGGAGGGTGATAAAATGGATCAAGCTGATGCACAATTTCATTTTGTGCTTAACCAATCTCCAAATAATATTCCAGCTCTTCTTGGTGAGACATTTGTGAAATATGATGCCTATATGCTGTTTTCTCCAGAGCAGATAGCGTAGACAATAAAGATACTAGGAAGCAGAATGGAGGAGAGGATGGTTTTAGGCAAAATCTTTTTTGTCTGTGTTTTTCATTTTATCCGAGGTATATTTTTCCCACTGCTTTCTTAAATAAAGAATCTGGAAATGATTCCCCTTCCCAACACTTAGTCTGCATGACTAGAATATGAAGGCCTGCATCAGTGAAGATACTCCTTATAGACGAAGGATGGGAATTTTCCCTCCCATATGCTGTTTATGCTGCCCTAGGTGTCAGTGGCGGTGGCAAGGAAGGTTGAAGTGCAGTGTTTAGAGGGAATGTACAGTTCCCACCCCTGTTGTAGGCAAAGTAAATTATGGGAAGTCATTCACATCTGTATTTTAGATTAAATTTTGTACTGATTCAGTATCCTGTAGCTCTCAGTATTTTTGCTTGCAGTTTATACCATTAAAATTGAAGTAAATATTCATTAAAGTTGAAAGCTTCATTCCAAATAAAGATTCTTAATATTACCATCACCTGTACTAGTTATACTTGCTATTTGAGAGATGTTAAGTTATCTAGCTATTGACTAATTGAGTGATCATTTTATATGCTTCAGTATACTTGCAGCAGGTAAAAAGGTTAGCTGGTGTTGATTTGATGTTTGTCATGAAGCTAAAATAGGTGTTTGTTTATTGTTGCTTCCCCAAATAGGTAAGGCGTGCATTTCATTCAACAAGAAAGATTACAGAGGTGCCCTTGCCTACTACAAAAAAGCACTAAGAACCAACCCAGGCTGCCCAGGTAAGAAGTGTAAAAGCTCTTCTTTAAAGGTCACTTCTGGGGTTCCGTTGAGACTAAACAATGCCCTTCAGTTCAGGCAGGCTAAATAGCAATATAGTTCTTAAAAGCTGTCCTGCGATTCCCCTGTTCAACTTGTCAGTGCTAGCTTTTTCTTGCGTTGGTGCTGAGGAACTGACAATACAGCCTGAAAGCGAAAAAGGACATTTTAAGTAAACTGATTTTAGCTCAGACTGAGTCAAAATAAGGTTAATGTATTCAGCCTATTGCTGGATCAATATCTGTTAATAAAAAAGTGCAAACTTTCGATATATATGTATATTGGTAAAGTAGAACACAAAGTAAATGAACTTGCTTTAGTTAGTCAGATCTGTGACTCCTGGCAGTAGATCTCCAGACTGGGGTCTTTCTCAGTCTTTTATCTGAGATCCATTGTCATTGGAGGTGCAAGGAATTGAACCTGGAATATAAAAATATAAGAAGAGCCTTGTTGGATCAGACCAAAATCTATTTAGTCCAAGGGTAGGCAGCTTTGGTTGGCTGGGCGGGCGGTGGCTGTTTTTTAACCTTGCAGCCATCTGGGGCAACAAAGCCAGCAAAAAATGCACCCAAAACATTGAAAAAAACCAAATCTGGACACCACCAGAAGTCCACTTCTGATTTTGAAAAACTGATTTTTTTAAAAATGTTAACAGTAGAATGGGAGGCTGGAAGCTGAGTTGCTGCCTCTGGAGACAGCCAGGAAAGAATTCACCTTTTTTGTCTGGAAGGGCAAACTGCCCCCTCCCCAAAACAGCTTTGAGGGCTGCAGGGAGACCAGGGTTGCACTTTTGCCACCCTAGTATAGTCCATCTAGATGCCTTCTGGAATTCAGCAAGCAGAGTATGATGGCAATAATAACCTTCCTTGGTTGCTCCCCAGCAGCTAGTATTCACTGGCCAGTAATATACCCAGAGGTAGTCATATTGTGTATGGTGAAGAGGCCAACTGCCGATGAGGTGGGGCTATTTTTTATCAGCTTAACCTACATTAATCTATGATTGCAAATGCAAATGTTGAATCAGAGAGTTACTGATAGTGCTCTGCCAATGAATTGTGGCCTTTGCATAGCTGTTGTTTCAGTAACAACAGCTTTAGGGGCTGGGGGAGCATGGCAAAACCTCATGGTTGTTGAAAGCTAAGAATAATTTTCTGGCTCAGGTAATTAATTTAGGCTGGAGAAGAATTTTGTGGCTTCTTCCTGTTTTGAGGTGGGTTTTATGAGCCTTGAAACTCATTTCCAAAGTCAAACTCAGAGAATTTTGCAATCTGCAATTTTAATAAGAATTTTCAGTTCAGTTTTATTGTTCATAACACTGGGTCAGCACAATATGTGGGGAAGTGAAACAATATATTACAAAAATAGAAAGTAAACTAAATGCAAAGTGGTAAGAATGATTTGTAAATCCAAGGATGCTTAATTTAGTTTTAAAAATTTTCCCATATGCCAGCAGTTAAGAACTGTGTGTCCTCTCAAACAACTGGCCGTTTGGTATCTGCTGACAGAAACTTTAGTGCCGAGCAAGAAAGTAACCTCCCCTCCTGCAGTTCATTATTCTGATTTCAGTTTCAGAACCAGTGAAAGACCCATTCTTGTCAATTCAAAAAAATTAAAAATGTTTGGCATTTAGAGGAAATACAGATAAGTACTAGAAAGAGGCTGATACAGATCTGAAGCTATTGCAAAATATATAGTATTCATCAAGTTTTCTAGAAGTAATGATAGATCAGTCTATCTTCCTTGAATGAAAATATGGGTGCAAATTGTGAAAAAGCTAAATCTTGAATTTGCTTGCCATCTTTCCTTGTTAGCTGAGGTTCGGTTGGGCATGGGCCACTGCTTTGTAAAGCTGAACAAGCTGGAAAAAGCTCGCCTGGCATTCAGCAGGGCACTGGAACTCAACTCCAAATGTGTAGGAGCTTTAGTTGGACTGGCTGTCTTGGAACTGAATAACAAAGAGGTAGGTTTGACCTAAAAGGATAACAGCAAAATACTATGCATAGTAGACAGCTTAATCAGAATATCTTTTCTGCAGTCAAGGAAGTTAGACAAGTTAGAAATGAGAGCTTCACCATTTCTAGTTCAGCAGATTCATATTTACTTTTCTTTGATCTTGAAATAATATAACTCCTAATGAGTTTAGTACTGGTACCAGCATGTCCTATTCAGGTTGTCAGTATATGCTTAATCTGCTGCAGCCTTCCCGTCATAATTACTTGATGTGGGCTAGTGGTCCCTGTAGGCATATGCAGGGGAGGGGGTTGGCATAAGGACTTCCTGCTTCTTAGTGCTGAAATAGAGCATGTTGCAAGCTTTGGATAGCTCAGGCTGCAGTGCTTGAGGCTATCAGGCTACGTGGGTGAGATTTCATGTCTTTGAGGTGACATGATGCTTGAAAGTGCTATAGAAGAATTGTTCTAGAAATCATAAAGTAAAGGAACAGACAGAAAGCTACCATCAACTGAAATAATAAATCAGGTTTTATTAATGTTGTTTTCAGGCTGATTCCATCAAAAATGGTGTCCAGCTGCTGTCTCGGGCATACACAATTGATCCCAGTAACCCAATGGTGTTAAACCACTTGGCTAATCACTTCTTTTTCAAAAAGGTAACACAATTGCAAAAGTTACGTTAGTTGAAAACACTTCACATTGTTTAATAACAGATTAGGATTGATACTGTTTTATCTTGTTGAGGCAAAAACAATATATGTACTTCAGGATCATCTTTTAATTAAAGGCACAAAAGGCTAAATTTTAGTATTGTTCTTTTTAAATGAACTGTCCAACATTTCTTAAGACATTTCTGAAGACATTTCTTATTTTGTAATTGTATTGTAATTTTGTTTTAAAAACATTATCCTTGTCCGTGTTCATAAACATATATTCCTCAGAACTCTGTGTTGCATTTACATGGAGAATCAATTAATAATCCATAAGTACTAGGTATTTTGGCTATATGTTTTGGCTTCATTTTCTGTGTAAATAAAACAGAATGTCTGTTTCTCTATAAAAGACAGAATGCTGTGTTTGAATAGGTCCTCTTTCAAACAGTTCAAAATTAGGTGTCCTGTACTAGGTGTTTCAAAGTATGATTTTGAAAACTGTAAAATTAACTTTATTTTCTATAATACAGGATTATGGTAAGGTCCAACATTTGGCTCTTCATGCTTTCCATAATACTGAGGTTGAAGCAATGCAGGCAGAGAGCTGTTACCAGTTAGCGAGGTCTTTTCATGTTCAGGTACATTGTGTTTTGAAAGCCTTACTTTATACTTTGCATTCTTATTTTTGAAATAATTTATCCATTTATACATTACACATGGGAATTTAACTGCCTTCCTTCCCTACCGTATTAGGAAGATTATGATCAAGCATTCCAATACTACTACCAAGCTACCCAGTTTGCTTCCTCCTCTTTTGTGCTACCATTTTTTGGACTGGGTCAAATGTACATTTACCGAGGAGACAAAGAAAATGCATCACAGTGTTTTGAAAAAGTTTTGAAAGCCTATCCAAACAATTATGAGACAATGAAAATTCTTGGATCCCTGTATGCTGCTTCAGAAGATCAAGATAAAAGAGATATTGCAAAGGTAGGACTGGCAACATATTCATTAAACATCAGCTGCAATCCTTTAGTAGTTTATTTGGGAGGAAGCTCCATTTTTTTCAGTGGAATGATATGTAGATATATAATGTTGGTATTGCTGACTCGATCGTGTATATATTAGCCAGTGGATTTTTTTGTCTCCAGTTTCATGTACATTTTTTTAGAGATTTGAGGCCTGCTGGAAAACAAAATCCATGACTGATTATTTCATTCTACTAGTCAGCCATTTTCTGTGTAGTACAGTTACGTAACTGTGGAGAATCCTGCTTTTTTCAATAAAAGTGAAATCTCTTCAGAAGTTCAGATAAACTGTGAACAATTTCTCATGCAGTATGCTCCTAGCAAAATTAATCAGATTGTTTTTGTCTTCAGAAGAAAACAGTATTGGTACTTTCTGACAACTTCTGAAGCTATTGTCTACAAGCAAGAGCTTATGTTTGTTGCTTCTGCTATGAACACAGTGTATTTCAAATCCTGTAGTTCATCTAATCGAACATCCTCTGTCACACAATGAGACTTGCACAATAGACCTTTTTCCCTCTGGGTCTTTCTAGAGTAAACGGGGAAGTTGGGGGACGGCTAACATGCCAGAGACTGGTTTTACAATGATTTAACTGGCTTTAAATTTAAAATTTTGTGTGTCACTAAACTGTTAGATTTAATAAGGAATACTGTCTTTTTTGGCCAAGAAAACATTGGACACTTTCTCCCATTGGCTAGGAAATGCCAGACTTATTTCCAGAACGTATATTTCTAAGGTGGTATGTATTGATGAAAATTATTATTCTGTGGCTTAGTGAGAGGAGGAATCCACAAAGATTGGGTTTATATTCTTCATCACTTAGAGACAGGCAAGGAAACAACTTTATGACTAAAAGTTCAAGCCCTGAGTTTGGCAAATCTTGTCCATTTTATTGCCTTTTTGACAGGATGTTTTTAATGATGGTAGATAAATGTCTGCTCATGTGGACATTTTTAGCTTTTTGAACATGCCTCTATTCTTGTCTAATATAGTAGAAATAGACTACAGCATTATTGTTTTATGTCTTTTGGCAGTGTAAATATATATGCATAAATAATGGTTTTATTTTACAGGGTCATTTGAAGAAGGTGACAGAACAGTATCCAGATGATGTAGAAGCCTGGATTGAACTAGCACAAATCCTAGAGCAGACAGATATACAGGTACAGAGTAGATGCATGAATGGCACTGTTTAAAGCTAAACAGCTAGCCCTACAAGCTAACCTGTCTCTACTATCCCTTGTTTTCACAGGGTGCTCTTTCAGCTTATGGTACTGCCACACGAATCCTTCAAGAAAAAGTACAAGCTGATGTTCCTCCAGAGATTTTGAATAATGTGGGTGCACTCCACTTCAGACTCGGGAACTTAGGAGAAGCAAAGGTTTGAAACTTGTTATCACCACTACTTAATATTGTGCAACATGTTCGTAGTTGTACCTTCTATCCAGTTTGCATTCTGATTTTTTAATGTTTGTTTTCTTTTGTCCCCTTTCCCATTTGACCTTAGAAATACTTCTTGGCATCTCTGGATCGTGCTAAAGCAGAAGCAGAACACGATGAGCATTATTATAATGCCATTTCAGTGACTACATCCTACAACCTTGCAAGATTGTATGAAGCAATGTGTGAATTCCATGAAGCAGAAAAATTGTACAAAAATATCCTAAGAGAACATCCAAACTACGTAGACTGTAAGAAGTCTTGGTGCAGTTCGTTGAATTGCAAATGATTGTTTGTTTGTACCTTTCCACTGCTAAACTGTTCTAAATTTTCATCTTAATTTGAACTATCCCATGTATCTTTGTGCAGATAGATGGTTGTTCCTATATTTTTAAAACTGTCTTAACTCATTATTTTTTTGTGTAAAGAATTGTGCCCAATTCTTTACATTCTGCATATTTTGATCAGAAATAATTTTTCCACTAAATGTTTTTGCATTAAAGTAACTTCTTATGCTGATATACTAATATCCTTCAGTTGTTTATAAGTCACTAAATCCGTCATTTCTTTATAAGTCACTCTTTTTAAATAGCCTTCCTTTTACTTTAAAAATAGCTATAGATAACATGTACTAGGAAGCCTTATGAAACCTATTTTATTGTCTGGCATATTGTGTGTGTGTGCGCGCGCACACATGTGTACACATCATTCATGTACATTGCTTGCATGTTTTGTTGGACAGAACATTACTCCCATGCCGCATTTTATTCAATGCCAGTGAGAGAACTGTGCATTTGAAGAGCAACCAACAATACGTGATTCTCTTTGTGGTTCCTGTTAATTTGAGGATCATGTATAAGTCATTGATGCTGCTGTGTTGCTCCTACCAAGCTCTTTTTCTCACTGCTCAGCTGCCTAACAGCTAGTGGCTGTTCAGAGTATAGTGAATGCTTACTCTGCTGTCATCCCTAGCCAGCTTGACACCAGTGGAACAAAACAGTTTGTAGATATGCCTCCTCCTGAACTGGGTGTTTGGTAATTGAAATGTTTTCCTGTATTCAGGCTATCTGCGTTTGGGAGCTATGGCTAGAGATAAAGGAAACTTTTATGAAGCTTCTGACTGGTTCAAAGAAGCACTTCAAATCAATCAGGTTTGTAAAGATTTACTAGCTTTCAGCTGGCAATCCCTGAATTACATTTTTTCTAATGGAAGTTTTCAGAACATTTTCTTCAGTAGATCAGCATAACCTTATGAACAGAAACTAGCTGATGAACTGTAGTTCAGCTTCCACATTCATCTGGAAATAACCGTTTGGGTAGGGTGTTCTTAAGGGATGGTTTGAGGTGTGCATGGAAACATTATTTGCAGCTGCTCTGGTATTTTCTGAGTCTGAGCTTTGAAAAAAGAGATGTAAGCCTTTAAGAAAAGACTTATGGTTGAAAACTAATAGAGTTTTGTATTTATCTTTTCATAGGAAGGCAGGGTAACAAGGAGATACTATTTTGGACTAATATTTATTTATCTATCCATGGAGGTAGCCTGTGGAGGAGCCAGATACTCTTTTGAACTATTTTCCCATAAACTTAAGAGGCCTGGCCAGAGATTTTGACCTAATTATTCAGTGTAGTTGGATCTGATTTTAACATATTGGGTTGTCTCTTTCAGGACCACCCAGATGCTTGGTCCTTGATTGGTAATCTTCATCTGGCCAAACAAGAGTGGGGTCCAGGACAGAAGAAGTTTGAAAGAATACTGAAGCAGCCATCAACTCAGAATGACACTTACTCTATGTTGGCTCTGGGCAATGTCTGGTTACAGACTCTTCACCAGCCTACCAGGGACAGAGAGAAGGTGAATATTGCATGTTTTTGTAGCATGTTTCTGGGGCCATTTCAGTGATTGAACATTGGCTTTACTTGACCAGCTGAAATCTAGTTTGAATGCTTTACAGTCTAATAACTTTGCAGTAGATTTGAGCAACAGCAAAAGGGGTCAGAGTTTTTGTGGGAACTTCCTCTCTGCTTTCTTTGCACAGAGACTTGTCCCTAAAAAGGCCTGTCTCTTTTCCAAAGTTTGAGATCAGGCTCCTCATGCTTTATTCATTTTGCTCAATTGTTTCTAAGTGTGTTAACGTCTTTAAAGTGGTTAATAACTTCTTGTATGTATGTGTGATATTTTGCTTTTGTATTAATGTGCGTTTTGTTTTTTGGGTGCTTAGAAAAGTGATACAAAAATATTTTAATAAATAGAAAGCTTTGATCATCCATATACCTAAGAGTTATATCACCATGTTTGTAGGAAAAGCGTCATCAAGATCGTGCATTAGCCATCTACAAGCAAGTGCTCAGGAATGACCCAAAGAATTTGTATGCTGCTAATGGCATAGGTGATTATTGTATTTAGCTTTCTCATCTGACTTTTCTCCTTGCATTCTGCAGTTTTTGACAGAGTGCACACATCTGAAAGTTCTCCTTCGGCTTTCTCCTTTTTAGGAGCTGTGCTGGCACACAAAGGATATTTCCGTGAGGCTCGTGATGTTTTTGCCCAAGTGAGAGAGGCAACAGCAGATATCAGTGATGTGTGGCTCAACCTGGCACACATATACGTGGAGCAGAAGCAGTACATCAGTGCTGTACAGATGGTAATCTTTAAAAATAGACGGATTTGGGACAGGTGTCCTGTGAAAATGTGAAGACAAGAGATGCTTTTCCATAGGAAGGTTGTTTTGTTGTGTTTTTAAACTTTGTTATTATAGTAGCACTTTTTTTAATCACAGCTTGGAAAGAGAAAAAAGCAAATCTATCTTGTCTAAGATGGCAACTACTAAGTTCAAGAGAACACTTCTTTTAGTACTTTCATGAAATCTCAATTTAAACTTGATTGTGTCTCAAAAGCAGTAAAAAGCCATGTCTGTAAACCAGAGATACAAATATAGAACAACAGATGTAAAAGCTTTTGAATAAAACAAGGGAAAAAATACATGGAAACTATGAATAAATGTTTACACTTGCTATGTATGTAACAAGCTTACAGTCAAAACTTCCAAAACAAAACTTGTTCATTGTTAACAAAATAATACTAGTTATTTTGGCCACTTCTTTCTTAGATGTAATTTTGAATGCTAAATATAATAATGTAAAATAGATAATTTAGATGGTGTTTTGACTAAATAAAAATATTAGCACTTGCCAGACATTTATATACTTTATTTTATTCAGAGTAAATTTTCTATAAGGTGTTACTAGGAACTTAAAAACCACAAGGCTGGGGATAAATATGAACAAGGAAGCTTAATGTACAAATTATAACATTTAAGTAGAAAATGTCATGATAACAAAAGGGTTTGTTTACCTAGTGTGTTATGTCTAAAGTCGTAGTTTGAAGTAAAACCAAGCTTATCGCAGGAGTAGCTGTTGTTTTGAGAACCAGCATGGTATAGTGATTTGAGCATTGATCTACAACAGCAGTTGATTCCCCGCTTAACCATGGAAACCCACTGAGTGACCTTGGGCATGTCAGCCCCAGAAAACCCTGTGATAGCGTCACTATAAGTCAGAAATAACTGGAAGACACACATCCACCAACAACAGCTGTTGTTTTAAATGTTTTAAGGTTGGATCCAGCTTAGTGGTTAGAGAACTTTGGTTATGTACTAAGGGAGAAGAGTGCTTTGATTCTGCCTTCTGAAAAGCTGCTCTGAATGGCTGGAGGATACATTGCTTCTGATAGCAAATCCAGGTGTAGAATGTCAGTACAACATGAGCCAAAATAAGGAGAAAGAAAAGGAGAGGAGCATCTGATGCTCAAGGAAACCCAAGGCTTACAGAATTCAGCAAATTCTTTAAGTAACCCCAGAATCTGAGTGGGACCAAAAAATGGCCCATCGAAACTGAGTTTGTAATAGAATGATGGAAAAGAAGATAATGTGGGTTGGGAATATAATGCCATGCTTGAAGGGAGTAGCTGGCTTAAATCCTGAATAGGGGAACTTCTTTGTGGAAGGAGACTAAACTGAAATGTTTGTTGAAGTTCTGTTTGGATAAACCAGTAGCTGTGATAATTACATCCCAATCTGTTTTTTAAAAAGGGGACACAGATTATTTTTTTGATAACCATTAATGACTATCAGCATTCCACTGGTGTAATTGCTTTTTCTGTCTTTAAAGATTTGCTGATAGGACAGCTGTTCTTTTCTGCCTTTAAAGTCGTACAGCAACATCTTTTAATTTCAGCAGTGAATTTATAAGTGATGTGTTTGCATGGAAGAAGTAGAAGCTTCAAATTGAAAAATGTAATTTGAGGCTTCTTACCTTGCAGAAACCACCAATTAATGGCAGAGCATATTGCATGCACCAAACAGTGTAGGTACCCAGTGTAATATCACAGGACAGAAGCAGCAGACCTAATGGATTAGTAGTCATGATTTGTTGGCACCACTAAAAACTTTGTTGCAGTTCCAAATAACAGGTTGAAAATATTCATCAGGACTACAGTGTGGGAAGAAGGATGTTTTATTTTTTCAGAAGAGCTTTCCATGCCCTGGATGTTTGAAGTGGTGGTGGGGAGTCAATGTTGGTGCAAATGGAAGCTTTGGTACAGCTTTTTATTTAGTAGATTCCTGGTAACATGCATGACAAGACAAAAAAATCCTCCAGCATGTAAATTCCCTTTTCCCCGCTGGCCTGCTAAGAAGCTAGTATCCTATGTTACGAGAGGGTTCATTCCTACCTCATCTGTAACCATTATGAAAGCACAAGGCACTAGCAGCTTAGGGGAAAACCTAGAGGTTAGTAGTTTTGTCTTATTTACAAGATTGTATTTAGGTTCACATGTTGCCAAATCATACTGCACTCCCAAGGGCTTATTTTGGATAAACTTGCCTAGAAATATGCTGTAAGGTTGTATGAAACATAGATAAGTTTGATATCCAGTTTAAGCATCAAAGTTCAGTCTTAAACTTTGAAACTCCTTTCTGTGCTTGATTTTTTTCCCCATACAGTATGAAAATTGCCTCAGAAAATTCTATAAACACCAGAACACGGAGGTATTGTTGTATTTGGCTCGTGCTCTCTTCAAATGTGGGAAATTACAAGAGTGCAAGCAGACACTGCTGAAGGTAAAAACTAGGTTTATAAAAAGGGGCTGTGTTTTAACCTTTTCTTGTGCATGTTGAAGCGATTGCTAGTTCACACCTGTGTAATTTAAAGCATAATTTGAATCCTCAGGCTAGACATGTGGCTCCCAGTGATACAGTTCTTATGTTCAATGTTGCCCTGGTACTACAAAGGCTGGCTACCTCTGTCCTGAAAGATGAAAAAAGTAACTTGAAAGAAGTACTAAATGCTGTGAAAGAACTGGAGTTAGCTCATAGGTATGTGCCTTAACTTTGACTGAAATAGAAGTTATTTTATAAATCACTGTTGTGTTTGTATAAATACTAAATTCTAGCCTAAGCACACTTTGGTTTTTTTTATAGCTTTATAGATTTTTCAGGCTTGCCAAAAGCTGTCCTTTAAAACAAAAGTTTTGATATCAACGGTAAGAATTTCATTTGGGATTAACAGTAACTCCTATCTCTCCTACTCAACACTTCTTGAATCTTTTATTTCAATAGGTTGCAGAAAAGGCAGTACAGAGCAAAAATTATCCCCACCAAATTAATGAGATGAAAAGTACTTACAGAGAGTTGGAAGGTAGTGGGCCTCTTTGTTTTAGTGGCTGCCTTCAGTTGCTGTTGTCCTCTAAATCCGCAATTGATGGATCAGTTACACTGCTTGGGTGCAGTAAAGCAGCAGACATGGAGATTCCCAGCAGAGTCTAGAAAGAACTGTGAGCTAGAAGGTGAAGGATACTCTTTCAGAATAGAATCCAGCACACAAGTGAAACATTTTTAGAAACTGTTCCAGTCAACCAGAAGCAGACTGTACTTGGGCCTTAGATATCTATATTGCTTCTGAGCTGGAAGATTGCTTTAAAGTAGGTAAGCTTCTATTTTTATTTAATCTTTCATGACAATACAGCCAATTATTTTCTCATAATATTACAGCACTTTTTGCAATATTTACGGGTGTGAGCAGGATTCCCTGTGCCAGACACCTGCCTTTTCTCCCGGTAGTTGAGATTTGCATTTACACAGTTGCTTGACGGGTTCTGCAACATCTCCAAAGCTTTCATTGAGTCACCTACAGTATAATTCAGTCCTCCACATAAAAGGTGCATCATGCAATCCAGATCCATTAAAATGAGTGGGAATTATTCACTAACTTTGTACTGAGTAGATTGCAACCAAAGTCCTTGGGAGCATTTTTGTTACAATACAAATCTAGTATTCGATAAGTGAAATTGACATAGATGAGGTATAACAGATATAGCTAAAAATCCACTCACCCAAGTCCTGTTCAGCAGTACTGAACCCTGCCAAAAATGTATTCCCCAAAATGACAAAGCATACCCTTAGAAGCTTGAAAGGTGCATTACAGTATTTTGCCTCCCCAGAACATTTTATCCACCCAGAAAATGCATAGGTGGGGTTTAAATTACATATAGAATGTAAATTCTGTTTTGGAAAGGGGCATTGCAAAGTGAGATTGGAAATGAACCTTTGACTCTCAAGATTTGCCCAGTCCTAGATAAGTCAGGTGTAAGATATTTGTTTCAGTGGTGTGTACAGTAGGTCTGAATTGCTCAAAAATGTGTTTTATCAGAGAAAGCCTGTTTTGACATAGAAAAAGACTGCTAGGATGCATCTGATTCTTCAAAAGGATTTGATTCCTGACTTTTAATTTTCCATTCAGATATTTCAATTACTTGAGTAAAGTAGGAGATAAAATGAGATTTGATTTGGCACTTGCTGCAACTGAAGCCAGGTAAGAGCTGTTCGTTCTCTATATGTTTACAAGAATTGGGATACGTTATAAAATAAGGCTTTTTTCTTATGCAAATAACACATGGATGGCATGATTTGCATTACTTGAATGCAGAACTTTAATCTAAACTAAACAGAACCATGGCCTAAATCTATACTTCTAGTTGGGGCAGGATTCAGGTTCAGCTGTCTCCTAAATAGGAAACTAACTGCAGCCAGCCATCTGAGTCTAGTTAATCCTGGTAAATGTCGGTGCACATCACTGTATAAAATTTTAGTAAGAGCCCTGATATCTTAACTTATAGAGTCTGGTGGCAGCTTCAAGATTTAAGACATTTTATTTGGCTTAAGCTTTAGCAGACAAGAACTCATGTCATCATATGCAAGTTGCAATTGCATGTGGCAGAGTGAATGCTGTTTTAGTTTTCAAGATTTTACAAGACTCTGGTGTTTTGAATGCAGCAAACTAACACAAATAGCTCCCAGAAATGAATTATGGTAGTTAACATATTTTCTGGTGATGGTGGTACAGGTGTAGTGAATTAAACTTCTTATTTCCTTCTTTGAATGGTTGTCATGCGGTTGTAATGAAATTATTCCACAGCTTATTCCAGAATGTTCAGTAAGCCATATTTCTTAAATATCTGTAAGGATTTTTTTACTACTGAATTGAATTATTAAAAGCCTGTGTCAGCTTAATTTACTTGCTGTCAAACAAAAGGCAATTCTCAGCGACTTCTTGTCGTTGTCTTTGTTTAGCAAAAGTGTATAATAAAGTTCTTACTCCTTTGGAAAAGAGAGGCATTTCAAAAGACAGTTAAAGCTATATGGTTTTGAAGTAATTTAAATGCTTGTTAAAAACTTGTCTGCAAGGGGACAGAGCAGTAATTCAGCTGGAGAAGTTACTAGGTTTTCCCTGTAGTAGTGGCTGCTGCCAGATTTCTCTGCCATCTTTAAAAGTGCCTTGTCTCTTTGATAGTAGATGCTTTAAGAAAACTAACGAGCAAAGCCTCAACTACATAAACAACTTCCCCTTACATGTGCTTACTAGGTTCTTCCTCAAGCAGTATAATATAGAAATGATACATGACTAAGTCCTTTCAGTCTTCAGCTATTAATTCTTCCTTTTATTGAGAGTGTCTGTCTTTTTCGCTGCTGTGGTACTTTTTGTCCTGACGTTTTCTTTCTGATTTTGTCTGGAAATCTAACTTGATAGACAGTGTTCTGATCTGCTGAGTCAAGCTCAGTATCACGTGGCCCGGGCCCGCAAGCAGGATGAAGAAGAACGGGAGCTGCGAGCGAAACAGGAGCAAGAAAAAGAACTGCTGCGCCAGAAGCTGCTCAAAGAACAGGTACTTTATTCCCTCTGGTACTGTAAAAGAACAAAGATTTCCTTGGCCTGTGTGATGGTGCCCCAGGCTACTACTTATTCTGTACTCTGCAGCCTCTGTCCCACCTAAACTTTTTGTTAGAACCCACTACTGCTGGGATAGGGAAAGCATGGGCTGCCTGCAGTTCCCAAACCACCACCCCCATTTGTTGCTAGGTACATGGTTTGTTGCTAGGGTATCTTTCACATTTGTGCTCTCCCCAGACAAGGAGAAGCCTTTTTTTGAAACAGGTAGTAAACGGGATTTCCATGTCACATCCTATTGTGGGGTAAAGGCCTCTTCTGAACCTGAAATAGCCCAGAGAGGGCAAAAAAGTATTGAAATTGCCCCCATACCTCCAAGAGGCTGTTGGGAACAAAAATTGTTTTCAAACAGATTTTTGCGGCTAGTATCCAAAATCATTTGGAGGGCCAGTCTGGGCCCCCTGACTCTCAACAGTTGCTCCTCTTTGCACTACCGTGTGGTCTCAAGGAAAATAAGGTGAATACAAATATTTTGGTGTGCTTGTCTCTGTAGTCCTTATAGCTACATGACCAGATCCTGATGAGTTCCAACACAAAACAGGCTCTGTCAGTGAAACAACACTAATTTTTTTGTTTTATGACTTCTCTGCAAGTACTTAACGTTGCCAATCTGGCTTTTCTTCCTACTGCCTTACAGTTTCATTGTTTCCTAAACTTTCCTTGAACTCACACTGCTTGGTCCCTCACTTCCCTCCTCCCAGTAGAAAACACCTGATTGATTTAATACAATCATCCTCATGGCTAAGGCCCCAGTAGACTATTTCCAGCCTCCTCTTAGCTGGCTGGTTCCTTCAGTATCTGTCTCTAAATGTCAGCTGTTTTTCTATTCCCTTTTCACTCCAGTTTCCCTTCACAACATTTCTTGGGCTATGATTGGTCACCCCAGGAGATAGCAGACTCTAGCCCTGTTTGTTCAAGGCCACTGATACAAAAAGGCCCGTTAAGCTGAAGTAAAGCACAGAGTAGGCTTCAGGCACAAGGTTGCAGTGATGTGCTTAGTTGCATGAAGTTCAAGATGACTTGCATGATGTACATAACTACATTACAAGCCCAAATGGATTTGGAAGGGATGATTCACTTATGAGTTTATTTAGTAATACAGTGGAATAAAGATTGTTTTGCTGCCTCTCCAGCCAGCAAACCAGAAGCATATTTTATTTGCATGTTGTGTGCAGTAGGTACTCATCCTCATAGTCTTATGTAAGAGCAGACCATTCAGAGGCAGCTAATGTAACGCCAGAGTTTTGGATCATGAATCTCTTAAAAAATGGATCCATGTTTTGGTCCAAGTTTTGTATATTTGCATCCAGCACTGTAACTAAAACCAAACTATGTTGTACTTATTCTTCCAGGAAGAAAAACGCCTCAGGGAAATAGAAGAACAAAAGAAACTCCTGGAACAGAGAGCACAGTATGTGGAGAAGACCAAGAATATTCTGATGTTCACTGGAGAAGTTGAAGGATCAAAAGAGAAAAAACGTGGTGGAGCTGGCCGGGTAGGAAATAGTAAAGTTTCTGGATTTCTCCTTTCCAGATTGTTTCCATGTGTTGACAGGCTATGACTCATTTTCAGATAAGAGTACAGGAGATAATGTAAAGATTACACGAAAACAATGGCAGGCTTAGGTATTGACTGACCGGATTTCAAAGAAAATTCATTATTTGTTTAGCAATAGCTAGGAATTAAATTATCCCAAAACTAGTCAATATATAAGGTAATCACCATTCAGAGAAAGTTCGTTAGAACAAGCAAGTTTTCAGTAGGTGCTGAAAGCCTGAAAGTGATTGTCTAATTTATGCTTTACAAATTTTGATTTATACTTTTGAGTTCCATAGTGTAGGGTACTGTGATATTAAAGGCCCTATTGTGGACTGCTATAAGATTTTACAGTATATTTTCTTAGGGGTTGGATGACCTCTCTTTTACAAATAAGAATCATATGAAATCATCCTACAACTTTATTTTTTAGGAGTTTTAGTGCAGAGAGGCCGTTTTTTAATCTTATAGCTGGAGGTGGAAAGTGATGCACATATGTCTGGTTTGTTTTGCTTCTTTTAGTGCTCTGTTAACCAAACTAAGAAGGCACGGTTATCTTTTATCATTTCTGACCTCTTTTCCCTTCGTTATATCATCTGAAGAATCTCCAAGTGCAGCCACTTATCTAAATACTTTTTCTTCTTTTTACAATCTTTTTATCTTCTGTTGTCAATGTTCCTTGTTAATTTGTAGTAATTGTACTACTTGTGCTTTTCTTCACATGGATATATTTTTTTAATTTAATAGCCTTCATCTAATTTTCATGTATCTACAGTTCTATCATGATGTCACACTTAGCCGATATTTCCTTTGTCTTCATAATAATTAGGTTCCCTGATTGCAATATTGCAGCCTCATTTAACTCTCTTTTCTGTTCTATCAAATCAGTTATTTCCTTAGCTTTTCTTGTCATATACACATTTATTCCATTGTTCCATTTTAATTTGGCATTACTATAAGTCTTCCTCCTGACCTTTTGTGTGTTGTCTTAATTGGGCCTTTCATACTCATATCCTGTGTATGTTGCTCAGAAACCCATATCTTATTATCGTTCCTTGAACTTTCTGCCTAATTTCTTGAATCTTATATCTGGATTCTACATGTTCTTTGCTAATGATTGACATTTCATTTTTTCTGTCATGAGCAAGTTCTTTTTCTTTCACTTTTTTAAATTTAAAGTTAAATTTCTTAAAATATAATTAATGAAACTTAAATATCAGGTTTGATTGTTATGTTGATAGATATCTTCTAAAACAGCTGGTTTGTTTTGGAGCATCACTTCCTGTCACAAATAATATATGTTCTCTGATTCTGTGACAGCGTTCCAAAAAGCTGGTGAATTTGATGAATTTGTCAATGATGATAGTGATGAAGATCTTCCAGTGTCTCGAAAGAAAAAGAGAAGGAAGGGCAGTGGTAGTGAACAAGATGGTGAGGAAGAAGAGGGAGAGAAGAAAAAGAAGAAGCGACGAAGGCAAGTCCATAACTTTCTGATTATAAGAGCCCTCTTGTTGGGATTCAGGGAGCTTTTGTAAGCACATTAGGGTTTCAGAGTCCCCTCTTTCCGTAAGTAGCCCTTACCATTGCTGGATTCATCATTCATTAAACTTGGAAGAACTTCTGAAATCAGCTTTTGGTGAGCCAAAATACATTTTGATGCCTGCTGATGAAAGCACTTGTACCGGCATAAAAATGTCTAGATTCCAGCCTTGGCATCTTGTATGTTTTATATCATATAATTATTTGAGAAATATTGTCTGATTAATATTTGTTTTGGCTGGTCAGCCAGTATTCATGCATGATATACAACTTCTATTACATGTTGTGTAATGGATTTTTTGCCAGTTTGGAAGCACTTATATGAGCGTAATTCTTCTTTGGATCTACAGGCTAGCATCCTGTTCTAGTACCCATTGTGCTGTGGGTATCTTTGTCATTGTAAACTGACAAGATCATGTAAAGGGGAATTGTGACATTGTGCAATATATTCTCAGAAGGGGAGCAGAGGCTATGTCTTTGGGAGCATTGTGCAAACACAGAGCCAACAGTGTAGCCAGTGTGCCATGGGGCCCATAGCACAATAGGTACCAGAAAGCTGTAGGACTCACGGGGACACCGGTTACATGTCTTAAGAGGGATGTTCTTATGATACTATAAAGTTGTGAATTCTAGCCTCTGAAGCAAATCTCAGTCTAGTAAAGAAACTCCATATATGCTTAAAATATTTTAAGTAACCAGGAATAGATAGGACCGCTTTATTTGTAGTAATTTGATTAGAGTGCTGTAGTTGGGGGACTCTGAATTGAATTGTTGCATTTGTGTGTATTCCATTGCGAAGAGCCCAGAAGGCAGATGATGGTAGTGATGATGATGACAATGAGACTGCACCTAGACCTAAAAAACGCCGCCCAGCCAAGACTGAGAAGAGAAAGGTATTTCTACTCAGTACAGTTGTAGTCATCTAGGATTGAAGGCAGCAAGATTAAGTGTGCTTGCAGAGCTTTAGAAATATTGGCCAATTCAGGATCCTGATTTGTATATAACAGTTTTCCATATTTGGACTAAACTGGAAACTGGTGTTTTGCTAACCAAAAACAAACTATTCAGATTCCATCCCCTCGTATGGAGAGGAGGGGTGAAGGGGATTCTTCTTCCATTTGGGTTTCTCTGCAAAAATTTCTCTGTAACTTCCGAGGCCATAGATATGACCAATGTTTTAAAATTTATCAGTTTGAAATTGCTATTTTATGCTTAGCTCTGTGGATGCTCTATATTCAAATTAGAAAGAGCAGATAATCAAGCATTAGTTCATAGCCATCTAATAGTTAAAGTTCATTACATTTCCAGTAAAGTAGCTATAGTTGAAATATATAATTGTTAATCATACAATAGCTGAAAGTCCAGTTTTATTTATCGTTCTGTAACACCCTTTTCCTAGCCAAAGCCAGAACGCTTACCGCCTTCAATGAAGGGAAAAATCAAATCAAAAGCTATCATTTCATCAAGCGATGACTCATCAGATGAAGATAAGCTCAAAATTGCTGATGATGGGTATGTATATGGTGTTTATCACATGGAAATAGCTACCTTTTAATTTTAAAAAGCTGAATTGTCTGCACAGAAAACAGATCTTTTTCAACTTTTTTTCCAACTAAGTATAAATAACTTGTATATATATCTTTTTTAACTGTTCATGAACACACATTTGTCCACACCATGCCGTGTTGTTAGTGCATGATAGTTGTACTACATTTCATTTATTTTGTCATGGCACTTTGTCTGAGCGTTCATTAAGAAACTTTTGTCTTTTTAAACTTGTGATGGGACTTTAAACTGCAGCTTCCATAACCCCAACCCAGCGTGGCTGTTGGGAATTATGTTGAAAATATCTGGAGGACCAAGTTTTTTCATCCCTGTTAAAGACCCTATCTGCTTTTGTTTTATTGCATCTTGTGGGCACAGAGTAAGATTTAGAGTGCGAGAATCATAGAGTTGCAATGCAGGAACATACATCAAAGCATTCCCAACAGATGGCCATCCAACCTCTGCTTAAAGACCTCCAAATAAGGGGACTCCACCACACTCCAAGGCAGCATATTCCACTGCTGGACAGCTCTGACTGTCAGTAAGTTCTTCCTGAGGTTCAAGTGGAATCTCCTTTCCTGTAGCTTGAATCCACTGCTCCTTGTCCTAGTCTCTGGAGCAGCAGAAAACTCCCTCCTCGATGTGACATCCCTTCAGATATTTAAACATGGTTATCATGTCCCCTCTTAACCTTCTCTTCTGCAGACTAAACATACCCAGCTCCCTAAGCCTCTCCTCAAAGGGCATGGCTTCCAGACCCTTCACCATTTTGGTTCCCCTCCTCTGGACACGCTCCAGCTTGTCGATATCCTTCTTGAATTGAGGTGCCCAGAACTGGATACAGAATTCCAAATGAGGTCTAACCAAGGCAGAATAGAGTGGTATCATTACTTCCCTTGATCTAGACACCATACAGCCAATCTAGACACCATACAGCCAATTGATGCAGCCAATAATTGCCTTGGCCTCAGCGAGAAGACTCACTGAAATCCTCTGAACTCATTTCTCAAATCTGTTTTTCATCAGTATAGCATTTTTGCAGCTTTTCAGATTCCATCTCATCCGCTTTCTTTTACCTCATGGGGATGTGATTTGGAGGTGTCAACATATTCAGTGGCTTTTTGTTGTGAATTCTTAATTGGCCAAAGAGAGACACTATTTTGTTCATTTGTTTATGTATTCATTTGATATGTATCCTGCCCTTCTCCTGATATGAGAGCCAAGTGAGCTTACAGTTTAAAATTAAAATAAAATACAATTAAAACAAAATGTTATGAAAGTTTTAAAAGCTATTAGACAGTCATATTAGAAGACTTACAAGTTTAAAATGCATATAAAACATAGGATCAAGGTACAGCACTCTCCATTAAAATAACCTTCTACTACAGCTAGTTAATGACTTGTTCAAATGTAAAGGTCCTTGCCTACTGGCAAAAAGAGATCGCAGAGGAGGCTAACATAGCCTTCAGTGGAATTGAGTACCACAGTGTGAGAGCAGCCACCAAGAAGGCTATCTCCTATGTCCTCATGAACAGCCCTTGATGTTGATGGGACAGAGAGGAAGTCTTCTCCCTGAAGATCTTAAAGTTTGGGCAGGCTCATATAGAGAGATATAGTTTTTCAGATAGTCGTGACTAGCACTTTGAAACTGTGCCTGGAAATGGACTAATCGTCAATGAAGCTGCTTTAACAAGGGAATTGCATGTTCCTGGTGTGCAACCTCAGTCAGCAGTCTGACCACAGCACTTTTGGAACCGTCTGAAGTTTCTGAACAGTTTCCAAAGGCAGTCCACATAGAGTCTGTTACAGTAAAGCAAATGGGTTATAATCAAGGCAGCTATCACTGTGAGCAGTGTAACCACACTGCACAATTAGAGCAGTTTGCTACCACTTTTACCACTGTGGGTCTAGCCTGTAGAGTCCTCCGATTTATAGTTTGGATAGGAGTATGTAGGATTATTTAGAATGCTCTCCTAAACAGCTGGCAGTGAATTCAAAAGACCTCACAAAACTATAAATCCCAGGAGTCCACCTGGTCAAACCATAACAGACAGTGGTTTCAAACAACCTGCTATAATTGCGTAAGGTAGATGAACCCCAGATCTGCCATCTTTAGGAACAGGCACAGCTGGTGCACTAGTTTTAACTGTGCAGTTGGACTCCTGGCCAGTGCTGAAAGCTGGGCATCCCTATATGTAAAACAGTAAAATAAAATTAGAAGACATGAAGACTTTGTCTGCATATTGTAGAATTTATCTTTTAGGGGCACGGACTCATTACCTTCGTGCAGAATTTGAGGAACTCTTGCAATGTTTTCTGTAAAGTTACATTTACAGTGTGAATTATTATATTCTACTTTTGATCAGAAATGCCAGGAACAGCAACAGCGATTCGGATGATGCAGAGACACGCAACAAGCGCATCATGTCAGACAGTGATTCGGACAATAGTAACAAGTCTGGCAGCGAGAGGGGCAGCCCCAAGCGACCAACTGCCCGTCCTTCTGATGAGGATTCAGACAGCGATGGGTCAACAAGAAAGAGGAGACAGTTTGATTCGGAGCAATCTGACAATGAATCTGTGCGGTCAGGGAGAAGCCAGTCTGTTCGGTCAGAAAGAAGTCAGTCAGTGCAGTCGGTAAGAAGCCACTCAGGTGGTTCTGAAATGAATCTCGCCCGGCTTCTCGCAGTGCTGATTCTGACCGAGATTCAGAGAGAGCATCTGATAATGAAGGTTCGGGTAACGAGTCTGAGCCAGAGGCATCCAATAATGAAGGATCTGAACGAGGCTCATACGGTGGATCAGATGACAGTGATTAGATATCAGTTACAGCCTCTCTTTTTTTAATATACTGCTTTTGTAAATATATTTTGGTTGGAGAGAGTTTGGGAGAAGATAAAGATGTTCATCTTTTATATTTGAAAAATGATTTAAAACAGGCACAAGTGTGTTTTAGGGAAAAGTATTTACATAAATTTGAAACATTTCCTATAACATTTTTCTATTGTACCAGATCCCTCTAGCAATATGTCATCTGCTTAAACTCATTGCTTGGAGACATAGTATACTTAAGATCTGAAGAGCCAACACCAAGGTAGTAATTCTGGATCCAGTTGTGCCTTAAGTTCCCCTGAAATACATGGCACTTAAGCACATTTAACTGGATGGAAGATTGTAGCCCATGATGTCTTTCCTTGTCTAATCAAAAGTGTTTTGTACTTGAAAAAGGGTACAGGTAGAGCTCCAAGAGTTCCTCAGATTGTAGAATGTTTAAGTTTACAAAGCTGTCCTTCTGAATATGTAGTTCTTATATATTTTTACGTTCTGTTTAAAATGCATAAGTTCTGTAGCAAAATGCCTAAAATTGAAACAAAACGTATAAAATACAGTGCTACAGGAATGTAGATAAATGTCAGATTATGACTTGTCAAAAAAGTTCTGCCTATGGTATCTAATAAAAGCTGTTGTTACCATCTACCATCTACCATCTGTTTTGAGGCTTATTTTACTGCAATTTTACAGTGCCATCCTGAACATGCCTTTTTTACATTAAGCCATATTGAGTTCAGTGTGACTTACTCTCAGGTAAATATGGATAGAATTGTGCTCTTACTCAAGCAACATTTCATACATTAAGACATATATGTTGCACTAAAAACTTTAAAAAATTAATTCTCCATTTGTATCACAAATTAATGGATAATACAGACGTTTCTCAAGCTATAGATGAAGTATTTATAAATTTTAGGAAAGATAAAGATGCTTTCCTATACTCCTTATATGTACAGGAACTCCTTATGAAAAAAGAAGGAAAAATCCTCCTTCAATAGCCTTGCATAATTTTACTAAATCTTTTCTAAAATTAGTTATCTTGATTTAAATATGAAATATTAGCTTGCCTCTTTGGGGTATGAGAATTAGAAAAATGTCTGGTCCTGCTGACACATATAAAATGTTTTTTTGGTAAGGTGTTGTTGCCACACACAGTCCCCACCTACATATTGCAAGTATCTTTGCAGCAAATGAGTTGGTAGCATTGCTGAATAATACTTGCGTGGGAAAGATGATCCATTCTGTTTTCAAATCTCCAACTCTGCTTTTGTGATTCATGAAGTGATTTTCCAGTTCATTGCAAGCAGAGCAGAAACATGGGAATGTGATTTGAATTGGGGAAGAAGTTCTGAAATCTTCAGTTTAAAGCACATGTGATAATTTCTTTTTATTCCATGGCTCCATGAAATGGCGTGACTTAGTAGCTGCCTTTGATACAGTATAGTTGCTTTGAACCTGCTTTGTATGGTGAATCTGGTTTATGGCCTGCTGAGGGGCTAATCTGCAGAATGAGGAGGAAGGAATTCTGAGGCACGGTTACAGCCTATTACAGGGTCCTACCAAACCTTCAAGATGGGGTTCTAGGAGAAAAGGGAAACTAGCAAACGGGGGTCTTTATGGATAATTTCACATTTGCCATACAGGACTGATTGCTCAGGCTCTAAGAATGTTTTGACTGTCTCTTCCTAATAAGTAAGCTTTATCTGACTCTGTGTGTATGTATCTACAAATTTGTCATGTATGGCAGCCTCATGAATTTCACAGGGTATTCTTTGGCAAGGAACACTCAGAGGTGGCTTTACTAATTCCTTCCTCTGAAATATAGCCTACAGCACTTGGTATTCATTGGCAGTCTCCCATCCAAGTGCTAAGCAGGGCTGACCTGGCTTAGCGCTCAAGATCACACAGCAGCTGGTGCTTTAACTAGTTACAGAACTGTCTAATGAGGGAGCCCATTTCTCTGGCCAGACCTTCAGCAGCAATGGAGGGATATGATTTTTGACAATCTCTGACTCATTCCTGAGTTCCTTTTTGTCTGACATACCAGCAGCTAGAATTAGAACCTTCTGGTTGTCTTCTTAACAGTTATCCAGAGCTTTTCCATATCAGCTTTTTCTTCTTGTTTCTTTGTCCATCTTTCTCAATCACCATGACCTTTCCCAAAATGGAAAAATCAAATCATCACCTTTTTTGGGCTTTACAAAGTTTACAGGGGCCAGGTTACAGCTGGCTAATGCCATAGTCTGTCCTCAATATACTTGTATATTAAGAACATCAGTCAATCACAGCAAAGGTCTGTTTTGCAATCTGTTCACATATTGCTCAACAACTTTATGATGAATGGTCTTTCCCAGCAAGCAATTCCTAACAACTGTATTGATTTTTTTTAGAAGGTTAAAGACTCTTATACATTAGATGGGGGAGTTACAATTTTCTCAAAATGGTATAAATGCCAGAAGTAAGTTTCAGACCCTTGTGCCCATGCCATTTAAATGTTGAATAGTGCTACCATGATGGGGAAAGGAACAGATGCCAAATTTTCCTTACCACACCACTGTATAAAAGTTAAGCAGGACACTGGCATGTTGAGGATAATTTTTCTGCTGGCCAGTGCCCAGCAGGGTGTTTCTTCTAAGGGAACTGGGAGGGGACATTTTCTTCTCTTTCCACTGCAATCTCCCATGTACCTTTGCAATCTGGCCCAGAGGCATTCACAAGAAAAACAGCTTGGGTACAGCAAGGTGGTCTGAATAGGGGAAAGTTCCATTATAGTAGCAGATGCGCACAGTGACAAAAATGTATGTGGGCCCTAGCTTCTACAAAATGCGACTTTTCTATTTTCAGGAATATGGTTTTTGTTTTGTTTTTTGTGTGAAAATATTCAGTCCTGAATCTTCCCACACTCCTAGTCTCTTAGCTTAGAGCAGTGGTTCTCAACCTGTGGGTCCCCAGATGTTTGTGGACTTCAGCTCCCAGACGCCCCAGCCACTATGGTCAATGCTCAGGGCTTCTGGGAGCTGAAGTCCAAAAACATCTGGGGACCCACAGGTTGAGAACCACTGGCTTAGAGAGTAGCTTAGAGAGGACTCTTAGAGAGTAGCATGCTTCTTACTAAGGGGGTCTAACATCAGATTTCAATTCCAGGAATAGCGTTGTCTCAACTCTCACAGCGAATGCCAACCATTACCTTTAGCCATTTAAGATTTCCCATAGAAACTGGTAGATTCGTGTTTACAAAAGAAAACACAGGTGTAGGTGAGCATGTCATCGGGATAGCAGCTAATGAGTTTCTCAAGGACTTTCATTCCTAATAAAAAGAAATAGGTAGCCTTCAAAAGGTAAAATGCTGAGAAGTCTTCTCATAGACAGGTACTGTTTAGGACATTAATTACCAATAAGCATTGAGAAACTTCAGGGCTTTTAACATACTGGATTGCCGAATACGCCTGATTATAATCTTCTTGTTGATTTCTCATTGGTGGATCTCTGTCAGAAATGTAAGTCTGATTTTTTTTCATCAGAAATGAGTAGCTATGCCAGGAAAAGCAAATAGTATGAGTGCTAATTAAAACAGAATGTGTTTTCATTTTCTATAGGGAGCATGCGGACATTTAACATGAGAGACCAACATTTCTGGCTAGTTTATTTGGATTTTAACTCATACTGTATCCATTTCCCTAGCTACATTTGTAGCTGGTCAAAGTGACCCATCAATGAGTCTGCTGGTATGCAATGCAGAACAGAAATAAATGTAAGGTGGTGGACAAGAAACAGGTTGGTGTGGCTGGTCGGCTCCTCTGTGGAAAAGCTTAGAGCATATGTATGAATCTAGCCGTAATCTCTATTTTACACTGCAAAGGCCGCAAGCCTATTGCTTTCTATGATATTTGCTTGGCTTCCTTCATATAAGGCTGATTTAGACTGTTCTATGGGCACTTAAAATTATCTCTGGTCCCTTGTAATAATGTTAAGCTTTTTCCAAACCAAAAGAAAGCTGACATCTTTCGTTTTCTTTTGCTTTTGCTTATTCATTCCATGCTTTCCAAAAGAAAACTGACATCTTTCATTTTCTTTTGCTTTTGCTTATTCATTCCATGCTTTCCAGTGGTTCTAGAAAACCTAGATGGAATTACAGCTGATAAAAGGCTGGGCTATTTTTCACACATCATGTAATCACAGGATGTAGCAACAAGAAATATGCATCCATTTTATAGCTTGTGGAACAGCTAAACTATGCCGTACTAGCAGCAGAATGAACTAGTGCAACTTTTGGCTAAGCGTACAGTTTGTGACTGTATGTGGTGGTGGGTGGTTGAATGTTTCCCTCTACTAAAAAAAAATGGCACACATAATTACCAATTCATTGTTAACAAGTCTAGGATAGATTTGTTTTTGCTGGCATTCTAGTTTTCTGTGTGCAAAGAAGAAAATTATGGTTAAGCATTTACATACAAAATCTTCCATCTGGTTTGAAGAGATGCAGTCAAACAAGATTTGCAACATATACAAATTGATTGCAGTGTTAAACTCTTCGTCTATCTGTTCTGCTGAGTCATTGAATATTCCCTTTTCATTTGCTTTATGTGAAGAGCAACCATCCAAACCAATTCAGTATAAGTCGCTTGAATTCAAAATTGCATTGAATAATATGTGTAACAAAAACATCACCGCTAACAATTTATTAATTATATACAATTGCTTCTTCAAACTGAATTACAAAAATTAGCCAACAATTTATTTTTATGATTCTTCACTGCCATCATCATCATCATCATCATCATCAAAACACGGGAATTGATTTGAAACTCTTAAGGGATAAAAATGTCTTCTCAGCCTCATAAGAACCCTGTTACATCCTTTGCACAATGGCTGACCACTAGTTTATGGGAAATCTGCAAGCAAGGAGGAATACAACAGTGTCCTTAGAATTGTGTTCCCCAGCAAATTGGGACAAAGGACTAAAAACAAAACAAAATAAACACCACCACCCCCCTACTTGCTGATTATTAGCTGTTCATTAGCAACCTGGCCATTTGACCGATATATATTTGAAACATTGTTTCAGATTCTTCCTATTGAGGAGAAAATTTATTTTTGTTATTATTTGCCACCAAGGTAACTTAGATATATAGTAATGCTATGAATGGAGACCTCCAAGAGGTCAGCTGCCCCACTCAGTTCTTGCAAACTGAGGGCTGTGGCTTTCTTCATGGACTCAATTCATCTGTGATGCAATCTCTCTGTTTTCTTACTGCCTTTAACAAGTACTATTGTCTTTTCCAGTGAGTAATGTCTTCTCATGACATGGCCAAAGTATGACAGCCTCAGTTCAGTCATCTTCATCTTTAGTGATAGGTCAGGCTTGATTTGCTCTAAGACCTGTTCATTGGTCTTCTTCAGCACCACATTTCAAATGAGTTGATTTATATTCCGCCAACTTTCTTCACTGTCCATCTTTCACAATCATACACAGAAACCAGCAGCAATACAATGATTCCAAATGGAGCAAATTATTTTCTTGCTCACATAACATTATTGTTTACAATAATGTTTAACCACTTAGGATCAATTTCCACCAATCAAATCAAATCAAATCAAATCATCCTTTTTACTTAGCCAATAACCATTACCAAATTACTAGCTGTTACCAGTTGATCATTTAATGATGCATACCTTTCTATGGCCATTTCCACACCTTACCTGATCCTGTTATCCTCCAGTCACAATCCCGGCAGTGCCTTTGCTGGGAAGGGAGCGCTACGGGAATGACTGGCTCCCTGTGGAGGGGAGTGTGAGGGACATGCATCTGCCTTCCACAGTACAGCCAGGCTCTTTCCCATGCTCTGCTGGGGAAGGTAGTGCCTCCACTGCATTTCCTGCCCTTCTGCAAAGCTGCGAAGGACAGTAGTGTCACGTGATGGGAGGTCATTGATGGAGAAACTCCATCAACGATCCATCCTGCGACCACGCCGGCTGGTGACACAAGGAGGGCAGGACTGCAATGATGTCATGTGGAAGCATTGTCGCAGTCCCACTCCTCTCACATCTCTATGCTGGGATGCCGTCGTAATGCGGAAAGGGCCTATATAATCAAGACATCATTCTCAAGATGCCTTTTTTGAGGTACTGAAAGAAGCTTGAGACAGTTTGCTGTGTAATAAATGAAAGCAGTCACTCTTTGGGGAAAGGAAAATTGCAGTGGCACTTCAAAACCAAAATAGAATCCACACAAAAGTATACCTTCACTTCTAGATCCAGTGACTCACATTTGACCATTAAGCACTCAACGCCATTCAACTGTGTGAACCAAAGAAAGCTAATTCTCGCTACTAACGCCTTTTGTCACCTCCCAGTAAAAACCTTCCTCCTCCTCTTCCCATTGCTGGCCTGAAGTTTCTATTTCTGCTCCTTTCATTCTGGGCTCCAATAACAGTTTAATAATTGATGTCAGATGAGACCTTTAGTTGTAGGCTCTTTTTAACACTAGTCTTTCAATATTCATTGTCCTCCAAGTGTTCAGAAGAAGAGATGATTTGACAGAGTAACCAAAAGGCAGTATCTGTTCAGTTAGAAAGTCTGAACTGGAACTTACAGTCTGTAGATTCAAGAAACACTGATAAGTATATGATAAACATTTGAAAGAACAAGATTTCAAAAAACGTTTTGCTAGCATGCTGCAAAAGACATTATCACAGAGAGATATGCAAAGAACCAGTCTGCCAACCAAAACATCTCTGCTGGAAAATGGAGTAAGTGGCAAAGGCACTATCAACAGCAGCTGTGCTGGAGGAGCACCATCTTTTTCTAACGGCAAATCAAGTCCTGATGTCTTTACTGGGAAATCCCCCATTTCGACCATTTCAATTGGAGATCATGCCAATCTGTACCATGGAGTGAGGCCTGTTTGTCAGATTCGCCCAACCAGTGCTGTGATCCAAAGAAGCTCTGTTGCCCACATCAATCGTCTGCAAGGAGAACTTGTGAGGAAAAGGAAGGTCAGTGGCTACTTGTGGTACAGCAACATCCCTCAGGATGCTGAAAATGTCATTTAGATGTAAAGAAACTGTTCATTTTCAAAAGGGCATTTGCTTCTTAAACTTTCCCTTTGCATCATGTTTTTTGGGGGAGGTAGGGTGAAAAAAATGTTATAGTATTTTTTAAAAGTATGAATGGATGCTATTCGGTCTAACTTGTGGACAAAGTACAGATTCAGGAAAAGACAGTTTCTGTCCCACAGTTCAACCTCCCCCTTCTGCTGTTTGCTTTTAAAGATCTTAGAGACAGGAATTTTCTATGGTTCTGCCCCTTTGTATATGTCTCTGTATGTACCTTAAAGGTGCTTGTTATGGCAACCCCATGAATTTTATGAGGTTTTCTTAGACAAGGAATACCAGGTTTTTGCCAGTTCCTTCTTCTATAGCCTATAGCACCTAGTATTCATTAGCCATCGCCCATCCAAGTACCCCTTTATATCCTGTGTAGCAAAAATAAGTTGTCCTTTGTTCTTTTGGAATTCAAATAAACAGTACTCCTCAAAGTCTTTTTGTTTATCCATTTTTGGATTTTTAAATCATAATAATTTCATATTAGATGAAACTCTTTTTATTTATCTATTCTTACATTGTTCTTGTATTACTCTATTCAGGGTCCTTATGCTCTCTATTATTTCTTGAGACATATTCAGTGTATTTCTGTCATTGTTTTGACCACGTAGGAGAAAAAATTATTTATATGAATATGAGAACACTGCCAAAATGACTGTGTTGAGAAGGCCTTGTACTTTTCTAATAAGCTTTTGACTCTGTGTATATCTTGCAAACAGGAGATAACAGGTGTGTGTCTCTGTGTGTCTGTGTGTGTGGCTGCATCTATGTAAACCTTATTCTGTGTAATAAGTCTCCAGACAAAAGCCATGTCTTTTAAATCTGATTTACTATTAGGAGAAACCCAGCTAATTGGCACAGAAGTGTAACAGGCTCCACTGTTTTGCTGCACAAAGAATGTGAGTGTATTTATACATGAATGTAAATACATATGGCCTTAACAAGGACAAATAAAAACTATGCCTATGCAGGAGTAACTCTGTTGTACTTAAGACTGTTTGCTTCAAAGCACAAACAATGAAATATATTGCCCATGAAGAACACCCACCTCAATTTTTTTCTCCACTCCCACTCACAGTAATAGAGAAGCTCACGCATGTTTAAGAAGACTCAAATCAAGCTGCTTTGGAAGCAAGATAAAAATCCACCAACTTGTTGGCGAGGAAGAATTTATTATCTTGTCTATGCTATTGTTGTCCAACAATAACAGACACTTTCTTTAATTCGTGACCGGGGCGCAATGTTTTGATTTCCCAAGCACTTAAGAGCTGAGCAGGCAAGCCTCATGCTCACTCAGTTGGCTTTGTGCTCAAACATGGGCAATAACACTGTAACAGAAGGAAGGACTGATGATACACCAAAAATTTTGTTGTCTCTGTTTAAGCTATTGGTGGCTTCCTTTTATATATATATATATACACACACATACATACATATATATATATATATATATTATTTATTTTAAAAAACCACACAAATACAACAAAATAAAAGACAATCTAACAATCTAACAAACATTTCAGACAATACAAAAAAGAACTAAAACTAAGAATACAGAACAAAACTACAAATAACTAAAAAAATTGGTTCCCACCCTTGTTGTAAAGAGCTCACATTACTCAAGACATTATACCTAGCCACTGATTCTTTCATTTTACGCCATAACTATTACTTATTACCCATCGTTTATTATCATAATTTTTCTCCTATATACATTATTAGTAATAACAGTAATAATCCTTTATATAATCATTTATAGTCACTTATCGTCTTAATTATATATTTACTTAGTAAACTATCAACAACCAATAAACATCATTTAGACCCAATTTAACACTTCTCATGTAGATTTGCAATTTAAGTTATTGGTGGTTTCCTGATAGATTCCCAGAATATTGTTTTTTCCTGGTTCTCAAATTGGTAAAAGACTTCTTGCCCTATTGGAGAAGCCACTAATGTTGTCCTTCAACAAACGTTCTTTCCAGAACTCATATTACGGTTTTCAATTTTTTGTTAGACATGTATCACCAAATGAGTACAAAAGAACAATATTTCTATAATGTTTGCTGCTGATAATTTATATGTATTTGTATATACATACCATAAGGGTGATTGCATACAGTATATATGTGTGAAATATTTATCTATATTAGGAATGTATATGTATTTATATATAATTATATGCACTATTTCTATGTATACTTGCCATATTTCTATGTATATGTGCAACATATAAGAGTGTTATGCTCGTATGGTAACAGAAGCATTTGAATTGTGGATTTATTGTAGGATGTTAAGAATTTTCTAGACTGAGAGGGTGACAAAGAAAGAAATACTAACATAAATGTATAAAGACCATGAAATAGTAAAAAAAGGGCAGAGGACTAGATAAAACCTTCAAGTATAAAGATGTACCATAGAATACCAAAGTCAGCTTCATTCATGCCACAGTACTTCTGGTTTCTATGTATAGATATGAAAGTTGGATAGTGGAGAGGGCAGAGCTCCAACTGAAATGTACTTCTGGAGGAGAATTCTACAGATACTATGGACTGCCAAAATTAAAAAAAAAATAGTCCAAGACCAAATCAAATCTTGAATTCTCACTAGAAGCCAAAATGGCCAGACTGTAGACCTTTTTGCATTACACTGTTATAGTGCTATTATTTCACTTTCAACATCCTGTGGAATTCTGGGGTTTGTAGTTTACAGAGGCCCCCAGTTCGGAGAATTCTAAATGCACCCCTAAACTGCAAACCCCAGAATTCCACAGGCTGTTGAAAGTGCAATAATAGCACTATAACAGTGTAGGTGGAAAGGCCCTATATCTATTGTTCTTTGGGCGCATCGTGAGATGACATCACTCATTGGAAAATATGATTAGACCCAGAAACACTGAAGGCTGTAGGGAAAGAAGATTGCAGTGCAAATGGATTGACTCAGTCAAGTAAGCCATAGTCCTGACTTCACAAGGCCTGAGCAGGGTTGTTCATAATAGGATGACTTGGGGAGTGTCTCATTCATAGGGCTGCTGTAAGCTCTAGCCAAACTGGACAGGATGTAACAACAGCAACATCACCATCAGGATTCTGGCCATTATCTTTGTTTAGAGAGGCTACATCCAGAGACAATTTAGCCATGTTGATGTCAAGCCTCTGAAAAGAAAGGAATGAGAAGACAAGCACATAGTTTTGGAAATACTATAAATATTGTAAATATATTGTAAGTATTACAATTTAAACACCAGTGCAATATTTAGCATCATGGGAGTAAGGCTGTGGCCAGATGATTTTTGGGCCTGTCTGGGTTGTTGTTCAAGTGTTAGTTGTTGATGGGAAACTCCAAGGCTCCTGCTTTCCCTTGTTATGGTTCCTTATCTTTTAATGGGATTTGGACTAGAAAGACTTTCAAACACACACCAGCTACTGCAAGTTAATTTTCATAACTAGCACTCAAATAACTGTTGAACTTGGGCTTATTAACTGTTGAACTTGGGATATTTAGGATATTTCATCAAATCAAGCTACTATACACTCCTAGTGCACTCAACAAAGACAGAACACTGATCTCGGTACCTTGGCATTGAGGGCAAGCATATAGTTTCCCCCTCTTAAGACCAACCCTGGAGCTAACATTTCTCGTGTTCTGGAATGCTGACAGAGGACAACATCATACCCTGCAACTGCCCTAATATTTGGCAAGGACAGTCCCAATTAATCTTCTGTCTTTCCACTTTTTCTACTGCTTTTAAAATGTCCCAGTTTCTCTCTCCTCCTCTCACTTTCCCTCTTTCTCCTCAACTTACCTCAATTGCTGCAAACTGTGTTCAAACAACACAAGTAGTTTGCACTGCTGTAACTCAGTAGGAGGGAGAGGACAAAATCTTGCCCTTCCCAGTATACACAAGCAAATGTTAACACTGTTGCAGCCTCTCCTAGCCTGTTCGTTCTTCCACATTAATAATCTTTGCCATTTTGATTACATTCTGTTGTTGCTTGGCCACATGTGTCCCAGTTTTCATCTATGATACCTTAATGGGTATGCAACTTAATTATTAAGAATTATCACGTACACTAAGATGGAGATGATAAATGATGGGATATGCTGCCAAAGTGCAGATTGTCTATGGGATGGGAGGAAAAAAGGGAAACAAAAAGCTAATAAGGTTAAAATAGTTAGATTACACTCCGATATATGACCGAACAGCTGTTCTAAAATCAGTGGTTTCCATTTCCTAAAGATCCGCTAAACTAGCTGAGTCATATTACTATCCAACACAAATGGCTACATGCAGAATAAGATAGTTGAATTTACATCTCACTGAGGCTGAGAGAAAGTAAATCCAGTCCAGTGATTTAAATGGAACCAAGTTTGTCTATCCAGCATAGATAGACAAACAGATAGATGTGTGTGTGTATGCATAATTACGCATACATACATAATTTGCATCTGTTACATACAATACATACATGTTTATGTATGTAACACACACATTAACACACATATAAAAATAAATGAAAATTAATTCAGTATCTTATTGGCAGAAAGTCATCCAGTCTGTGCCAGTTGCTTTTGTACAGTTTACCTGAATGAGCATGCAGGCTTTTTGAAACATACCATATATTCTGTTTGCCAAATGCTGGTTCCTAGCCCAGTACAGGATGCATATAGTTGGTAGGATTCCTCTAATATCTTCCCAGAAAAGTGCTGTAATATTACACATTTTAAATACTGATGATTGCTGGAAATATCTGATGGATCTTGAAAGATGAAGATCTGTGCTGTGGGAGAAGAACACTGAACTACACTCCCCTGCTTCATAAAAAAGGAGAACAATTTACATAATAATAATTCTAAAATTTCTGAAACTGCTGCTGAAATTGCTCAAAATGATATTAAAACAAAATCTGCCTCCCTTGCCCTCCCCTCAGGAATGTGAAGAACTGAAGAAGCAGAACAAGTGCTTGTCAAATGAGTTACATCTGGAAAGAATTTTTATGAAATCAGAAAATGAACTGGGCATTAGAAACCTTCGAAATTTAAACCATGGGCTGCAAGCTGCAGCTAAGGAGGTATTGAAAATAACTGTATATGACTCAGTTTTATTTCTGTGTTGGGGGGCTGATTATAAGGGGGAAAAATTACCTCTAGTGATACCTTTGTCAACACTTTCATTATATCTTTAGCTATGACCTACTGTGATGGGAATTATTTATTTATTTAGACTAATTCCATACATAGGCTGATCTACTCCAGCATGGCTAAGAGGGGAACATAGGAAGCATTTACTTCCAGTTCCAGTTTACATAGTTCAGTTTTACATCCAGATTGATCCTGTGTTCTGCTTGGGTCACATGGCCTGCCTTACAGTCCTTCTCCTTGAAGGAATCCTATATTTGTATCTGCCTGCACATACAAATTAAGATGTGCAGATTTTATGCAAATATTTTTTCTTCAATTCTCTCTCTTCATGGTGGAGGTGTTTATGTGGTCACTTTAGTTACATCTCAACCCTAATCTGTGTTAACAGTCTTAAACAAGATAGCTTCATAAAGCACAGTTTAAAATTGCCTTATTTCAACTGATTAACTACCATTTGTCAAGTTCAGACAACTTGATAAGGTTGGTTTTATAAGAGCAAAAATAATAGTATTTATTATAATAGTATAAAAATAGTATATTTTATATACTATATATATACAATATGTACTATATATATACTATATAAAAATACTATATAAAAATAGTATAAAAATAATAGAGAATGCCTCTTTCAAAGGAGAAATATGGAGCATGCAATCCTGGGAAGTGAGTGGCGAAAGGGTAAACACTTTTTTATTAGGTTAAATAAACTACGGTTTATCATGATCTCCATACACAGCCACAAATTTCGCCAAAGTTTATATTTAACCAGCAGAGTAAAAATTAGCATCTTTCTTTCAGATGCATTTCAATAAAACAAAGCTCTTGAGGAAAGGAAGAGAGTGAGGAATTGATGGATCAGACTTTTGCTACATTGGGGTCACTGAGCTTCAGGTTGCCTCTAAGATCAAATTTCTGAATCTCAATACTGAGTGTATGCTTTCAGAGCTTGCCTCTGAGATTTAACCATTTGAACCTGAAGAGCTAGTCTACATTTTCTTGGGAGGATAGAGTATCTTATTTGAGACTTGCACAGTGGAATACTATACATATGTGCCACAGAGTTCAATGGGACTTAGTCCCAGGTAAATATGATAGGGTGGCATCCTCATTGTATTTTTATAAGATGTTAATGCAAAGCAGAGTGTTTGATAGCAAATGTCACAGACAGATGTGGCTGGTATACAGGAGAAAAATTGCTCACTGTTATAATTTCTAAAAAATTAAGTATAGTAAAATAAAGGTTTAACCTGCTATGTGATACACTTTTCCATTGAGCTTAAAATAATAACTTCTGTTAAGTTTGTAATCATCTCTCTTTCATCAGGGAAGCTAAAGAAAAAAATTGTAGCAAAACATGATGAATTGCTTGATTAATTACTATAATTTTTTAAACTGATTCTAGATCTTGGTTACAGAGAGGTTGCCAGTGTGAACCTTACTAATGAATATTGCATAGCTAGTATATGTTCGACTGGATCAGGTTCAACATTTTGGCAGTGAGTGTTTTTCAAGGTCTCCCAAAGTATTTGCCCCTCACAGAGCTCTACAGTTTTTCCAGTGTAGGCAGGTGTAGGGAAAAACAAAATAAAAACAAATCATGTGAGAAATCCTATTGACAGAGAATTGATTCATGGGCAGGTTTGCTAATAAGTATAGAAGAGTATGTGTGTGTTTATTTTTATTACATTTTATTCCTGCCTTTCTATTTGAAAAAAAAAAAAGGTGGCAGGCAAACATTTATAAGTAAGTAGTCATATCCATGCAACTTTGTTGTTTCTCCTGTGTTGACATAAATTAAAATTTGCTAGTGAAAACAAACTACTAATAAGGAAATAATTATACACTTTAAAAAGATCTATCCATCTGTAAACCTTATAACTACAGATCTCTCTGGTTCAGTAAACCTATCTTTTAAATTAAACCTTTAGCGGCAGCATCTTAATCATCATTAAAATAAAAATAATTAAATAATAATAATAATAATAAGTATACCCTGACCTATAGCAATCATGGGCTTGCCCTAAAGTGCTAAAACCAAGACCAGAGTTTTTCTTACATTTACTTGATAGGTATATTGAAGAACAGCAGTAGTAGTAAAGGCATTTTGCTTACGCTTTTGTTTGTTGCCCCAGTGTGAATTTCTCATGTGTCTCTGCAGTGCTAGAAGAGAGCCAAGATCACCATCTTTTTTATTTCTAAATTAATTCTCTTCGCTATGGTTCTGCTAAACAGCAGACAATTAAAAGAAAGAAAGAAAGAAAGAAAGAAAGAAAGAAAGAAAGAAAGAAAGAAAAGGGACCCCATGAACATTAAAATAACAACATGGAACTATTAAACCAGAAATCAAACAGATCAATGGGTTTAAAAGATACAAAACTTTTAAAATGCCTATGCAACAGGGAATGTTTTGATTTGGAACAAGATCAGAAATTTTTAGGAACATATTTATTCAATTTATTAGTCATCCTGTAACAACATTATTCACTGGACTCTCCTACCTGTCAATAATAATTTCCTTTACAGAAACCCTTGGTCCATTATCTAGCTCAAAACTGCCTACGCTAAATAGCTGTATCTCTCCAGTGTTTAGTATAGTACAAAGATCTTTCTCAGCTTTATCACAGCCACACTACACAATTATAGTAGTTTGATGCCATTTTCACTGCCATGGGTCCATCCTATGGAATTCTTGGACTTGTAGTTTAGGGGAAGTAGTATCCTCTGCCAGAGAGTTCATAGTGCTGCAGTTCAGGGGAATGGATTAGACAATCCAAAGCACCTTACCAAACTATAAATCCCAGGATTCTATGGGATGGAACGATGGCACTTAAAGTGCAATCAAACATAGAATCATAGAGTTGGAAGAGACCACAGGGGCCATCCAGTCCAAATCCCTGCTATACAGGAACACACATCAAAGCATTCCCAACAGATGGCCATCGAGCCTCTGCTTAAAGACCTCCAAAGAAGGAGACTCCACCACACTCCAAGGCAGCATATTCCACCGCTGGACAGCTCTGGCCATCAGGAAGTTCTTCCTGAGTTTCAGGTGGAATCTCCTTTCCTGCAGCTTGAATCCATTGCTCCTTGTTGTAGTCTCTGAAGCAGCGGAAAACAAGCCTGCTCCCTCCTCGACATGACAAACTGCTATAATTGTGTGGTGTAGACACACACAAACCAGGGATTGCATCTGGAAACTTTTTCACTCAAAGATATATGATCTACTATTGAACTACAGATTTCCAAATATTGGGACTATGGGATATTTTATTGGAGCAATTTCCATGTCTGTTTTTCTTTGGATGTACTCACTGTGCTAAATTGGTGGGAACGGTTGTTTTCAAGCTTTCGTTTGGCATGAAAAGTCAAAGCTTTATTGTGAAGATGAGCGTTCAGAAAATAGCAAGTTCAACCTTGAACCCGCTGATGCAAAACTGCATAATAGCCTTAGTTGCTTAGCACTCTGTTTCATCTGTGCTGCTTCTCTGCCATAGATCTGCTGGCTCCCAAATTAGTTTGAAATCAGTGGCACCCAAAGCAAAACTAGCATGTTTCAACTTGGAAATCTTGCCACTCTCATTCTGTGTAACGTATGGGCGTTTCCCAAGGTATGGGTGAGATGCCATTAGTTGTTGTGAAGTAAAGGGCACATTTCTGACATTGTATTTAATTTTCTCTCACTCTCCTCTTGTGGATTTCATGCAGCTGAAGCACAAACTAAATGCCTCACAGCAGAGTGTTGCAAAATACTCCAAGCTTGCTGAGGAGGCTTCTCTGGCCCAAGCAGAGGCTGAGAAGGGCCGAGCTGAGGCTGAAGCCCAAGTAAAGTTATATTGGGAGCAGCACGAAGCAGTCCAACTGGAGAACGTTAGCTTAAAAGAGGAAATCCAGCAACTGAAGAGAAAGGTATTCATTAGCTTTGGCTTAAAAAAATGGCATTTTGAAAAACGGTGCTTTCAACAAATTAGCCACTTGACTTGGGTCACTGATTAAACTTCAGTTCATATCTCTGAGCAAGGCTGGTCCCACCATCAGATAATTTAAAGCAACCACCTCAGATAGCAGTTCACCTTGAATCCCCTGGGCTTGCTTTCTTCCTGCAAGGTGACACTGTGTGTGACACACAGCCTGTTCTTGCACCTCCTAAACTAGCCTGGTGTCTTCAAGTGTAGTGGAATAGTGTATCCCATTAGTAGTGTTTAAATGGCAGTCTAGCCAGCTTCAGTTATGTACAACAGGTGGGTGGAGAGACACCGTTATTTGCTTCCTGTAGCAAAATGTCTTGATCCAACCCAGTTTCAGGATGAATGTCAGGATACATGGCTCTCTCTTTAATGATCCAGCATATTTTTCTCCTTTGAAGCATACACGCCCTCCAACATTTTGTAAATGAAAATACAGGAATGATTATAGTAACTCAGTTGATACTGGCAACTGCCAGATTTAGGTAAAGAGACTTAGATCTTGAACCAATCTGCTGCTTCTCATGTCACGCCACAGTTAGCAGTACATACAGGACTAATATTGCCGTTCCAGCTGCATTCAGGTTTTCTATTTCAGGTAAACCTGGTCAGGCCAGCCTTAATCATGTTGTGCTTAATCTCATTTTCTTTGCACTGCACATTTATGGGGGCTGAAACAAATGTGATGTGGGGATAGTTTAAAAATAAAAATGTTAAAAGCAGTTGCATTGCATGTGGGTGTCTGATTTTAACTGAAACAGCCACATTAGGGGGAGGTGTTTAAACCTTGTCTTTCTGAAACTGTTGCAATTTCTGCCCCTCAGCATCAAAAATACAGACACAATATAAGTACCACCAGTATTTTTGTCTTCCTGCTATAAAGTTTTTGGAGTCAATTTAGACTGGGAAAAAAATTGTGCATGGAAAGGATTAAATGCTCCCTTATCCAGTTTGAAATAATCTCTGAAGCAACTGGATGGTAGATCTCCTGTATCACATCACCATTCAGATGTTTCATGTCACAAAGAAAGGTATCTTTTTTCCTCAAAGTGAGTGATGGACAATACAGTTTTTTATGGCTGTGAATTAAAAATGAATGAGAGAAAGATAATGATACCACTTATTGTTGCAAATATGAGATAGGAAGCATCTAACCACTGAATGACAAGTAGAAAAGTTTCCTTTGGAAACACAGGATTACTTCATACAGACTCTCTTCAGTACTATTTGAGGTAAATACAATGTACCAGTTAGTTTTAATCTCAGCTTCTCCTGCCAGGCTTGTTTTATTACTATGGGACATTTCCTTCTGCTTTAGAAAAGTTTGCTTTGATTTTCTTACTTTTAGTAAGCAGTTTTCTGTGTTTGCAAACACCCTGTGAACTGAAGTAGGAGCTGGAATTAAAAAATAAACCTCTTGATTATGACAAGAAAATGTTTTTTTTGGAGCTTTCTGTTGGATGCTGTACTGCTTTGGCAGCTCTGTAGTATGAACCCTTGTGGCAAGAAATTTGAACAGAACTGACACAGTGCTGCCAATATACTAGCACGCAGGTACACAAGCTAGTGAGAACAGCAAGATCATAAACTTCCAGCTCTGTGGGGAAAGAGCCACACACTGGGGAACAGGAGATACAGGTGTGATACAGATACAGGTATGTAGGAGTTACTTCTTTGAATCACAGCTGAGCTTAGCCTTTGGGAGTCCTGCCAATAATAATAATAACTAGGGCCAATGCTGGAATAAGGAAAGGTAACAAGACTGGAATGTTGTTCTTTCTCTACAGCCGCCAAAGTAGGCAGGGAAAGTACGCATGATGAGACCCTTGCAGAGCTTAGATATAACTAAAGTAGTTATTTGTAATTAATTCCATGTTCCAATTAACAGAGGCAAAAGAAAATTAGGATTGTAAGTTAGCGAAGGATATCTTTCTGTTGCGGTGAAATTGTAACATATGCCATTTCTGCACTAGCACTATTATTCCACTTTCAACATCCTATGGAATCCTGGGGTTTGCAGTTTTAAACTGCAAACCCCAGGATTCCGGATGTTGAAAGTGGAGTAATATCACTATAACACGCTAGTGTGGAAATGGTCATAGTTACAGGACTGTAACCTCACAGAGCAGTGGAGAAGAAATGTCACTTGGTTCAAGTGCAGACTCTTTCTGTGAGTTGTGTGAGTTGACACGAAGATAGGCAGCAGACAGCTGTGTTCAGTACAACAGCCTTGTGAGTTTATCAGTCAGATCTGTTCTAAGTAAGCAAAAAGTAAAAATATGTAGCTACTTTTTATAACAAGTTACTTTTAACATTTGTAACTGTCATGGCAAGTGACTACTTCGGAAATCCTTAGAACTGTAACAGTCAGGAATTAATTTAATAATTAATGTTCAAAGCTCTGGACTTTTAAAGGAATATGGAGTAGTGAAAGACCGAGGCGAAGAAAAAGATGGTGTCTTTTTCTGTTCCCTGCAGAAGTGCAGACTGAGTGAGCTGTCAAATCTTTCTTCAATATGGAAATGGGACAGAGTCCCCCACTGTCTCTGAAGGCAGCAGACTAGTTTAGGGTAGTGATGGTGTAAACAAGGGTTTAATAATGGGGCAGGGGAGCAAAATGAAGGCATAATCTGTCCAAGTAAGAATTCTGTCCCCCACATGAATTTTTTATTCAGTTCTCAAATTTGTAGCATTGCAATAACTTAGAACCTCAGCTAAGCTTTTAGAAATACAGTTTAGGCATCCAAAGAAAAGGAACAGGCAAAGTTATCCTGTGAACACAGGATACAGAAGAGTTCTAAGTGTGAATGATTTTCAGTGGCTTACTCTCTGCAATCCTAAAAATCTGTGGACTGAAAGAAAATTTAATTTGAAGGGTTAGACTTCTTATGGGGGCACCTCCCAGCAACTGTCACTTGAAGCGACTGTCTCACTCTGCATCCCAAACAAGTCAATCCTCTCTGGAGTCTTCTCTCACATCAGCCCCATGCATGGGAAGTAGGTGTCTCAGACCGATGGCTCAGAATTATGTGGAGTTATAGTTCAGTGAATTAGCAGCTTAATAAACAAGTTGCAAATCCTGGTGATGATCTCTGAAGAGAGATGTCTATGAATGCAGACATGTGCAAGAGACAAAGGGAGTGCTATAGCAATGTTGAATGAAACCGCCTAGTGTGTGGAGCTGTTTTCACCACAGAGCAGTGTCAAAAAGGTTGGAATCCTATGCACACTTACCTCTGAGTAAATTCCGCTGAACCAGTTAGACTTACTTCTAAGTAGACTGATATTAAATTGCACTATATCTGTTGTTTCCAGAAGACTCTTTTTCTGCTTGCAGACTGTGCCTTGGCATCTCTCTCTCTCTCTCTCCTCCCTCTGCTTAGGTGTTTATAGGCTGCCACTTCAACTTTCTGCTTAGTGGGGTGGAAAAAATACACTCTTTCTTTTTCTTTAGTTAACAGAAATACAGCAGCTCTTAGCACAAGTGGAAAAGAGTCACTTTGAAAGTCAGATGAAACTAGAGCGAATAACAATGGAGAGAGAAGTCATCTGCGAGGAAAAAAAGATATTTGGAGCATGAAAGGAATGAACTAAAGCAGAAACTGAAAGGAACAATAGAAGAGAATTCTAAGTGTAAAGAAAAGTAAGATTTTAATTTAGATCTGTTAAAAAGAATGGGACTCTCCCATCCCAGAAAGCAACTGCTTATTTCATTGTAGTTATCTGCATATTTTCAAAAGAGCTCCAAATCTTGACAATGGTATATATAGTTATTTTATTCATTTAACATTATACCCCGCCAAATTTTGTACGCTCATGTTATTTTGCTACCCATGAAATCTGCCCCAGTCTTCTCCTTCTCTCTCTTTTTGATCTTAAAAAAATAAAGATACATAGCTTACCTTTTTTAGCTTTAAACACTCCTAGCATCAATCCCTTCCCCCAGTTATTCTCTCTGAGATCCATTGGGAACAATCTCTTAATCAGATTTAGTCACCAAGGACACAAAGAAAGGTAACTTCACTCCTGCCTAAATTCTCCAAAGTCTGAGCCAGATAATCTTTTGGAAATGTCATTTGATCTCCCTGTTTGCTTTGGCCTTTGGGGCCCAGGGTTAAAGTCAAGAAAAGATGCAAACTAATTTCATTCAGTAAGATAAAACAATCTGAAATCTTATTCTGTTTTCATGGTTTGGTTTTTGCTTTTATTACCCATCCTGAGCCTTCCATATTAAGAAGGCTATAAACATAAATAAATATGTTTGGGTTGCTTTAGACAGAAACTGTTGCTAAATTCTCTCTGTACAATAGCCGTAAGGCTTGTGCATTATTCAAAATGTATGGCTGACTTTACTGTGGAAATAAATGCACACAATGTTATGTCTTCAGCAGCTATTATTAATTTATGGGTGCTCAGGCAGCAGAGACACCAAAACCATGGCTTCTGCGTGTCGGTCTATAATGGGCACTTTTCAGTTTGTATAACCCAAGGATGCAGACAGGAACTCTGGAGAGGTGAAATGTATTGGCCTTTGACCTTCTGGCTTATGAATGTAGCCAGATGGATGGGGTGATGAGGAATCTGCCTTTGCAATAAGGTGTGGTCCCAATACGGAAGCAGTGGTAAGACCAATATTTTAAAAATCCACCCCTGCCCAAGTTCCTGTTTTGGGGCAGTGTGCTTTTATGTTTCATTTTAAGAGGTTTATGGATGAGCTGGAGCATCAGACCCATTTCTGCCTCCTCACTGGCCCCTGGCCTAGTTATGGGACAGAGATGGTTGCATTTTCTTCGGTGGATTGTACATGGTGGGAACTAGAGAAGAGGTGAGTGTCCCTCTTGGTCCTTCTTGACTTCTCTATAGCTTTCAATACCATTAAGTGTGAGTATTCTTCTGAATCTAGAAGGGGTTTTGGAGGCCTTGTTTTTGTTAGCTTTGGTCCTTCCTGAAGGCACATCATCTGGAGACACTGCTGATCAATTCCTGTTCATGGTTGTTGCCCTGTGAGGCAGTGGTAGAGCTTGGAGTGTGTGGAAGGGGGGTGGGAGGTGAGTGGGGCCACTGTGTGCAGGGGCGTGACTGCAGTGTGTGGAGGCGTGGCCAGTACACGTGGGGGCATGACTATGGGCCAGGATGCCCCAAACACATTGCCATCCGGGATGAATTGCCTCCCTCACCCCCACATCCCTACGCAACTGCTGTGGGGTTTTTCAGGTTTTCATCTAATTCTCCATGCTATTTAATAGATGATGAAAGTCTGAGGGGGGTGGTTAGGGTTGGGGAATTTGGTGCAGTCAGTATGTTACCAATATGTTGATGATTCCTCAATTTTTTGCAATCTAAATCCAAGGAAGTGTCTGGAATCAATAAGGATGAGGGCAAACAAAACAGAAATTTAATCAGGCAACATAGAGGTGCTCCTGGTCAGTGGAAAGGCAGATCAAGGAATAGGCATTCTTCTTGTGTTCTGTGGGGTCACACTGTCCTTGCAGACCCAGGTACAGGTGTACGCCTGAATTCATCCTCTGAACTTGGAAGCCCAGCTGTCAGAGGTGGTCCAGAGTGCATTTGGAGGATTAAGGCAAATGGGTCATCTGACCAGGTATCTCTCAGGAACGTTATCTAAGTCAGGAATGGGAATTATGTGCTATATGATTCCCAACCCTGATCTATCTTGAAGAGTGATATCATATTTGACATTTTATACCACATTTTGGAATATTTATCTAATATGCAGTCCTTGGTTCTGTAGACTGAACAAAACACCTTTGTTGATTAATGTTGCTGTCATGTACGTTTTCTGCTTTTCAGTCCAAAAATATGTATGTGAATGGAAATAAATCATCAAGTTGCATGGATTTTGAAACTTTGAGAAGGAAAGTTCTTTTCCAAATATATTGTGACATTTATTTGCATCATGGGATTTATTGTTGCTTTTGATAGTCCTTTAATTACCTTTGTCTAATTGATGTGACTGTTTCCTTCTATATGTGCATGCCTATTTTAATAGTGAAATCTCTCAAAGATGCCAAACTGAAGCTGCTGAAGAAGCTTTAGAGAAAGCAACTTTATTGCATTATGAGGCTGAAAGCGAGAAGCGCTTGCTAGAACGTGACAAAGAGGAGAAGGAAAAACAGTGTGAGATATGGATGAAGAAATATAATGCTTTGGCAGAACTCTTGCATTCCCAAGAAGAGGATAAATCAAAAAGGCAAAGTAAAGCTGTATGTACCATGTTAGAAAGTATATCTTATGGACAAAAATATACTATGAATGATTCTAACAAATTCTAACTCCTGGGTTTGTGCTAGAAGCTTCTTGGCCCAGCATTGGGAACTGACCTGGTGACCTATTCAGAACACTGAAGGAATAATATGAAATTTGTGCCTACATTGGTTCTGTATCTAGAAAAAACAACTGCAACCCGCCCCTCCAAAAAAAAAAATTCTAGATGAAGAAAATGATGTAGGTGGATAGGAGTTTCATCCTTTCCTTTGTTTAAGGATCTATCCCCCTGTATACTATTTGCTCTGTTTTTATTTGTTTATAAAATAAGGCAGAGTGTAGCTTGAAGTTTGGGTGTGAAAACAGTGCAGGGAATAAATAGGTTTAACTCCCTTCTCTGACATCATGAAAAAGACAGAGCTGTTGCTTTCTGTCAAGCAGGAATAGACTGTGTGTGGACCCTGATGTACTTTAACAGCCCCAGCCCTCTCCCAAACCCTCTAATGCCCCTCTGTGCCTAGTTTGTTTATGGGGTCAAAAAAGCACTTTTTGCTTTCAGAAATCTCCAGGAGCAGCCTCCACCCAAGCCCCCAAAACAAAACTGGAGCTATATTTCCAGTTTCAAATTAATTAATTTGGCATTTCTGGGACCGATATGGCTTGCAGTGGACCTTGAGGGCAAAAAATAACAGAGACACCACAAGTCTCACCATGTTCTTAGTCTTTTGGGTTGGCCAAGCCTGCTTCCAGCTTCTGAGAGCATGGTTTTGTGCCATAACCATTTCTTGGTCAACAGAACTGTACTCTTTTCACACTTGGCTCTTCAGTTTCCCGATCATGCCTATAGTTTAAGCCCCACCTTGTCTCCTAACAGTGACCAACTGTGAACTTTCTTCGAGGAAAACAGATGGATTCTGTGAAATAGTGACTTTCCTGCAGTTGGAGGTGGCATCCTTCACAGGGGTCCAGTCAGTAAAGACCTACACTTATTTCTTTGATCTATTTCCCCTTGTCTTAATCTGAGGCCTGATCCACTCAGGGAACCTCAGCTGGATTCAAAAACAGTCAAAATTAAATTCAGATCATTTGTGTGAAAGAAGATTTTACTGAATAGGATAGTGACTAAAACTGTGTGAAGTCTAAAGCGTTCAGCAGTTAAGTGCTCTGACTATTCTTTATGCATTAATATTATTCACGTGTGTCAAACACAAGGCCCGCAGGCTAAATCTAGCCTTCCAGGCCATTTCATGTGGCCCTTGCACCTCTCCTACAGCCGCAGCACTCCTCCTGCCTGGTGAGCCCAATTCCCTCGTTGAGGGCAGTTGGCTGCTGGTATTCTGAAGAGGGGCCTAGCAGCCAGCACTCACAATCTACTTCTACTTCTGACTGCTCCTCTGTCCAAGTCTTGCCATCAGAGCATTGCCACAGGTTACCAAGGCAATGCTCCATGTGGCTCATGAGAGCTGGACAGAGGAACAGTCAAAAGTAGAAATAGATTGTGAGTCCTGGGTGGTGGGCCCCTCTTTAGAACACCAGCAGCCGAGGACCCGCAATGTGGTGATTAGGCTCACCAGGTACAGAGAGGGGTGGGGGCAGAAAGAGGCACAGAAAGGGTCTGGGGCAGAAAGAGACACAGAATAATTGAATGCAGAGGCAATTATTTAATATGATAAAAGAGTAGATATGTTTATGTCGTCTTACAGAGGGCAACCATAATGCTGATGTGGCCCAAGATGAAATTGAGTTTGACATGCCTGAATAACTCTTTCAAGCTCATCACAGGTTGTCACAGTGACTGCGAACAGGTTATATACATATGACAGTTTTTACCATGTGTGCAAGCACTACACTGCTTTATTTGGCTTCATATTTTCCTTTCAGTTGGTATAAAATGCCTTTTTGGCTTAATATTTTTTATCAGGGGCCTTCTTTTGTATAAAACTCCCAAATATAATGCCTTCACCCACACCAACAGTGTTTCTTCTCTCTTTCTTTTCTTAGTGCCAGGTGAAACTGAGGAGTTATTTCTTATGTATCAGTGAAAGCAATGAACATATCACAGTACTGAGAAATGAAAATGGAACTCTCCAGAGATTTGTGGTGAGCAATGTGGAATCACTTTTTATTGGGATAACAGTGGTGAGGGTATCAGACTTCTTTCTGTTAGATATGTCACAAATTGAAAATTATGAGCTTCTGAGAATTTGTATAGGCTGAAATTGCATCTCTTTTCAGCAGACCAAGAATGTATGACTTGAATACAAGCTGTCTAGTCCAGCATCTTGTTCAGAGCTTGGATAAGTTGTCTTTTCGATGACAAATCCCAGAATCACTAGAAAGCTAGCTGGGGATTCTGAGAGTTGTAGTACAAAAGTAATTTCCAAATGCTGTTCCTGTTCTCTATTCTATTCAAAAAGTATGAAACTTTCCAGCCACAGTCTTGCAGAGGAAATAGAAAAGGATCATAGCAGTAATAAGGAGGAATAATATGAGAACCAACTCTGCATGTCATTTTACTTTACCAAGACACTAGAAATACTACTAATTTAGGATGTATAAATAATCCAAAGACAGCCAGTGTCTGAATGCCCGAACAGGACTCCAGAAGATCATGATTCAAATCCCTGTTTGTCCATGGAAACCTACCTTGGGCAAATGATTCCACTTTCAACATCCTCTGGAATCCTGGGGCTTGCAGTTCTGAAACTGCAAACCCCAGGGTTCCAGAGGATGTTGAAAGTGGAATCATCGCGCTTTAACAGGCTAGTGCGGAAATGGCCTAGAATAAGGTTGCCATAAGGTGAAGTCAATTTGAAGGCACAGAACAACAGCAGTAAAATAACCTAAAATTACACTTATAGAGCAAAATGTTTCTAAGCAATTGTTTGCCCTTAGTTTGCCCTTGTTTGCCCTTAGTTTGCCAAGGTGGCTTATATCTTATATAGTTACTGTGTAATCCACAGTGTTTAAGTTAGAAACCTAAGCCCCTCTTGGCCTGCTTGGCAGAAGGATACCATGTAGAATCCAGTGGGCACAGTTCTATCAGCTCTGTGACTGGCATCTCTCTAGCAGCTGCCTTGACTCTGTTAAGTGAGAAATTAGCCTAGGACACAATAAAACAATAGACACCTTGGTATGAGATGGTTTTTCCCATGGGAAACAAAAGTTAGGATATAGACCTATTCTGGTAGGAAGATATACATACAGTTCCTAAGGATGGTCTAGGTTTGTGAACATTTTATTAATGTGTGAAATTCAATGCAATTTTAGTTTTTCCTCCTCACTCTCTGTCCCTTTCATATCTTGAAGCAAACATGAGGAGGGCAGCAATACAGGTTAGATGTTGCAGCACCTCTTATGAGCTACTCTGACAAAAGGAGAGTTTTCACGCCACAGTTAAAGCACCATGATTCCACATTAACTATCATGGCAACATCCTGTGGAATCCTGGGATTGGCATTCTAGGGAGAGGTATTTAGAATTCTGTAGTGCCCCATGATTCCACAGGATGCAGCCAAGGCAGTTAAAGTGCAATCATAGTGCTATAATTGTGTTTTGTGAAAGGGCCCAAGCTCTGATACCAGTCTGAAAGTTTTTATTCTTCAGTCCTGAAGCTCATATTTATATCCCACCCTTCCCTGCAAAGTGGGAAGCCTTTAAAGATACAAGCCTGGATCCAGACACTTCTCTATCTCTTCAAGAGTTCTTGGTACCAGGAATGCTTCTTATATTAGTATATTGGCCCTGGGGTTCAACTGGTTTTTGCTCTGAAATGCCCCCAAATGATCTCTAGGGGGAGTGAAAAATATTTCTACCATATATCTTGACCATCCTCAAGAGTCCTGGATCTCAGACTTGAAGAGTCTCTAGTTTCACTATAGTGGTCAGGCCTGATGCCTCCCCTCTTGACTTTGCTGCATGTTTAAGATCTGAGGCCATGCCCAGGTCTCTACTGGAATCTAAGGGCATGAGATTCTTGCCTCCCAAATCTGCTGAAGTGGCTTCCTCTACTCTTTGGAGCAGATTTTAAGGTGAGATTCAAAAATATCCAGCATAAAGAGTACCCCTCTTCCTTGTGTGGCTGATGGGAGCCTCCTCTCAAGAGAGTGACACTAAATAAGTTTTTAGCCTAAGTCTTGGGTAATCAGAGAGGCCAAATCAATAAAATAAAATAAGTTTGAAATAAAATAAACTCATCCCACAGTACAGCAATTTGGAGCCGAAAGTACCAACAGACCAGTGGTTTCTCAGTGATAGTGGCAATTTAGTCAATACACAGATATAATAGTATACCTCTAACTCTGTGTGACAAAATTCCAGAAATATTTTATATTAAATGTTTTCATTGGGTGGAACAGCTATGCATAATGTAAGACTAGAGATGGAAGCAAACAGGCACATTGTTTTGTGTGGGTAGCACTCATGCCTACTCCATCCTTCACGGAAGAGATCTGTTTATTTTCTATTGTGGGGTCCAGCTCCTATAAAACGGCAGGCAAGATCTGAATACATTTACCAAATATGCATCTGTACACTGTCATAACTGAATCAGCCTTGGCAATGTGAATGATTAATTTGCTCAAGATGGAAAAGCCAAGTTCAATTAACAGACGTTAAAATCTAGGCAAATTATGACACTTTATACTTGGAATTTTTAAATGAAATTGCATACCTAAGGTTCATGTGAAACATATTTTTAAATTGCTGAGAGTGGGTTGTAATTATTTGTGTCTTAGCAGCCCTTGATCTATTTTATAGAGTTTATTATCATGAAATTGCAACTAGATAAGAGTTGATGATTTACATGAGACAAGATGCTCCTTCAAGTGTGGATATTTTTAGGTGTCCAACTATGACTTGCAAACAACAGCAATACTTGCATACTTTAAAAAAAATCTGTTATGAAACACTAAATGTCAGAAAAAGGGCATGTTCATTGCTGTAGTAGTAAATTCTGAAGTGCAAGCATTCTTCATGACAGTTTCCATAGTTAGGACCCCGAAGTATCACACAATACATAGGATAATACCAGAGTTTCGAATATTACTCATTCAGACTATAAATCCCAGAAGCCACCCACTCCCACCTGATATAACTATTGGCTGGAGGATTCTGGAAATTATGATCCAAATAAGCAACTTTTGAAAGCTATTCACAGTATCCAGTAGCCTTCCTCATTAGGTTTGTTATGAGCATAAATGGGACAGAAGGTAACTTATAACTCTATAAACCACCTTAAGTTCAAAGGAGGGAGAATGGGATATGTATATGAAGAATATAACATTATTATATATAGACTGCTATTTATGATGCTGGTTAGGCTCATTTTGAACTGATGGATTGTAGAATGGACAATCATATTGCTCTGTTTAACACATACTTATTCTAAAGAACAGATATCTTCCTGTCCATTTCTAAAAATTTTAATCCCATTAGCAACCAGCTTTTTGTAACACTAATGGAAATTAATTGCCCCTTTGCCAGTTCAAACAATGGAATGGAAAATTTTTAAAATATGGCACTGAAAATGAGATGGCTCCCAATATAAATGAGCTAAACTCAGAAGGAATAGGGAATCCTGATGATTATGGTATATGGCATGATGCTTGCTAATCATAAAATCATGCCCCTTCAACTCTCCAAGCCCCGACTCCCCATACCAGAGGGCATAGTCACTTCAGGATTCATTGTGAAAGGCAACAGAAGATATGTATGTAGCTTGAGCAGTTATTTGGAAATCTATCATAAAGATGTAACATACCTTGGAATAATTCTCTGTTCCACTATCAATCAGTCAATCAATCAATCAATCAATCAATCATATATACAAATACAGTTATGGAAATAAAACAGATTTTCACTCTTGGAATTTTCAGGAGAATATTTTTAGTGAACAGGTTTATAGTTCACATTTCCTCCTCACATTTCCCCCAAATTCTACTAAACATTATCTAAACTATTTCAAAAACTGACAGAAACTTATTTTGTTAAAAAAACCAACCAACCAACCCAGAGCTAATATCCACATACAGTTTGGATCTGGAGGAGGAATGACACTTTCAGAACAGAACATGAAACAGGTTTTGAAAAAGCACCTTTAAAACTTTGATGGTTGGATCTGAAGGGATCCTCTAGCTGGGATACCAAATGTATCTACTGGGGATAGAGGACCTCCTTTGAGTCATGGAAAGCTTCTGACCCTGTGGAATATTTCACTAGTGGAATGAGGAAGCTGAAGCAATATTTGCTGAATACCTTTCCTCCTGGAGTCTTCAGTCCAATAATTGGATGTCCAGTAGTTAAAACTCTTTGTGAAATCTGGAATCGATTTTTTTTAAGCAGCTTAGACCTGGGACATCTTTGTAGAGTTATTCTACCTGGAGATGGCTAGGTGTAGAAATGTGTTTTTCTAGTGTTAAGGGAATTTTTAAAAGATTGCATGCTAGTGAGTTTGGAAAATGGACATCTTCAAGTTAATGGTGGAGTGAGCAGAGAAGAACAGGTTGCTTACCTGTAACTGTAGTTCTTCGAGTGGTCGTCTGTGCCCTCATACATTAGGAGCTTTTGCGCCTGCGCGGTAGCGATCGGAAGATTCTAGAGCTCAGTAGCTTGGCGGGAACCCCTCCCCCATGCCGGTACTGCGCATGCTCCGCCTGCCGAGCAACGGTCACTCCTCAGTTCTTGGTCCGACAAGAAAAGGGACCTGAAAAAGAGGGGACAGATGGGTGGGCATGTACAAGGGCACAGATGACCACTCGAAGAACTACAGTTACAGGTAAGCAACCTGTTCTTCTTCTTCATGGTCTCTGTGCCTCATACATTAGGAGACTGTGTAGGTTACCGGTAGGATGGTGGGTCAGGTCCTACAGAACAGAAGCCAGCACAGCATGTCTGAACCGAGCATCTCGACGGGACTGCCAGTTGAGCCTGTTGTGGCGTACGAAGGTCGATGGCTGGGACCAGGCCGCCACACGGCAGAGTTCCTGCAGGTCGTCTCCTCACAGGATGGCTGCAGATGTTGCCATGGCTCTGGTGGAATGAGCCCGAAGAATGTCTGGCGGAGGCCTCTTGGTGAGCTCATACGCCAGCTGGATAGTCTGGGCCACCCACTTGGAAAAACGCTGGGTGGACACCTTGTGGCCTCTTCGACGCCTGCCATAGCACACAAAGAGGTGCGAGGTCTGTCAACAACCGCCGGCCTACTGTGCTCCTCCAGCCTGCGTCTGATTCCAGTCCCTCCTGTCAGTGACTGCGTCCAGCCTCTTGTCAGCAAAGGACCCTGTCTGCGTTCTGGGTGAAGTAACCCTCCTTTGTTTTCCGTTGAAGCCTGTTGCTGTTTAAGACGTGTCTTGAGTTTAGGACAGTTTACTTTCTGTAACCCCTTGTTTGCTGGCAGCAATAAACTCTGTCACCCCCAGCTGCTTGTCCTGCGTCTGCTTGACCGCCACCTGCTGCTGACAGGCAGAATCGAGGGTAGCATGACCATCTTGAACCTCTTGGGGCGGATGTAGTCGTTTACCCCTCTGAGGTCTAGGATAGGCCGCAGGGTTCCATCCATCTTCGGTACGGTGAAGTACCTCGAGAAGAAGCCGGTGGTCTTGGCTGAGGACGAAAGTTCCTCGATCGCTGCCTTCTGTAGAAGGGACTGGAGCTCTTCCAGCAATACCGAGTTGGCCGGGGTGGAGTAGTAGACCCCTCGCAGCGGAATATCTTGGAACTCTATGGTGTAGCCCAGGTGGATGATGGTAAGTACCCAGGAGTCCGTAGTGATTTTCCGCCACTTGGCAAGGTGTCTGGCCAAGATCGGTTGATGTCGAAGGTTTGCTGGGAGGGTGAAGATTGGCGTCGGTGGAGACCTGCGCAACGCATCAAAACCGTGACTTTGTCCTGGACGAAGATTTCTTAGAAGAAGAAGATGGGCATCTTCGAGGAGGTCTCCATGCGGCAGATGAAGTGAATGGCCGGGACGCGGTCAATCGCGGTGAGCGCGGTTGGTATGTGGAGGAGGAAGAGGACCTTCGCCACGATGGTCTAGAGCTGTAGCTTCCGAAGCTGCAGCGGGGCTGGGCCAGTTGATTAATGCCAATCTTCTTTGCTGTTAGACGGGCTTTAACAAGATGGTCCATGGCCTCGTCCGTCAACGTATGGAAGAGTCCCTGGCCATCGAACGGGAGGTCCTCGATCCTCCTGCGGCTGTCTTCCTGGAGCCCTGACGAACGCAACCACGTATATCATCAAAGGGCCACAGTGCTGACCATCACCCTCAAGGTAGCCTCCACGGCATGCCTTGAGGAGGCGATCTGCTGGTTGGCGACCGCAACGGCTTCGCTGAAGAGTTGTGTGGCGGTAGCACGGGACTCCTCTGACAGATCAGCGAGGAGAGGGATGAGGCGGTCCAGGATGTTCCAATGGTATGCCACGAGGCAAGCCATCGTGTTCAGGGTCTTGACCACCAGGGAAGATGCCGAGTAGAAGCGCCTGGCGAAAGTATTGAGCTTCTGACCTTCACTGTCCGGTGGGGTCATATGTGCTCGGTTTCCACCCTTCGCCGACTCGACCACGATGGAGTTCGGGACCGGATTACTAAAGAGGAACTCTGCGTCCTCTCGCTACGTCTTGTACAGATGTTCAAGCCTGTGCGGGATCAGTTGCGCTGAAGCCGGCTTCACCCACGGTTGCTTCATGGTGTCCAGCAACGTTGGCAGAAAAGGTAGCAATGCAGTAGATGGCGGGCATGTCTCCAGATATTGGAAGACAGGATCCTGCGCCGCTGGGGCTGGTTCCACAACCTTCAGGCTGGAGGAGGATTGCTGAGAACTGCCGACTCTGGTCCTGGTTCTCCAAACGGCAACGGAGGTGACTCGTGGGATGATGGAGTCGACACCGCAGAGTCAGAGTTCGACTCGTATGACTCTGAAGATGGAGTCAGAGATCTTTCCGCTGCTCTCTCCTGAGATGGCTTGTGGGCAGGGAGAGCCAGGGTCACTGTCGGAGCAGCAGGCTGCACCGGTACCGAGGTCGACGTCGTGGTCGGGATCGACGTGACCTGGAGGAGCACCACCGAGGGCTGAGGGCAGTGGGCGGCCTGTGTCGTCAACGTCGCCGGTTGTGTCGGTTGTGCCACGGTGGGTTGGGGCATAGGACATGTCACGGTCGACGTTGTCCGTGGGGGAGATGACACTGCCCTGTAATGGGGTGAGGGCTCCTTAGACCTCCGATGACACGGCGAGTCGGATTGGTGGGGCGATCGACTCGGCAGCCTCTCATAGTGGGAGCGATGGGCTTCTCTGGAGGGTGAGTGAGATCGATGTCGTGGTGACCATACGTCAGGTGGTACTGGTCCCTGTATGACAGGGAGTACGAGTAGTATGACCCCAGGGGCTTGCGCCAGAGGTGCTCCTGGCCGTACCTACCAAGGTAGGAGGCGGAGGTGTAGACGGTGTCCCCAGAGTAGGCTCTCTCCAGGCTCATCTCCCGATGTCGCGGGGATGGAGGCCTGGCTTTCTGGTCAGGAGAGCGGGACTCACTCCGTCTGGAGGCTGGCCTGTGGGTAGGCAAAGGCCGATGTCGGACCACAGTCTCCTCCCGGCAGTTGACCGATGGATGGTGATCCGGCGGGGTAACCGCAGCCGTCAGCTCGGGCGCTTCTGAGGGCAGGACCTCCACGGTCTGCTGCTTTTCAGACACCTCGAGGACCTCTTGGTCTTCCAGAAGCTCTTCTGGTTCCCCAGTGAGCTGGGTGGGTGGAGGTGTCAGGAGACGAGTCTCCTTCTGAGGAGAGCACCTCTTTTCCTTCCTCCTTTTCTTCTTTTCCTTCTCCTTACCAGTGTCCTGGGTTGGAGGACGCTTCTGTGCCAGTGTTAGTGGCTTGGAGAAAGTCAAGGTCTGCGAGCCTGCAGGGTCCTCTTGAGCTGGAGGAGCTGATACCTTCGATATTCTTGGGAGCTTCAGGGTCAGTACCGAGCCCGGTATCGACGAGGCGGAAGGTACGGCAGCTGCTGCCGCTGCCAATGAAGTGGTCGCTGGACGAGCGGATTTTTCGGCCATGACACCGTGGGCCCCAGTCTGTTTTTGTGCATGCAGGGATTCCTCCCAACAATGAGACTTCAGTCTCGCTGAGCGGTTGCAGAGGGTCTGGTGGGTGAACTGCTTACACGTGGGGCAGGCCTGGATGTTATGGCCCTCACCCAAACAGAAGAGGCATTCATGATGTTTGCCCAAAAGCGTGACCTTCCTTCCACAGGAGACACAGCTTTTGAACAATGCCGACATAGAGTGTGTCCAACAAGTAAAGAAGAGAGGGGGAGAGCAGGGGTTCGAAATTGAAAGAACCAGTCCAAAATCCAAAAATTGTACGTCAAGCCGAAAACCGGGTCGAAACCAGAAACCAAAACACCAAAGCCAAATCGCAATCCGAAAACTGTAATCCAAAAAGCTGAAAAACTGGGTCAAAAAGCCAAGAATAAAGCCAAGAAGCACAAGCTACTGAAAGAACCTTCTGTTTGCAACGGCAGACAAGAAAGAAGTGAGGAGTGACTGTTGCTCGGCGGGCTGAGCATGTGCAGTACCGGCATGGGGGAGAGGTTCCCGCCAAGCTACTGAGCTCTAGAATCTTCCGATTGCTACCGCGCAGGCGCGAAAGCTCCTAATGTATGAGGCATAGAGACCACGAAGAAGAACTGTGTGTGTCTGCTAGGATGGAACCCAAGCCTTTCTTTGTAATTTACCTTAGAAGACATTTTCCTGAAAGGTGGTTTTTAAAGAAACTATAGGGCAGAGTTTGTGTGAAGCTAGATGTCAAATCAGTTAGAAAAATCCATTTTATTTTTAATCTTGAAGAAAGCATGGGAAGCTCTAAGTTGCAAAAAAGTAAACAAAAATTATTATTTTCAGAGAGGGAAAGCAGAGGTGAACAAATAAATGGCATAGTAAAAATCTGTTATTAAGGAACTGAATGGATATGGTAATTCCTGGAATATTAAGGATGTAGCACTCATAATCTCTCTCTGAAGAGCCAACAGTACAGTTTCCAATAACCTGCTATTATTTCTGCTCCGGTACCAAATTTTCTCTTAAAGAAGCTATGCCCGGGAGCACATCTACTTTGTTAACGGAAGTATACGAGTAAAGGATGAAAGGAATAAACACTATTATCATAACCTAGGGACAGCTTTGGGGGAACAAGCTGACATGTTACTTTGTGAACACAGATGTTGCTCATAATCTAGCAGCACTTTAAACAGAGAGAGGAGGTGGTCAGAAACAAACACACAGTGTAAGCCCTGTGCGTCATTCCCCCAGTTTTGTACTGTGATGTGGGCAAGTCCTTAAGTAATCACTGTTGAGAAAATAATTCCGTTTATAAGGCTGTTCTAATATAGTGCTTTTATCTCTGTTTCAGGATGGAGAGCAGGTCTGTTTTTCAATCCCTAGCGCTGACAATGAAGAAAAGGCCAAGACCACCGACAGGTAGGATTTTGATAATCCCTCTCTTACAATGAATAGCCTGTGCCAAAAAACTGACAGGTAATAAATTTAATGTGTTTACTGGCATATTCACTTGGTTGAGCTAGGAAGAGTTATGCCAGGAAAGATGCCAATGCACAGGAATTTCTTTTTATTTTATACAGTCTGAAAGAGAAACCAAACTAAACTTTTTTTTAAAGTCCTGGGCTAGTTGTTTTCCAAAAGGATAAAACATTCAAAACTCCTGAACTGGAAATTAGACAGCTTACACTGCACAGGTACTTCAAGTTTACAGTTGATAAATCACCTTCTTTGCTTTTTTAAAGAGGACTCATCTGTTGTGTATGTGTGTGTGAGGTTTTTCCAATCCTTATTCCACCAACTGTGGGTTTTTCCACTTGGGCAATCCCACCAGTGCCACAGCTGTGAGGGTTCCTCTCAGGCAAACCTACCATTGGAGTCAAATATGGGGTTTCTGACCTTTAACCCACCAAACATGAAGACTTCCATGGTGCTCACTCCAATTACCAAAAGTGAGGGCTTTTCCTGATCCCCACCTCTGCCACCATGTAAGGCAGTGGTTCTCAACCTGTGGGTCCCCAGATGTTCGTGGACTTCAGCTCCCAGAAGCCCCAGCCACTATGGTCAATGCTCAGGGCTTCTGGGAGCTGAAGTTCACAAACATCTGGGGACCCACAGGCTGAGAACCACTGATGTAAGGGCTTGTTCCTCTCCCACCTGTGTGACACCAACTGTGGAGGTTGTCTAAAAGCCCTCAGTGTACTTATGAGGATTTCTGCAACTTCTGTTCTGTATTCAACGCTGCCACTGCAGACACCTTGTCTGAATGCAAGCTCTCAGATATTTAGTGTTTCTGGAGGCCAAAAGTATATAAGAATAAAAACAAATTTTTATTTACAGAATGTAAACACATCAATGCAGATTAATTACTTTTCACATTTAAAATGCCACATTTCTCTCCACTCTTTCCACCAACTATACCAACGCCCCAACCAAAATTCCCTTCTCTCAGTCCAGCTCTAGTCTAACTAAATTCCCAGCTGCCATTCACGGGCCTTATGCAAATCTCCTCAAACATTCTACCAATCACCATTCACTCCCAACATTCCATCTTTCCCTGCTCCCAACAGCTCCTTACTTTACACTCTAATATATATTCAATATGGACACACACACACACACACACACACACACACATTCAATCAATCAAACCACATTTCCCAATACCAGTCCATGACATCACAGTATGCACATATGTATCCTCTGAGAACATGAACATCATGTCCTTCCAGTTTTCTTCCTACAAATTAGTAGAAAGGTATCTTCTGTGAAAAGATGAAGGCAAGGCTTCATACATAGAAAAATCAAGAAGAGTAAGAAATCAGTACTTCAAAGTTATATTTAGCATATGGTATTACTGAATAAGGTTCCCTATAGTAAGCTTACTCCTACTGACAGGCCAGATCACAGTAGTAGTGGGAAGGTATAGAAGAGGGAAGCTTTCTGGCAGTGCACATGCTGGCTTCTGCTTTTTGCTGCCATTCTCTCTAAAGGAGGCCTCAGATAGGTCTCTCTCTCTTTCTCTTATATCCATCTCAATCCATTTTCATAAGCCGGCACATTGGCATTTTGAACTATAAGCTGCCAGCAACTTTCTTTATCAGTTCTTCCCAGGCAAGAGCGTTCCTTCAAGGCCTCTGGAAATTTCAGTATGTGTGCTGTTAGTCTCTCAGTCTTTTGTCCATCTAAGCAGTTCCAAGCAGGAACTGGATCGACAGGCTGGGTCACTTCCTCAATCTTCTGTGCGTATTGGCTTCCCTTCGAGATTCTAGCCTCTCACCTGCAAGGGAAAAACATCCACAGCATCCACAGACATTAGATCTAGATGAGTGTGGAAAGAGGCGTGGATACATCCTTTTCTCCCATGGGCTGCATGTAACCTCCACCTCATTTTTATTGCAAGCCCTCAATCTTCCATGCTGAAATCACTATGGAATTGTACTGCTATGGTGGCTGTGACAAAAAAAAGCATATTTGTCTTTAAGAACAAGGCACACTGCAGTGATGGGCCTGTAAGAATCATGCTCCTAGACACTCTGCTGTATCAAAATTCAATAAGAAAGCAATTTATTTTTGGCTAGCATGGCAGTTTTAAGAATGCATCCCACAGGGATGGGTGGGAGGTTTCAGTGCCATAAACAGAAAGTTACCAACCTCTGTCTTCATATGTTTAACTGAAAGGGTTTTGTTAATTGAATTACTAGATAATAATCACCACCAGATAAATAATTGGAATTGCATGAAAAATAATCACCTCCAGAATATGTGATCAGCACAGGAACTAAGTTCTGAAGTCTTTTCACAACAAAATGCTACTCCTGGTCTTTCTCTTAAATGTTCTTTATGAACAGCTGAATGTGGAAGTCAGAGAGCTTTCTAATTATTACTAGTGTTAGAAAAAGAAGAATTAAACACTGGGCTGATCTATAAATGACCCAGAGATTTACCAGTGGGTCTCTGCTCTGTCTTTTACCCACTCTACTCTATGTGGGTTAGCTTTCTTCAAGTATACATAAGGGCTAAACATAGTCAATAATGTGACATTATATTTCCGTCCACCTCACTCTACCTCCTCTGATTACTTTATTTATCCCAAGTGCAGTTTTGTTGTCATAGCTGCATAGTAAACTGAATACAAATAACATTTTCTCTTTAAACTCAGATATACAGATTTTTTAAAAAATTAAATACATAGCATGTTCTCCTAGCTTCATAACAACAATGTCGCATGGAAAAACTCCAGGATACTAAGGCTAACATCTAGTTGCTTCTCCCACCTAGAGTAGACCTGTTTAATTAATTGTTCTACTAAATGATAAGTCGGCCCTTATGTAAATCCCATGGACTCAATGGATTAACTTTAGTTAGGTCTTATGTCTAAGCCTTCTCTAATTTGGATTGGCCACCCATTATTTAGCACAACTTAGAAAGAGAGAACATACCAAGTTGCATAGAAGATGGCATAGACACTAAGTCAGGGATCCCCTTTAACCCACTGAGCAGTTTGCCGTCTACTGCAAGACTATACAACCAGATTTTGAGAGTTATTATACTAAAATTTAAAGAAATGAATATATTCCCTTTTAATGTCATATGGGCCAGATACAAATGCTACCAAAGTCATACATGTTGTTAGAACAGGTGTGATGACAGGTCATCAGGGCTTCATTAAAGAGACAGATTTGCTCATAATCTTGTTTCTGGTGTATGGATAGATATTATAAGAAGAAACATCCTTCTTGGATAGCTATTTTTATTGAATAAACTGGGAAAGGACAAGCCATTGTGGCTACTATAAAGCAGCAGACTAGATCCACTTACCTGCATGTAGCTCTGTTTGTATAGAGTAGCTCCAGCTATTTCTGCTCTTTGTTGTTTCTCTAACCCCTGGGTTAACTACTGCTTGTGTATCCTCCCGAGTATTTATAAAAAGGTAAGAAAGGGATTAATAAAAATGAAATGAAAACAAGCAAATTGCAGTAGAGCAGCCTTCCCCAATTTGATGCCCTCTGGTGTTTTGGACTACATCACTCCTACTATCCATGCTGGCTGGGGCTGATGGGGAGCTGCAGCCCCAAATATGTAGAAGGACTCTGGCTGGGGAAGGCTACAGTAGAGAAATGTGATACTCTTTTAAACAGATTTTGTCTTAACTTGTGGCTACTTTCTTTCTTCATAGGGTTTTCTATAGAGTTACTGCACCCAGCTCAAACCCTGGGCACCCTCAGATGTGTGAGCTTTGCCCTGTCCAACTGCAGGAGAAAATGCCAGCCAGAAGAGGCAAGAAAATCATTGAGTATTTCTGGTTTCCAGTTGATGGTGATAATGAAGAGTGACTGAAGAAGAAACAGAAGTGAATGCAGCAGTTGTACATGTGTGAAAGAGATTATGTAAGATATTTTAGTTCAGTAAGAATAGCGTGCCTAAACAATGCATATTTATCTCCAAGGTACATGTGGCTTTGTATTGGTGAAACACTCAAATCTCCCATAATTACCATGTTTACTTATATTCTTATATATGTTTGTTGAAAAATAAAGGCCACTTCAGCTGTTTTAGTCACGGATCTCCCCATCTGACCCATTTTTACTAAACATTATCATTTTTTTGGTAAAAAATATTTCATTAATCATGGGTAGAGAATATCAACTATCCATCGCACTGATTTCTGTGAAATTTACTTCAGGTCAAGTGCTTTTAATAACCACAGACCATCTGAAGGACCAAGATGACAGACACCAGGCTGCAGTCCCAAATGTACTTGTAAGGAAACAGGTCCAAGGGAATTCACTGGGACCTACCCCTGATTCAACATGCTTAGGATTGCACTGTGTGATTGCTTCAAATCTCAAACCCTGATGAGGGAGAAGCAGTTCCTTCAATCCTTAAAAGTTCCTTAAAGGTTCTTTTAGTTTCAGTTGAAACTAGTTATAGTGTGATGTATTTATTTTGACTGGTGGAGATGGCCAGCATTTGTAAGCCAATATAAACCATCCTTGCATGAATGCTTAAGGCCTATTACGATTTCATTTTAAATACGTCTGCTTTTTATTATTCACTCTTCAGCAGAACATTGCTTAAGAGGGATTGAGCCCACCCCTAGCTAATGGCGAGATTTAAAAACACATCCTGCCTGTCTTGGACACAGATCTTGTTACTGGCCTGAGCAGTAAAAATGTCTTGGAAATAAATGTAAATACAACTGCTTCAGCAACTTTCCTTTTCTAAAAATGTGTCTCAGTACAATGATACATACAGGCCTAGTGCTGAAGGCTGGCTTTGTTAGGTCCCTCCCAAAGCCCATGACCCTGTTACTTTGCTATGTTATACTGGCCTGTTTACCTACAAATTCCATCAATGCGAATAGTGAAAGGAAAAGGAAGAATGCATAGGCCAACATCATCTGTCTCTCTTATCCTCCTTGCCCCTTGGGCAGTGGTAGGCACTGGTTCTAGATGAGCAGACTGGGTGGATAAGCAACAGCAGTGAGGAAGCAACTAGACAACTGGGAGAAGAGGGTTCTGTGAATACCTCTCTCTCAGGCTCTCCTAAAACTTGGACCTGATATAACTCTGGTAGAAAGCATAGCCAGTTCGTACATACAAAGTTAGTAAACCCACAGAGCAAAAACAGCAGAAAGCAAAACCTCAAAGATTGGATTGTACTGTAGGTTCGTTTTCCCCTCCCCTTTTAAATTATTTAATATGTTTGGGGCTTCCTATGCTAACTCAAATATCAAAATACAGGGAAATTGCAGTCGTTAAGGGCCATAGGCCTAATTTGGTTTAAGGACATTTAGGCAATATGGGTGTGATACCATCTGCTGTGGTTAGTTCCAACTTCACTACTATCCAGCAACTGTATGAGCATCAGGAGCCAAGTAGTGGGCCTAAGAACAAAGATATAGCTCTTCATTGAAAAAGGTCTGGAGATTATACAGCTGGAGCTACTGTGCCATGATACAAGCAACCAGCTGGCAAACAACAACATGCACATGGAACCTACAACCAATGGGGCTGCCTCAGCTTCCCCCGTCACCTCCTCAGAGCCTCATCCCACAGCAAACTGTAGTTAGTTCATACTAGGGGATGAGGAAGAGATCTCCATCTAAGCAGCAAAGAAACAATACAATATGCCAAATCACAACCTTTATTGATCAGCCCCCAGAATAAGAACATGGCATCGCCATAATTAGTATTAGGAAAAGAAAAGATAGGTGTGAAGGTGCTAACCAATCACTGAAGTAGGGCACCTTTCTCTTGGACAGTGGCTTGAAAAATACCAAATGTTGGCCATTTACATTCACAAGTTAACCATTTGTGGATTTGATTATTTGCAGATTACTGAGAGGAAGGGGCTGGGACCGGAGGAGGGTGGGCACATTCGCTCACTCACTCGTACTGGTGTGAGGGGGAAAGGGGATGGGACAAGAAGAAGGGCAGTAGCTAATTTCCTTGTGTGTTGGGGGGAAGGGAATGAGACAGATGCCCCTTTCTCATTCACCCAACCCATCTCATCCCCTTCCTCCCTCCCACCCACGTGAGTGAACAAGAGGGAGAATGCACACACGGCCAGGCCCAGCCACCCCACCAGTAGAAATCTATTTTTGTGCGTCTCAAATAAGGTTTGTGGGGCTTACAATATTCATATTTTTTCCACTGATGTGGGGGTCCTGTGCCCCTAATCCCTGCAAAAGTGGAGGGTCAACAACTGTATTCCTGTGGCTCTATTGCCATATGAGGAATTCTTTCACCTGCTGTATGCAATGGGAGCAGACAGATCAGAGATGGGACTCAAGAAAGCCCCTAGATGTTGTTGGACTTTTAACTCCCATCAGCTTTAGCCAGCATGGCCAGTGGTAGGGCATGCCCTGGATATTACAGTCAGACATGTCAAGGACCATATTATTCCCACCCTAAATTATCAGTCCTGTGGAGAAAAAACCAGGAACATCCTTGCCAGTCCTGGTCCTAGGTTGTTTCTTTCTAACCTACATAAAATGGGTATTGGTGAGTGGCCAGTTGAGAGCAAGACGGAAGGGGTAGGGGGAGTCCAGAAAGATGGAGCAACTGTCAACAGCTGGACCTCATAGCCCCTGAACTTGGATGCACAGATGTGGGGAAACAAATGGAGGGATGATTCCTGAATGCTCATGTTTCAACTTTCCAGCTGCCCTCCCCCCTACAGAGGCAAATGATCATGATCACAATCACTTTTTGGCTGTTTTGGTGGGGAGTGGATGGTTTCCAGGAAATCCCCCACCATAGCATTTTACAGCCCCCCCGTTTTTTCCCCATTTTTTTCAACTGAAAATTAACTTTTGGGAAGCTGACTTTATGGGTGGGTGGGGAACGATAGGGCCCTTTGGGAGGCCACTGGTGGTCCTAAGGATCACAGTGATTCCTCGTAATGACCAATTCCCATCCTGTCTTTGGAGGTTCCACTGGAATATGTTGTGACATCTTGGTCTGTAACTTGGTAAGCTGCGAGGCAAAATTGCTTGAGCGTTTGGCTGGCAGCGGAAACAGGGAAGTGTCTGCCGCCAATAAAAAGCCCATCTTTTATGTAGACAATTACCCTACACTGTGTGTGGCAGACAGTGCTCCCTGCTGTTGTGAGCAGTCGCAGGACAGTTTAGAATAGGGACAGGAATTATGCAGCCCACCAGATGCAAGACTGCAACTCCCAACATTTCTCACCATTGGCTATACTGGCTGCTGGGACTCAGTCCACTGACATCTGGATGGTGACATGATTCTTAACAATACATTTCAGGGAAAGCACTGTATTTGTATATGGTGAAGTGGATGAGAGATGGAAGACAGCAGTAATACTTTGCAGCAACTGTACTCTCCCCCACTTGCTTACCTCTGCAATGTGTTTGGTCCTAGCACTCCCAGTTGAGAGGGTTGGGGTTGTTCTTGAATGTTTATGGTGAAAAGTCTCAAGATGATGCACTTCTTAGTATACTTGTCAAGTAAGTGCAGGCAATATTCAGGCTCTATCCAGAGACAGACTATTTGTGAAACACATCCTCTCACTATTCAGTTTGCATCTTGATAGCTTTAAGTATCCACCACCTGAAGATAGGTAGCCCTAGACTGTGCACCTTATTGGAGTTAAGAGTCTTCCTGTGTAGATTTAGATGTGGTGGTGAATGTTTGTGTTACATCCTGCACTCAGATCAGATGTTTGTGTTACATCCTGCACTCCATCCTGTATGAAGTGGCTACACTCAGTGTTATGGAGGTGGTTATTTCTTCTCCTCATTAGAGTTAATTGGAGAAGAATACTCTAAATTAGATGTAGGCCTGGTACACAGCTGAGCCATTTCCAGAAATGTGGCTGTGGTCTATAAAAATATCAGTACAATGTACTATGCTAAAGTAAAACTCGGTCTGAAAAATTAGGTTGTCATTTTCATTTTCTGTTCTCCATATGTGGAAGTCTAGACAAACCACTCACATACTGGGCCATTTGGAAATTAATACACACCTCCAAGGAATCTACATGTGTAGTGAACTTACATCTCTTTAGCCATGAACACCAAAGCAGGAAGAGGTGGGGAAGAGAATAGAGTTAGCCCTCTGTATCCACAGATACTGTATCCATGGATTCAACTAACCACAGCTTGAAAACATTAAGAAAACATCAATCCAAAAAGCAAACATTTGAGTTATTCATCATTTAAAATAAAGGATGTCTTTCCTACACCATTGTAAAATCTGAGCATCCAGATTTTGGTATCCACAGGAGATCCTGGAACCAAACCCCAGTAGACACTGAGGGCCCACTGTACCTAACCCTGCAGAAACAATGACTTGATCCTCATTAAGCTGAGCAAAGGAAGATTAAAAGCAAAGTTGAACTTATCTATTGCAAAACACACACAAAAAATCTTGCTGTTTTTCTGGAATCAAGTTCTGCACTCCCCCAGCAGTCACATTGCACAACTTTTGAACACTGGGTATCTGATGGATAGGGGCAGGGAAGCAGCTGCAAACTCCTGTCTGAAGCAGTGATCCTTTGCTCAGTGTTGGCTGGTGCACCAGCTACACCCCACTAGGGGAAGGCAGATGGAACCAGAGTGATTTACGCTTTAGTTATCTCCTGATTAGACTACTGTCTCCCTCTACGTAGGGCTGCCCTTGAAAAGTATTTGGACGCTACCGCTAGTGCAAAATGCAGCAACAGCCAGACTGATGTCACATGTGCATTTCAGAGACTATGTAACACCAGTCATGCAAGAACTGGCTTCCAGTTTGCTTCCAAACTCCATTCAGGGTACTGGTGTTGACCTATAAAAGCCCTAAAAGACTTGGGTCCTGCATATCTGAAAGATCACCTCCTCCCATGTAAGTCTGCCAGAAATTTGAGATCTTCAGAGGATCAGTTGCATGTCCAAACACCTAGAGGTTAGCCAGATGAGTATAATAGAGCTCTCTCTGTAGCAGCACCCCAGCTCTCTGCCCAAGGAGGTTAGGCTGGTCCTACCTCTTTACCTTTCAATGGGCAGCCAAAACAGTGCTGTTCCACACTGTGTTGGGTTTGAGATTGCTGTCTGAACTTTTACAATGAGATTAGGCTTCTTTGAGAACATTTTAGTGTGTTTAAAAATATTTTTCTTTGCATTAATTAATTGGTTTTTATTCATTGCCCCAAGGGCCCTTGTGGGCTGGAGGTCAATACAGAAGCACCTTAAATAAAATAAATACCAGTATTTTCTGGTAAATCTCTGCCAAATCCCCAGTTCTGGGACACAGCTGTTGCAGAGTAGAGTGAAAGAAAATCAGACCTATTTATCCCTCCCCATAACCTGAGAAAATGGAGTGGACAAAAAGGGGGAGAAGTGGCTTTTAACTTTTTTAAAGTAAGAACTTATTTCCCATTTAGGTTGCCACCTTCTCTTTCTTGTCTTCCATTATGTTTTTCCCAAGAATCAGACTCAGCAAAGCTACTTCTAAAGTAGTCATTCCCAAAGGCAACCTGCGTATGTACTGGACTAAAACTCCCAGTCCCCTAGCCAGCACAGCTAGCAAAGACATTAATACGGATATATTCCAACATATCTGAAGGGTTTCAGGTGAAGAAACTATGGTGAAAAAACTGGCCATAGGGAAGAAGATGCCTCTTAGCTCAGTCCCTAATTTTTTGGTTTTTTCCAATTAAAAGGGTCCCGCTTCTTACTGAGCTAGATGAGAAAGAACCCAGACCAGGATGGTATGGAGTTGAAAACAAAGTATCAAATATACAGGATACAGTTTACTTGACTGCTGCTACTTCATTTATGTAAAATGAGCACTATTAGTAGTTAGGACAACTTTTGGTGAGGAAACAAACATATTGAGGTTTTACAGTCAAAATAGGAAAAGCAGCTATTGACACAAGCAAGATCCAACTTACTACTTTGATCCTAAGTAGACACTAGTTCTTAGGCTGGTGGTGGTGAGGGGAAAGAATCCTATGCAATCAGTTTGCTCAATTCGGTAAAAGTGCAACAGATTCAAGTTAAATGCTAAAATGGTTCAAAAACCAGATCTCGTAAGATCTGAACAGAACTATTTATATTGCCCAAACAATTATTTTTATTGTATAGCCAGCTGCCATTTCAAAAATCCAAACCCACTTTAAAATAAAACATGAAAAAATTGAGAACAGTCTGTATTTATGATATAAAAAACAATTTCCACAATGAACCAATGTAATATAATGCTAATACAGCACGTTATTGTGCCCTTGTGGGGAACCAAGGACCGCATATTACATTTTTTTTTTTAACAACAGAAGTGGCAGAGGTTGGGAAGGGACTGGGAAGCTCAAGTCAGTTAACTCCAGACAGTGTTATCAACTATACAATGCAAACAGGCCATTCATGTATTTAAACTGCTGTGTCTGCTAAAAGGGATCATATGCACAAATTTTATATTGTTCCCAGGTTTGGGAAGATGAAAATCAGACACCAAGACATTTTTGGTTTCATCAGAATGCCACAAGATAGCAACACTGAATCCAAGGCAGGTAACGGTTAATTGCCAAGTTTTCCCCATCACTTTCATACCTGTGAGCCTGGGGTTTACACAGACCAAGTGCAACAGCTTCTGCTGGACACTGCGTTATGAGCTAGAAAGATCTTGCTTCAAAGATTACAAGGGCAGGATTTGATTATCATTTAAGTAATTTATGCACCTATCCTTTTATATACATTACTTTAACAAATTATACTGCTATATTTTTCTAGTTCAACTTTTTTTCCTGTCATTTCAGGTCACTCTGGCTGCAAAAAGTGATCATCTTCCCACTAGCCTCCCGAAGATACCATTGAAGGGATTAGATTCAGTCCACAGCACTGATGTAAAGCTAAAGCCTGGAATTAAAGTAGTGGTTTCTGTCAGTTTCAACAGGTAAACCTGAATTTTAATGTTGTACAAGATCTCTAGTCCTAAATTTTAGCTGGTGCTATCCTTTATCTGAATTAGAAAGAATCAGTGTTAATTTTGGCTGCCCTTTTTTTTTCTTTTACAGGGCAGCCAGTATTTTACTTAGCAGTTCAAAATGTGAAAGTTTCTATAATGAAACTGTAATGGCACTTTTCAACATAAAGAACCTTCTGTTCTCCTTAACTCTCTGCACCATTTTATTTCCATTACTGCTGCGTACAATATGCCAGATGCTTTACAATGTTAAAACACTATTCTTAATATTGTTGCTGCTTGAGGTTTCCAGTTTAGAAAGAGACAGCTTATGGAGCTCAGGAGAAGAGGTGGAGAACACGGAGCTCTCCAAAGGCTGTACGGACTGCAAAGTCCATCAGTTGTAGACAGCAACTAACGGAAGGATAATAGGCACTGTACTCCTAACATCTAAAAGGCCACACATTCCCAATTCATGCTTTAGAGCTGAGGTGCGAGTCATGTACTCCTCCAGATATGCTGAGACTTCTGCTCCTGGGATTACTTACAACTGGCAACGCCAGTTAGGGTGCTGGAACTTGCAGTTTAACATCTGGACAGCCACATGATTCCTACCACTCCCCTAACTGAAGTAGCTATCTGATACCAAGTACTCTAACCAAGAGCTCAATGCAAAAAGCACCCACCATTTTCCAGAGCCTCAAACACCTCAAAAAAGACTTATGCTTTTGAAGCATAATTATGTCGTCAATGGATAGTGTTCTTTCATAAAGTTTGGTGTCACTCTTTATCACAAAGTTTGTCTTATCTACACCACAGTGTTTATAGTGCAAGAAAGGGGGACCAAATACAAGAACTTCCACTCTCAAAATTAATTTTTCAACTGTAAAGAAAAAGAAAATTTAAAGAGCAATCATTTCAACAGACATTCAAGTATCACAATATTTATTGATAGATACAAGTATATAAAATCAGGGCATGAACATGTCTTGATAAATTAAGTAGACTTAATTTCAATACTATAATAGGGACCAATTCAGTTTCTCACCATTTTGCTTCACACCCAAAGACCACTTCCTAGGGCATTTATCCACCTCTTCAAACTGATTATTTTTGTGCAAGTAAACCATGTTTCTTTTTTAAAAAGACTTGTGCACTTGCCCAGGCTCAAAGATATTAAAATCTAGCACATAAAGCCCATTACTAGAGGTAGAAATACAGGCAATATACTATTACGGCAACCACCATTGATTACAGTTAAGGATTCTCTGTAACAACCAAATGGATAATCAAATATTGCAACAACTCAAGTATTACACTGAGCAAAGTGCATTTCTACAGTATTCAGTGTTGCTATTCAGATTTCTAACAAACAGCCTATGGTAACTGGCATCAAAGAAGATCCTTACACAGACTGCTTCTGAACTTATGATGTAATTATTGCATGCTGCTAATACACTGTTATCTAAACATTAAAGATACTCTAAAATATTTTTATGGTAGACTATGATTAAGACATACTACAAAAACCCTTATGCAGAAGCAAGTCCTACTGACCTACTGCTGCTTTAAATATTGTGAAAACATTACAGCGGAATGAGTTTTCGCAGTGGTTAGGTCAAATGCAGTTACATCATAGCAACAGTATGTTTGCACAATTTAAGGCTTTGGCTGGTTTAGTCAGCTTCTTCTTCAGATTCTTCTTCTTCAGCTGTTTCCAGCCAGGTCAACCACTGGTTTACCTGCAAGTAAACCAGTACAATGTTAACAGCTAGAAGTGTGAGAAGCGTTAACATTTTATATTCATCTGGAGACTGACCTTCCATACACTCACCATGTATAATACAAATTTAGGCCTAATCTAATTACTACTCCAGCTGGAGTAGACACGGCACTGAATCCACGGTCCTTAGGTGCTGACCAGCCAAGCTTCTATTTATTCAGTAGATCTGTTTCCCTCAGGACTAGCATTTGAATTCAGCCCTAGGACAGTTTTTAAAAGCCTATTAAGAACTACACTGAAATCCACTTCAATGGCTCGATTCTCAACCTTGTTACACAAATCTGTTTGAAGAAATTTCAGACTACTGATCTTTTTGTAATAACTTAAGAGACTGCAAGGAGGTAATATACCTGGAACAAAGCTTTTCCTTTCCCTGGAAACTCTTGAGTAATATCTTCTTTCCATGCCAAAAAGCTTCTTCTTCAATGATTTCCATATCATAGAAATGAACAAAGAAGCGCAGTAACATGCCTGAAACAAAATAAACACAGTTTTTACATAGAGCTGTTTTTCTGCATGTTTATGTAATTAAAAAATCCACCATTAAAATTATACTTGTTTGTGTGACTTTTAAGCACACTAGCACAAAAGACTTTTGCCCTACTGTTTCATCTTATAACCCTTCAACACCAGAACACAGACATGAGGCTTGTAACTTTCATAGTGCTGCCAACAAATATACCAAGTCTAATATGTGGGCAAAATTATGAAAACCTACGTTCCTTATTATGGCTGCTGTCCACCTATTTCGCAAGAACTCTTTGAATACCCCTAATATGATAAGATCAAGGTTGCAAGGAGAAGAGAAGGGTGGGAAATGCTTTTATTCCTACCTTTTGGAAAGTTGTTATTATAGCAGTGCACTTGGAGCGCATACAGGGCACTCACTTGTAGATCAACATGGTCATGAAGGAACTTCTGCATTACCGGCTTAAAGGAAAGAAGCAGCTGTTTTTCTTGCTCCAACTGCTCTTTAGAAGGAGCAGATGAAGAATCTGGTTCATCATTAGGTGGGTTTACTTCACTAGAAATATACTGCAAGAAACTGAAAAAGGAGGAAACAAAAATGGCATAAGATTATGTCAATACTGAATTTACTCATTTATTAGTCCTAATAATTACTCACTGAATTAATAGAACTTACATAACTGTTACCATATTGTTATTGTTTCAGTGGGTGCAGCTCTAAACTGGAACTAACAATTGACTTTAGACCTGTTTACAACATACTCATTTTGGTTAAAAGGAGACAGATAAAATCCAGGCCAAAGGTGGAGAATGTGTGGTTCTCCAGATGCTGCTGGATTGCAACTTCCTGGGTAACAAACAACTGTTAGTCAGTGCTGATGGGAGTTGCAGAATACTATCTGGTCCATGGTTTCTCCATCTTGCCCATGGTCAATAATCAAAAATTTATTTAATCAGGAATAAATGCATAATGAGAACTAGAAGAAAATTTGAAAACTCTAATGTTAACATCAGCTTTGATAAAATATTGCTACTATGATATACTACTGGTTCATTTATTTATGCTACTCAACAAAACCAAATTAGGTATATTTAATCACTTACCTGGTCATCAAAATATTAACAAATCCCTTATCTACATGAAGTTTTGGTGAAATGTTGTCTTTTATCCATTTATAGATTGCTTGAGGGGATGGGTCCAATTTTATTTGCTTTAATAGCTCTTTTTCCAGTTTTAGAAGTGGAAACAAGAAGCTAAGTCCTTTCCCTTCCAAAATCTCCAGCATACGATCTTTATTCTGGTCAATCTCTATAATACACAAAATGTTCCAATTAATCAATCACATTTGTCAACCTAATCAGTGCTGTAGTATTCCTGATTTAACTTTTCATTTGAAGAGTCTAATGTATTTTACTATATTCCCAAACTTTTTATACATCACATACAATCACAATATCACTTTTTGCACACTTACCTGGCAGCATCTTCTGCATATTGACTTTGCTCTGTTGGAAGAGTTCTGTCAGCCATTCACGGTCTTGTAGTTTAGCTAACTGCTGAAGGCAAAGCAGGAAGAGGGGGAAATGGGTGCCACTTTCCAATGGTTGAGCTAGTTCAGAGATGCTCACTAGTTCTGAAATTATGGCACGGGCTGCAAACTGTGCTAGATAGGATTTTACCAGAGGAATGTCCACCTCCAGTTTAGGACACTGGTCCAATACATTTAGGAATGCCTGAAAAATAAGGAGTCGTAATCAGCATTTGCTACATGTTTACTACTTGCCTATGTAGTACAGGCAAGCAAATACCACAAGTCAAAGCATAATTACCACTCCACTGTGCCAGTACCTGCATGAAGTTATCACTAGTGGCTATCCCTTCTTGCTTAAGCAAGTTGATCAGTGCACTTGCTTTTTCTTTGTCTTCATCTGATCGATCTAGCGACTGAAGTATTATTTTGCTTAGCATCTCAGAAATAAAATGTTTTGGCGCCCTCATTTCTCTCACACTGTTGACAGCATCGTTGGCATTTCCATTGTTCAGATATTCAGTCACAACAGCTTCCTAAAGGGGGGGAGGGAGTTTGTTATTTCCCAAAGCTCTTTGCAGAAATGACAATATGTAGTTCTAAGTGTGAGTAACAGAACTTACTGTTAACTTAAGCAACTCTTCCTTAGAAGGTGGAGGCTTTTTACTTGTCTTTGCAGGCTTCTCCTGGATAAGTGGTGGATTTGTCTTGAGACCAAGCTGAGGTGGCTTAACAAGTAAAAATCCTCATTAAAAAGCTGAACAGTAAATTGAAACTGTATTTACTCTAAGAATAATGAAGAATCTAGACATAAAGCTGCTGATTTTAAACTCTGCAGCATTCAGTGTACTTCAGCAAAGAAACTCCTAAAATGGCTCAGGATTTGTCAACATGCTGACAGAAATGGTGAGCTTAAACACCTCGATAAAGTCTTCTATTACAGGAACATCTTCAATCACGGACAATGTTCCGCAAAGGTATTTGAAACTCACCACTTTTTCATTAAAGACTAACTACCTGATGGTACGCAAATTTACTAAGCAGCAAGTGTCACTAAGTGTACCTAGACTTGCTTCCAAACAAGCATGCATGCAGAGTTCCAGGGTCTTGCTATAATGCTCCTATAACCATGTAATCTTCTGAACTCTGGAAACAGAAGAAAGTGACTTAACTCAAGATATAGGCTTACTAGAATTCACGTGCCTATATAGGAAGCAATGCTCTTATTCCGAAGCCAGAGAAAGAAAATGCAGAATACAGAATTACATCCACACTGCACAAATAGCATAAATTCCTTGATTTCCCATATACCCTTTTAAACCCAACATTAATCATAACTGTAATCCAACTGTAGTTTTAATTAAACTGGCTGGATATCTAAAATAATTACCTGTCCCAAAGGTGGTGTCTGAGTACGTGGTGGCTGTGCACTGGGTGGGATCATAGTTATCTGGGGTTGAAGCTTTGGCACTTGGTTTTTATTTATTAGGAAAGATTGAGCAGGCCTCAGGCTAATCTGTGGAAAGAATTAAGTGATCAGGATTGTGTAGAAAACAGGATGGGATTGTGTTATTACACAAACAGATTAAAAGATGAAGAGCTTGATCTTATTTTTATTAAATAGTAGACCACTTTGGAACACTCTCAACTGATGAGCAGCATGCAAATGGTTAAAATTAACAAAGCTGAGGGAGACCATGACTATGTAGGGAAATCAGCTATAAAGATGTTATTTAATTTATTTCACAATCAGCAAAGATCTGAAAATGACAGAACTATTTCAACTGCTCTTTTATATATATGATTATTGCCCTCATATCTCATAATCTTGCTCACAGGACACTGGATACTCCAAGGACGGGGGGAGTGGGGGGGAGAGACAAGGATAGAAAGTGAAGAATTGGGGGTATTGAGAAAAAGAGGGAAAACATGATAGAAGATAGGAGCGGAGTACCAGTACTGGTCCTCGTAATAACGCGTCTTGTTATAATCATCGGGCATTGTCCTTAGAACCATGTCAGTTCAGACAAAAGCATGTACCTCATCTGCGTTAAGCTGTCCTTTCTTAGAAAACCGTGGCAGCATATCCTTGGACTGTCCTTGTTGCTGAGATAGAAGTCCTTGATTCTGATTATGGTATAGTTGGCTTTGCCCCTGTTTTCAAGGAAAGGGAAATGAAGACCAACACATGTCAGTATTCGTACTTAACCAATATCTAAAGAACTCACATTTTCAGCATTTTTTGTAACAGCTCTTTTAACACATGCACAGGCAGAGGACTGGATGGTCATCTGGGGTACTTTCAAAAATCTGCCCATCCCTTTACTTTCCCCAAAACCCTCCTGACATGTTCTGCTCATTTCTGGTTGACTTTGGAGGGCTGTTTTTCAGCTGAGGGGACCAGTGTAGTGATCACTTTATGGCAAAACTACATTTCTAAAGGTATTTTAGGCCCTAACAGTTTTTTTACAGCATTTTCCAGAAAATCCCTGGTGGCCCGATTCTTACATTTGGTCTACAATATTCACTGCTACAAGAGATCAAAATGCCAATTAACTAGCATACAATAAGCAAACTATTTTGGGTATTGTCTGATCAAAAATAAAATATTATTTTCAAGAGCAATCTACATACTGCAATGATTTGTTCAGGCCACGCTCAGTCTTCACCCCTATTTTTCAGTAGCATTCATATAACACAATGTAACTATTTCAGAAGAATGATAAATGGTGAAAAAGGCAGAAGTAGATTTCTCATCCCTTCAGTCCCTGATGAAGTTCTGCTGAACAGAAGGCATTGATTGTTTGTACTTTTTTGTTCAGATTCTTAAACTGCTTCCATGAAGATCACTTACTGGATTTTTCAAAAAGGATTTGCCTAGTTCACCAAACTGAGATTGAGCAGGAGCCATGAGGTGTCCCCCATGACCATTGAAAAGTTGATTTGACCGATGTCGCCCCATGGTGGGTGAAAATCTATCTTGAATAACTCCTGGACCAGTACCAATTCCGCTACCTGTTTAAGAGAAATGCGTGTGAGTTCTTAATCAAGGTACTGAAAAGATCATATGGCTGATATATGGCTAATTCTAAAGTTTCTGTAATTACCAGGCATTTGTCCAAACATATCAGCAAGCCCTCCAAGTGGATCCCTGTCTAGTTTTATTCTGGGTGGCATGAACGGTCCCTCCAGAAAGAAGTCACTTCTCATTCCTTGAGACATAGGAGGAGGAATAAAAACTCCCAGATCCTTAAAAACAAAATACACAAATTCTTGCTATGTTACTGATTATCTTAAATTGGCTAACCTATGTAAATAACATCCTTCAGTGGTTTTCAACCTGTGGGTCCCCAGATGTTTGTGGACTTCAGCTCCCAGAAGCCCTGAGCACTGACCATAGTGGCTGGGGCTTCTGGGAGCTGAAGTCCACAAACATCTGGGGACCCACAGGTTGAGAACCACTGCCAGTAAAAACACAAATTTCAAGGGCCCATATCTATAACCCAAGTCTACAGCTAAATACTGTATTTGCCTATTTAAGTACTTACTTTCACTGCATCTTGACGGATTTGATTGATAGTCTTTGGTCCATTGTCAAGAAAAGCTTTGCGAGGAACCCAATTGTGTTCTCTCAACTCCACAGTATCCTTCAAGCATAAAGCAATATAGACTTAAATTCAGATTCATATACCAGCACATCTGACCTATGACAGTTATTTAATTTATGCTCTTACCTGCAGCAGGAAACGAATCCTTGCCGGCAATTCCTTACTCATCATCAAGGAGCGCATACGGGCAAAGTACTGATCCATTAAGGACTGTTTAGAAAGAAATGTCCCACATTCAACTAGGCTGACATCTCAAAACACACAACACAGCAGAAGCAAAGATGCCTCCTTAAGTAACACTGTTCAGTAGTTTCAGTTATTGTTTCCACCTCCCCATCTTAATAGAAATGATGTATTTCCCTTTAGGCCAATTCTCATTTTTGTTTTTTGGTTAAAGACCAGACAAAAAGTAGCTAGCTACTACTAAATAACATGAATACATTTTTCCCCACTTTTTTGGGGGTGCGTGTGTGTCAAAGCACACCTTAAATCAGATATGACAATATGCATTCTCCAAGGGACTGCCAGTATATCCATTAGTGGGGATAAATCAGAGTTTATAGGGGAATGCAGTCCAACATCCGGAGGGCCACATGATTCCCATCTCCTCCTTAAGGTACCCTACAATGGACAAGGAACTGTATCTTAATGTAAAAAAAACCCCCTTCTGTGCCTGCTACATACACCGCCATTATACACAGATGGATATGTATAGACTAAAGTTACATAACAGAATGGCACCTATACAAGAACTACATGCAAGCAATATACATGAAAGTTTTAGAATGCTTACCTTGGCTTTTGCATGGTCTAGTCTAGGTCCTACTGTCCTCATTATCTGACAGAGGCACTCCAAATCCTCTCCCATATCCTTGAGTTGGACTCTCTTCTTCTTTTCCAAAAGCTGAAAGTTTGGAGGCAAAGAAATGCATCTTAACAATAGGTTTCTTTGTGAAGATGTCACAAATTTTCATACAGAATTCTACTTTGTAAATTCTTTCACAGTTAACATTTAAATCATTGGAGATTTTTTGGAAGAAGATGATCACAGCTGCTGGCAAGCTCCTCTGAAAGGCAGCTTGGTTTTCCTCAGCAATCTCCCTTGAGACTCTCTTATTACGGAAGACATGTTCTGCATTTTGTTTAGTTCACATGCCTGTTGGATAATGGGAAGGCCCGGGCAGCACTTCACATGTACTGAAACATACACGCTGTAATTTGGTCGAAAGTTATTTTTTGAATCTGATGCTGTATGAAACATGCAGGTTTTTTCTCAGCATATGAACCACTGTGTAAAAGATTCTCTAAATCATAAAGGGAGAAAACTCTGCTTAACAATAGCATTCACTGTGAAAGCACGCATATCACATTTTCTTCACCAAATTCTACTTAAAGTTTATTATTTAAATCATAATAATATCGCGCAAGTTACTATTTTTTCCCAAAGCAACAACTGCTTCTGTGAATATGAAGACTGAAGAACAATACTTACTGTTTTGATGCACTTATGAAGGATAGATTCATGAATAAGATCAAGCTTGCCAAGTTCTCCAATGAATTTGATGTTTCCCAGCATCTTGATCTTAGCAATGGCTCTCTGCTCCTCCTCCTCAGGGAGGAGGGGGCCGTCATGCTTATCATAGACTGAAAAATATATATATCAATGTTACTCTGCTTTTACAATGTATAAAAAAAATCAAATGAAAAATTCTGTTAAAAAAATGAAATCTTACTATCAACATTTCTGGTGCGGTTTTCAAATTCATCCTGAAGTTTAGAAATTAAGAGGCGTCTGAATGTCTAGAAATAAAAAAAAATTAACTATTTAATATCTTGTCATTGCAGAACACGCATTCTCACACCAGCTGCACTTGAGATAAGTCTGCACTCACTGTGCTTTGCTTCTGTCCTGGATGACTCTCTGCTGATGGGCCATCAAAGTTGGGTGCATCTTCTGCCAGTCGCAGACATAGTTGAGCATATAGCGAGCTATATTTGGGCTCTTCAAGGGCTTTGTCTACGATCTAAAGAGGAGAATCTTCATGAATTATTTGGAAAAATCAGAGTATAAAAACCCCCCACCCTCAGTGGCAGATTCCATGTCAAAGAACTGGCGCTATACTAAAGTTAGTAAATGCAGGTTCAGCTGTGTTCAGCAACCTTCCTTATTTTCTTCTAATGTTATAGCTGTGGAATTCCAAAGTTCATGATAGCTAACAATGATACAAGCATAAACCATTTAGTAAATTTCAACGCTAGAAAATACTCTGCAGTGAAACTGCACTAACAGACTAAATAAACACATTTTCCCTGGAGCCAATAGTAATTAACAAAAAGGAGAACTGGCTTTTATTCTGTTGGTTGAAAGATTTCTTTACCATGGTCTTTCAAGTGCCAGAACTGTCTGTCTGCTTTTCAGCTAACGAGACAGCTTGTGTGGCACCAGAAATGCCATTGGGATGCTGCCTAGTTAAGATTCTAAACTTTGCTTCTCCTCTGCCCAGTATTGCATGAAACTATCTTCTAGCACTGATGACAATTAGAAAACTGGGCTGTACTGAACAGTAACTAATAAGGAGAGCAGAAATCAGAGAGTACATAAAGTTTATCTTTCAGACACCATTAACACCAGGCCCAATGCTTCTACTGAGTAGTAGTTTTTTTCCACACAAGTCTACACAGCTGTGCCAGTCCAGTATATTCAGAGAGTTTATCTCAGCACAGCATTATCTGTGCTGATGCTGTAGAACCATCCTTACAACCTGTAACAAATACTTCTGTATTACTAAAGTAGTTCACAGAATAATTATACAAAAAATGACAGTTTGTCTAGTTTTACCTCCACTCAAATATAGATAGCGCATTTCAAATCCAACATTGTTAGTTTCACTACCTAGAGAGTGAAACTGTAAGTGTCTAAGTTTTTAACCTTATCTCCATCACCTCACAGCAGTCTCCCAAACAAGGTGCCTTCTAAGTTTGAAGAATACTAGAATACATCCAGTTGAAGCCTGTCCCCTCCCCCAATACTATACTTTTATACTTCTATTACACTTCAGAATAATTTTCATTAAAATCAGCATTTTTCTAGTAAGCGTATCTTTCCTTACCAGCAGTATGATCCCCTTTAGGATGAGCTTAGACTCTACACCCACATTGAGGAGCTCAAGGCATAGCTTGTCAAACTTTTCAGGAGTAAGCTTATTTAATATGCTAAAGAAAACAAAAACAGGTAAACTATTTAAGACTTCTTTCCCACGGTTTGATCTGTTTTCACAGGGTTTGCTTTTTTTAAAAAAAATTGTGAAACTAGCTAGTAAGGACTTCCCTCAGTGGAAGCATCTCTTAGGCAAATTATAAATACATATGAATTAAAATCTAGGTTGTACTGAGCTTGCAAAGATGAAGCCTGACACCACCTGGCTGAGATGGTATTGAACGCCAAGTTACTGAGGAACTAAACAAATGGCAACCCAGCTTCTGTGAGAACACAGGAAAATTTATCAGTCTGATAGGATTAAAATTTCTCAGAGGCAAAGTCTGAGGAAATCTCAGGAGCAAGGATGCTGAAGTAGGGTACAAGATGGATCTGTAAGGAACAACAGATGGAAGATTGAAACTAAGGAAAAGAGTAAAGCAAAGAGCATGAGAAAGTTAATAAAATGGCACACAAACAAACATTTACAAGCAAGGAGGGAAAGAAGCATGCAAGAACAAGCTCAAGACAGAATGCCTAAAAACACTGAGATGGAGTAGGCTGTGGAATCTAAGTAAACAACAGATAGGAAATAAACAGGATTGAATGTAGGAGCCAAGAATAACAGAGGACTGGGGCAAAATCGTAAAATTAAGGTCACGTACTACTGGAAGTCAGGAAGTGGAGAAGTAAGGAAGGTTTGGGAATAGTGGGCATAAACCACAAATAAATTCCTTTGAATCTGGTGAATATACTTCTGCCCACACGACAAACTCTGAATCCTTCAAGCTGACAAGAGTTGCCAAAAACTCAAAATTTCTACTGCCTCTCACTTCAAATGCAAACTGAAGGGACTGTAAAGGGATTCTGGCAGACCATACAGGCAATTCAGTATAGTTTTTCTGGCAGACCACAAGTGGGCCAGTCTAACATAGCATACAAATGGGAACTGTGCTAACATGTCTGCAGTCACTGCAGCATTGTAATCTACCAGCTACAAGAAAAACTGCTTGTGGAAAGGTGCAGGTCACATACTGGATCTAAATAAAACATTTAATTTTGGGGTGCAGGATTCTATTCCAATTACTGCTCAGTTTTAAATTGAGACATTTCATTATTTCACATCTTACCCTCTCACTTTCCTGAAGATTGCATCGTGTCGTTCTTTATCATTTGCGGAGTCGTCATCTCGTCTAGTGCTTCGTGAAGGAATCCATTTCTGAGCGTTTTGCCCTGGGGTTTTCCCCAGGAACTCGCTTTGTTTGGAAACAAGAATCACTAATTAGTACCAACAACATATTCCCATAGGAGTTGACACTCAAGTTCAACTTAAAAGTTATTATTTTCCCTAGCAGCCACAGAGCCTGCTTAAAGAACAGAAATTTCACAGCTTACTTAAAAACAAAACAAAAACAGAAAACTATACTCTGTTAAAGTACCTGAAAAATCTATTCTGCTATTCATGATGACTTTCATTATGTCAACAGGATGTAAATCCTGGGTACCATCTGACTAGTTCCCGGGCAATTATGTTCTGTGAAGCTATATATAAATTAAGGCAAGTATGTTTCATACATATACTAATCTTAAAATCCCCACTATTGCCATCAAGCAAGTAGAAGTAGGTAGTATTCCAAGTAGTATAAGCAAACATACCTGCTGCCAGCAGTCTTGGGATAGTGCTGAGGTGCACCCCTACCTCCTCCTCCGCCCGAAGAAGCACTATTGGGGGAAAAAAACCTGTAACTCACATATCCTGTGTTACATTGGCAAAAGAGTTAACAAGCAACCAAGGTACTTGGGTCTTTTCTCTGGTGTGTGTTCTACATTTATTTTGGTAGTGAAATAACCTTTTTGAGCTACTATCCTTTATATTAATAAGATCCGGCATTTAGCCAGGATTCTATAGCTTCTTTCAAACACATTCAAAGGGTTAGGAATCAGTGCATCCAGCATGAACCATGCAAATCAATCAATATCGCACTAAACAACTGGCTTGTATTATTTTCCGCCAGTCCATCTTCTTGCACCTGATAAAACAGACCCTGTCTATGAATACTTATGCTACTAACTCTCAAATAGTTTCAAAGAAGCTACAAGATCCCTTTGCAATACTTTTTCAGGTCTACTTCTTTTGACACTGGTACTGCTTGGCATACGCGACTCTGGCAATGGGCATTAACTGCTAGTACTGCTAAATTGAAAATACAACTGGGTTTTGTGTGGTTTCAATAGTAGTTTGTTGACAAGCAAACTTGCATTTCTGTATTCATATAAATGTGTACAAGGCCTCAGATGGCACATGCTATCACAATCTCTTGCAGCTGTGCAAAACAAACTTGTTTCTACACAGTATGCTTATTCTTACCCTCCTTGTCCCTCTAGCTGAAGATCAGCACGTTAAATAAACGAATGACATGACTATCTTAACTTCTAGACTTTCTTTGTCCTTCTATCTGTTTCACCATCAGAACTGAAGCACATATACCTGAAACGAGAAGCACCCCCTTCTGCAATCGCACTCTCCACTTTGGCGGCTTGACAATGAAGAATCTTCAAAAGAATAATAAATTGACAGGATAGGGAAAAACAAAACCTAGGAAACAATCAAGGATAGGTAGTTTAAGTGTTTGACCATCACTTAGCCCTCTCTCCAAAACACTCAAGGGTTCAAATCTCAACTAGTAATTCCCTAATAATTACATCTATGAGTTTACTCTTTGTGATTTTTAGAATTTCATTGTCTACTTGAGTGGTTTCTATTCCATTCATTTTCTTTCCCAGTGTGATTTAAATATCTTCACTGTAAGAGAAATGCTGCATGTAATGAAAATGATAACAAACAATATGGAGAGTATACATACCCAGATTTGTTGGAATTTACAAAGTAGTGGTTGGCATTCTGTTGCTTAGCCTCAACTAGAATAGACCGAACTCCTATTTGTTTAACGGCTCTAAGGACTAACAACAGATTTAGGCCATTTAGGCATAAACCAACACTCTATTTGTTTGTCTACATGTCACGCCTTTATAATCATCTTTAATTATGGCCTCTGAAATGGGAGTGAAGATTGAGAGTAAGGAGACAAAACTCAACGGATTTAAATGCAATAATGTAACATGAAAAACAAATGACGAAAGACGCTTGCTTCTTGATCAGAGAAGAGAAGCAATAGGCTTTTACCCTTGCCACGCAATTTAGCGTTTCCCTTGCCGTCCGCCGTCCGCATCTACTTGCGACATCCTATCGACTTCATCATGGGTTACCCCCCCATCCCCCCGCAAAAAAAAAGGGGGGCAAGGCAGCACCTTCAGTTTCTCACAGAAACGACACGAGGAGTTATGGCCTCTTTAGGGAAGCGGCATGGCTGCAGCTGAACAAAAGGACTACGGAAGCTGCGCAGCCCAATCCACGCGATCCCGAACAGGCACTCGCCTCCAGCGCCTTTATCCCTGAGCCGCTCGTGGTTCTACCCCGCCAGGTTTGGGCGCCGCCCGTTTCCAGGCTCAGCCGCACCACCCGGAGACTAGGCCCAGTCTTTGTTCTCTGCTGCTAGTCAGCCTGAGCAGGGGAGCTGCCACCCAACCGACTAACCACGAAGACGAAGAATTTGCGCTTCGCAGGAACGGGGAACAGAAAGCTGGTAGCCATATTAACACACACAAAGCGGCCAGCTACAATAGTCTTTCCAGCTCCGGAGAATAATAAGGATTGGGGGCGAGGAGTCGCCCAAATCCCTCTTTCCTCTGCAACATACAAAGGAGACAGCGGAACGACAACTGAAACCCATCCGCCATCGCTCTTGGCCAACCGACCGCCACGATCGTCATACAAAGACGACCGCATGCCCACTTCGCCCTCCACCCAGACGCCGGTAGCGAGGGAACCGGTCCCGACGGTAGCCGCCATTTTGTGGCTCAGAGCGAACGTGTAGTTACGAGGACAAGATGGCGACCGTCTGAGGCAGCGGCCATTTTGCGTATCGGCACTCTCTTCCCTCTTGGTATCCTACCGTATCCCCGGCCCGAAATGGTCCCCTTAAGGACCAAAACTTAGAACCGTCGCCATCACTACATGCCACCTAAGCCACCAAGGATTGTCTCCTCACCTTCCCTAGAGCCTAGTCAGCGTCCCCTGGACCGGCGGCGATGAGGACTGGGGAAGAGGCGAGAAAAGGGAGGGGAAAAGGGAGCCGGGGATCGGGGCTGGGGTAGGGAGGGGGGAAGAACGTAAATGGCAGGACGGGCCTCCGAGTCACCACAGCAGCCACCGAGCGCTTCTCTCCGACACCTCCATAGAAAGCTGACCAACTCGCCGCCGCTTCTAACGCGTACTGAGACAGTCCCACTAACTTTATTACACAGCGGGCAGCCAAACCCTCCTCAACACGGCGGCTTCCAATCGCAGCCACAAACTTTTCCGAGACAGCCAATCACAACGAGGAAAAGGGGTGGGCACAGATTCGAGGCGGAAAGTTAGGTTGAGAGGAAGCCCCGCCGCAGTGCAGCACCGCATTCACAAAGACGGGCACAGCTTCTGGGCTGCGTAGAAAGTCATTTGGGCGGCTAGGCTGCGCAAATGGCGCAACGGGTCAATTGGGGCTGCTTAGATTTCTTTCGGTCTCCGAGTTTCCTCCAGGGGCAGAAGCTGCGAGGCAGCTCTCAGGGATTTCAACAGCAGTTGTGCGCCTTTCTGTCCGACGAGAGGGTTCGCTTCGTCCGGTTTGGGGCGTAGTGTGTGGAAAAAAAAAAGGATGGCCGTACAAATGGTTTTTGGTAAAGCCGTTCTTTGGCTTTGTTCCGATAGATAAAAATTTTGAGGATTGAGGTGCTAACGTTAGGTAGCAACAGTGGGCATGTGGGCGAACTGGCTGCAGGCCTTTTCTAGTCTAGGTGAAACCTCTTGAAAATTACAGTGAACCGATTTCCTAAAGATGGATGGATGGACATTTTAGAGAAGTGCCCAGCCTTTTAGCATTCCTGATTTGGAAGCGCTATGCCCACATCTCACCTCGGTGGCTGTATATTCTGAATCAGTTTCTTAGGGACTTGGTGCAGAACAGTGTTCTAGAAAGGAAAGGAAAGAGCTCAAGGCTTTGGCTCTGATTCATTTAGCAAGGCATTCCCTTTTAAAAAATTAATCTCGGTAGATCGGCATGGGCTCACAAAGTAATGAATATTCCACAAGTTTTGGTGTTGCCTGACCTACAAAACCACTGTCTCCCGCATGAAGTAAGGAAATTCAGAAAGGTAATGCATCCTGATTTCCCATGCTAATCTAGGATAACAAATTGAAATACCCACAACGAAATTAAAGAAATTGTATGCTGTATTATTATTGCTGTGCATTTCTTGACAGATAATCGGAGCAGTGGTTCCTTTTACCTGAAACAGTTTATGCCTTTAGTGGTAACCATTAGTCATGGTATTATTTTATTCCTGCTCATAACTCTGTCCAGCCTAGCCACAGTTACACAATGATCCATTCGAAATCATACTTGTGCAACTGAGTGATTTCATAGCTCGTGATTCCAGACAATCTGAATTTAAATGTTTATAACACGTCATCAGTGAGCTGGAGTTGCAAAACAACAGATTTCATTTCACATGCTGAAGGTGTTTTGGAGAAAACTGTTCAGGTTCTAGTTGTAGGAATGCTGAATATACTGCCAAAGCCATGCCTTAGGGTCATCATAAGTGGGAAATGACTTGAAGGCACAAGATACCGACAGTCATGAACAGCAAGCCAGCACGGTATAGTTGTATGAGTGCTGGACTACAATCCTGGGGATCAGGGTTTGATTCCCTGCCTGGCCATGGAAAACCACTTTGGAAAACCAAAACCTTGGGTGCATCACACTCAGCCCCCGAAAACCTCATGATAGGTTCACTCTTACGAGCCACCATAAATTGGAAACAACTTGAAGGCACATGACAGCAACAGTCATAAGCAGCATAAGGAGCATAATTTTCTAGGCTTTTATATAGCACTGAACAGCTAAAGATGCTACTTCGTTGGCTCAAAGATACTTGCTTAAGTGAGCACTGGCAGTCAAGATGGCTGTTCCTCCCTGGCTAGTGATAGTACCTAGATCTTAGTAAGCGATGGAGAGAAATTGTTTGGCAATCACAGCACAGCCACCTAGCTAGTAAGAAATCAGAGATCTGGGTGTTTATCACACTAGTCAGTTGTTATGGATTGTCCCATCGAAAACCGCTTTACCCATACTTGTGAAGGCAGCTGAATGCTGATACTGTAGTCGTTTCCATGCTGCACTGTTATAGTGCTATTATTCCACTTTCAACATCCTGTGGAATTCTGGGGCTTGTAGTTTAGAGGGGCATTTAGAATTCTCAGCCAGAGAGCTCTCTGGCCTCAGTTATTACAAACCCCAGAATTCCACAGGATGTTGAAAGTGGAATAATAGCATTATAACAGTAATGCAGCAATGGCCTGTGTATCAACCTTCACTACATTTCTGCTTTAATAGCATAACTTCCACTGTTTTCTCTTCTGCATTGTTAAGTTCCAAAACACTGACAATGTTGTTTGCGCCAACCTGTTTACCTTAACTCCTGACTCATGATGATTTTCCATTTCCCCAAATCAAGCCATTATAATGCAATTATGGCATGATGCCACAGCCCCAATATACTACTGCCTTTTAAAATGTTACATTTTTTAAAAAAGTAGCATGTGGTACCACAGGAGAGCAAAGGAGAGATCTTTGGAATTATTGGGTGGAATCCCACGGCTTGACATGCTGAAAGAAAAAGATGTTCTTGAAGGAGTTGCAAAAAGCACAATCACAAACAATCCCATAGAACAATAAAAATAGGCAACATCTGAAAAAACCGATGTGGCTGCATAGCAAACTGAATGAGGAAATAAAATAAAAAAGGAGTATGTATATAGAATGAAAGGAAGGACAAATCACCAAGGAAGAGTACAAGTGTGTAGTCCAAGCTTGCAGGAATAATATAAGGAAAGCTAAAGCTCACAGTAATCTGAGACTGTGGCTAGGCAAGCAAAGGGCAACAAAAATGGGGTTTTCAGATACATTTGGGGCAAGAGAAAAGGATACAGTGGGACTACTGTTAAATAAGGATGCCAAAATACAGGTCATAATGAAAAGGCAGAACTCAATATCTATTTTGCTTCAGTCCCCCCCCCCAAAAGAGAAGTCTTTATGTCCATGCAACAGCAGATACCTTGACAAGGGATCTGGATTGCAAAACAAGTTTGGTAGGGAGTTAGTTAGGAATCACCTAACCTAAATGAATTCAGATCTGCAGAGCTGGAAGAACAGCATCCTATGAGTACTGAAGGAACTTTGTCATCATTTTTGAGAAATCTTGGAGAACAAGTGATGTGTCAAATGACTGGAGAAGGGCAAATATTGCCTCTCTTCAAAAAAGGCAGAAAGAAAGAGAAAAAGAAAAGATCCAGGAAACTATAGACTAATCAGCCTAATCTCTATATCAGGAAAAATATTAGAATGGATTATACACGAGTCTGACTGCAAGTATCTTGATGACATTACAGTGATTAATAGGAGCCAACATGGGTTTTTCAAGAACAAATCCTGCCAAACTAATCTTATATCTTTTTTGATCATGTTTAATAGATGGCGAGAATGCTGTGGATGTCATTTATCTGCATTTCAGCAAAGCATTTGATAAGATCCCCCATAACATTTTGATTAGCAAACTGATTAAATGTAGAATAGATGGGAACACTGTCAGAATCATCCACAATTGGTTGGAAAACCATGCTTAAAGAGTCATTATCAATGTTGCACTTCATGCTGGAAGGAGGTGTGCCTCAGAGTGCCTAGGGCCATTGCTCTTCAACATTTTTGTCAATAACTTAGATGACAGGGTAGAGGGAATCTTTATCAAATTTTCAGATGACAGAAAACTGGGAGGGGTGGCTCAACATATCGGAAGACAGGAACAGAATTCAAACAAACAAGCTAGAAACTTGGGCAGAAATTAATAAAATGAAATTTAATAATGGCCAGGCTATCGAAAGGGTTAACTCAGGGGATCTGAGCAAAAAGGATCATGGGGGAGAAACTGGATTGGCCCTGATATTCCTTAGCCAACGGGAAGTGAGAAGAGGAAGAACTGAAAATTTCTGGGATGAAGAAAGAAGGGAGGCTATGTGGTGTAAGCTTGTACCTATCTGTCTGTGTTAGAACAGAAGGGATTGGAGGGCTGGGGAAGGTGACCTGGAGTCGAGGAATAATTTGTTTTCCTTATGCCTGTTCCTGTGGGTTTCGTTCTTCCTCTTGCAGTTAGGGGGGTGATGCACAGAGAGCCAGTGTTTTAAGCTAGTTGGGTTGCTTGATATATCTTCTACTAATACTTAGTATGCTATTTTCATATTTTTTTAAAATTATTAAGGTGTTGACCTTATAACAAACTTGCTTGTTCCTTGAGGGAGAATGGGAAGGTCTGGTCACACATCTCCATGGCAATGTCTACAAGGAATTTGTCAAATACTATTTTTCCCCTTTTATCTCAAAAACATAAGGGAGAGCAGAGAGTGTTGAGTCCTTACATTCTCCAGATCTTAGAGAAGGAAAGGGAGATTGGATCTTCAAGAAAGGAGTTGGTGGTAGCATTACTATTTCCACTGCACTGGGGAGAGGTGGGCAAGTCTGGGGAAAACCCAGTCATGCACCAGCCCTCCCTTTTGCCATGGAGACAAATGCAAAAGTCTGCATATAGGCCACAAAAACTAAATGCATAGGTATAGGATGGGGGATACATAGCTCAGCAGTACTACATGTGAAAAGGACCTTGGGATTATTGTTGATCATAAGTTGAACATGAGCCAGCATTGTGATACTGCGGCAAAGAAGGCAAATGCTATATTAGCCTCTATTAACAGAAACATAGTTTCCAAGTTGAGGGAAGTAGTAATCCTGTATTCTGGGCTCGTCAGGCCTCATCTGGAATACTGTGTTCAGTTCAGAGTACCTTATTTCAGGAAGGATATAGACAAGTTGGAGCAGGTTCCGAGAAGGGCGACAAGGATTTATTTATTTATTTATTTATTTCCTGCCTTTCTCCCAGAGTGGGACCCAAGATGGCTCCCAAACAAGTTAAAAACATTAATAAAACATTTTTAAAAAACAAAAAATTATAAAAACTGACAAAATTTAAAAACGTCTTAATAAATTAAAAGCCCACTTGCTTATATATTAAAAGCCTGCTTAAATATGAATGTTTTTGCCTGCTGGGAAAGGAAAGCAAGGAAAGGAAAGGAAAGGAAAGGAAAGGAAAGGAAAGGAAAGGAAAGGAAAGAGGAAAGCAAGGAAAGAGGCAGCCTAGCTTCCCAAGGAAGGGAGGTCCAGAGGGTGGGAGCAGCCGCTGAGAAGGCTATCTTTTGTGTCCTCACCAGGCAAGCCTGGGATAATGGGATAATGGGACCAAGAGAAGCCTTGCCCTGCCGATCTTAGCAGGTTCATATAGGGAGATATGATCTTTTAAATAGTATGGACTAAGCCATGTAGGGGTTTATAGGTCATGACCAGAACTTTGAATTGTGCCTGGAAGTGAACAGGCAGGCAGTGAAGCTGTTTGAACAAGGGAGTTACGTGCTCCCTGTAACTAGTCCCAGTCAGCATTCTGGCTGCTGCGTTTTGAACCTGAAGTCCCAAAGGCAGCCCAATGTAGAGTGTGTTACAGTAGTCCAACTGAGATGTAATCAAAGTGTGTCTCACTGTAGCCAGATCTGATGTCTCAAGGAACAGGCACAGCTGGTGCACAAGTTTTAACTGTGCAAATGCACTTCTGGCTACATGGGCATCCAGGCTCAGAGTCAAGTCCAGGAAAACACCCAAGCTACAAGCTAAGATTTCATGGGCGAGTGTAGCCCCATCCAGCATAGGAGAGTCCCTATTTCCTGATCTGCCTTTCAACTGACCAGGAGCAGCTCTCTCTTGTCTCAGTTAAGCTTCAGCTTGTTTGCTCTCGTCCAGTACATTACTTAGGACAAACGTTGGTTCAGTACTGGCATTGCTTTCTTGGAATCAGATGGAAAGGAGAGTCAGACCTGGGTGTCATCAGCATATTGATGATACTGAACCAAAACTCTGTATGACTTCTCCCAGTGGTTTCATGTAGATGTTAAAGAGCATGGGGGACAAAACAGAACCCTGAGGGACTCCATAGGCCAGTGGCCAGGGAGTCTAACAGGAGTCCCCCAGCACCACTGAGTTTGTTTCTACAGGAATGTCTGGAACCACTGCATAATAGTGCCCCCGTCCCAGAGAGTTGGCCCAGAAGGTGAGAGGTCCAGCAGAACTGACAGGGACACACATTCTCCCTGTCTAGTTCCCTGCGTAGGTCATCCACCAAGGTGACCAAAGCTATCTCTGTCCCATAACCAGGCCTGACGCCAGATTGAAATGAATCTAGATATTCCATTTCATCCAGAAACCCTTGGAGCTGGAAGACCACCACACACTCTACAATCTTGCCCCAAAATGGAATATTATTAATTATTTTTAAAGGATGATAAGAGATATGGAGACCAAAATATATGAAGAAAGGTTGAAGCTGGGTGTGTTCAGTCTGATGAAGAGAAGATTGAGGTGTGACATGATGGCAGTCTTTGAATACCTCAAGGGCTGTCACAGAGAGGGGAGCAAGCCTTTTCTTTGGTTTGAAGTTGCAGGAGGGTAAATTTTGATCAAAGGAAGGAACTTCTTGATAGTAACAGCAGTTTGGCAACGGAATCGCCTAGAGAAGTGGTGGGGTCTCCTGCTTTGGATGCTGTCAGAAAGAGGCTGGACCTGCTGGGTATGCTTTAGCTGGAGCTCCTGCATTGAGCAGGGGTTTGGGCTAGATGATCCATGAGGCCCCTTCCATTCAATGATTCTGTGACTCTATCCCCATTTGAATATTGACTTCAAAAGGTTAACAGGTCAGGATTGTACTGTTACTGCATTATAACAGCAAACATTGTGGGTGTGTTTATTACAGAAAATATGAAAAGGATTTCAAGAGTGTAGAACACAGAAAACAGAACAGGAAACACAGCTGTTTTCTTAGGAAGTCTTAAACTCCATGCCCAAGCACTGTAAATAGTCTGAGGCTGAGTCTGGTGGAGATTTTCTTGGGAATCCCAAAAGGAGGGATACCCATAGAAGGCCACACCCACACTATACCCACTGGGCAATAATTTTGCAATGAAACGGAATGAATCATTCACACTCTAACTGGTTACTTAACCAAAGCAGGAAAAGGAGGTCATTAACAGATTATTTTCAGCATTAAAAAACAAAACAAAAAAACTGAATTCCCACTGACTCTACAACTGAGGCAAAGGTGGGATTAATCCACCACTATAATGATATAACAGCATCATGCGATAAGCACTGTTGCTGCTGGCTAGGAACAAAGTGACTTGGAAGGGCTCTAAGGACATACTGCTTCTCATGAGACTAGCATTGTCTATCTCAGTCATTTCCTTCCTAAATTTATGATCCCCCATGCCTAAATTAATATATTTGCTCTCAGGGATTCTGGGAGATGTAGTTCCCAAAAATAACATTTTCAGACTTTGAAGACTGACATTTTTCTCCCAGTGTGGGACAAGATACATAATATATAGTGTTTCTGGTTATCTCATTGTCTGTTTTTCTCCTTCTTTATCCTTTTAGTGAAAAGCAGTGATCCCATCTCCCATTGGATTCACTGAACTGGCACTTCTGCCTACATTGTCAGTCAGTGTAAACGGCACAGCTACTTGCTTCCTGAGCCCCTGCACCTCAGGACACAGTTCCCTTAAATATGCTGAGCTGAGGTAGAATTAGTGTATGGATTTTACGTATCACTCAGTTGGCACTGATCAGGGTGGACACCTTCTCAGTAACAGCTTTCTCCTATACAGCCTGAATTTGTACGTGCTTCACTTAGAACATTCAACCAATTTCCTTCATATAGTAAAATATTACTTATTATGTTATAGAATACTATACAATACAATACAGCATAATATATAAATGAATCAAAGATTGTGACCTATTTACTTGAGTCTTTCTTTCTCTGCCCATTTAAAATTCTGGTAGCGGGGCAGTTGGCTAATCTGTGGCATGTGTGCCAAAGATGACACAAGCACCAGCAGTGGAAGAATTAGTGTAGTTTGGCAGCGGCAGCAAGGCTTGTAGGGCTGACCATCTATGTAGTTGGGCCTACATTCTTTACTTATGTTCTGCACTGAGTTCCTGCTTGCTCCATAGTTGAGCAGATTATTGGCAAAGCTATATCAAGCTACTAGGGACCGTAGATGTTCTGTAGTGTACAATAGAGAGGCATTATTGCATACCACCAACTTGCTCTTTGGCACTTTTCTCAAAAGATTGGCCACCACAGGATAAAGAAAGCCATGAGATATTTGGGGATTAAATCGTCTACAATGGCTGGCAGTTGAAGCTTCCCAGAGTTTCATGCAGGAGTCCTGGTGGCAAATACAGGGACTGAATCTTTTGGATACTCAATAAGGTACTCTGCTCTGCTACAGAACTATGATCAATCCAGTCCCAAGGATCTTATTGTTCAACAAACTATGCATTCAATGCCCAGTTATGGGGTTTGTGTTGCCTCTGGGTGTGTCCCTGTCTTCTTGTATCTCTTCCCTGATGTTAGGTGCAGTGCAGATGTTTTGAGGAAGCTTCAAGCATTCTAAGGAGTTTCCAGATGATAGAAATACTATTGTGATGGATCACCTTTTTTTCACAAGAGATAACTGCTGAAGAATTCCTCCTCTCAGTTTAAAGCCTCTGCCACCTACTGCTTGTGTATGTGTGAATATTTCACTTTCCCCATCTTTACCCATAAAAATCAGTTGCTATAACTGCTATTATTTATCTATGGAGAGAGACAGACAGAGAGAAGGCAAAAGTGAGGTGAAGCTCAATGAATTTGTCAGTTTTACTTTTCTCTTTGATATGAACAGGGCTTCCTGTAACGGTACAGAATGCCAAGCCATGCCAATTTCTCCCCTACTCTGTCAAAATCTATGACATCTTCTTTAGCAAAACATAGCATCACGGAGTCATTTATTTTAATGTAGAACACTGAGAAGTTTCTTATCTCAATGCTGCAACCCTTCAAGGGCACGCCGAGGAAGAAAGGTGAGATTGAAAAATTCATGTTCAGTTTTTACCTTAGTTTTGCTTTGACACTATAGCAGGACAGTAATAGTTTTTACTCTAGAAATTCCACAACAGAAAAACCACATGTTAGAATCAGAAGTGGTGGAGAGCTGGTCAGATAATGGAAATGAGTGGTGTTGTACATTGTCATCAAGCTCCAGATGAAAAAGTAATGCTTTGCTATCTCAAACTTTGAAAAATACTACTATAGTCGTGGCTGAAGCTCAAAATGTCACCATGAGCCAACAGCATTTTTTTTTAATTCACGTGGCACCTGCAGGGTGTAGGAACAGAAAGACAATAGAAATGCTATTGGGATTCGCTGCTGGTAAATGACACCAACATCAGAGAAAAAGGTCAGCAGCACGACATCCAGTTCTCAAGTGACACTCACCCCAAATTATCATTTTAAGTATCCTAACTAAGGCCTCACAATGAGACTTACTAGTAACTATTAACTACTAACTTATTTGCTTCATCCTGTGCTGCACATGACATAATATTTTAAGGACTCATGTGCAGTTTACAGCAGGACAAAACACTTGCATATTGAAAGATATTAAGATATTTTAAAAGAAAGATAATTTAGAAGAATTAATTGGTATCGTCATTCCTAAAATATAGTTGAAATTTGGTGGAAGTCTAAATGGCAATGTGGAGAACATCTGGAAGTCAAAATGAATAAGTATATTTATCACTGTGGGTTGTCCTAAGGCCAAACCCAAACAGAGTTTTTGAACCTGACAAAGTTGTACTGATAATGATAGAATTTATTCAGGCTCCATGGTCTTCAGTGTTCCATCTCTCCAGGGAAAGCAAATGCAAAAACTATTGCTTCTTGACAAAGAAACACTCGGGAATGTTCTAAACAGGAAAACCTCATCCGAAACAGAGATAGGGGGCCTCTCGCTCCCCCACTCTGCTAAGCACAATCCAATCCAATAAATTTAAGTGAAAAGAAACAATAAAAAATGCTGTTTGAAATAATGAATTGAGCTTCAATATCCATAAACATTGTCGGGGCTGCCTTTCTCTGGGGGATCGGAGGTGAGACAGGGGATTTGCTTTGATGTGAGGATGTTGCGACCGATTTGTGCTTTTTTTTTTTTTTTTGTATTTGCAAATATACTCAAATATCTACACAATGCCCAAAGTTTCCAGTTACCTCTAGCCAAGAAAGCTGTGCCCAGGTAAGTGTTGTAGCCCTGGGGAGAACATAACAGTACTGCTGTTTGATGGTATTTTTGCATGGTTTAGTTATGATATTTGTGCTATTGATTTAATTTTTTTGTAAATTGCCTTGAGCACTATTTTAGAGGAAGAGCAGAATAAAAACTGAGCCCAGGTAATTGTTCAGGCCCTACAGAGAGCATAACAATACTGATCTTTAATTGGTATTTTTGTATGGTTTAGTTATGATATTTGTACTATTGATTTAATTTTTTTGTACACTGCCTTAAGCACTGCTTTAAAGGAAAAGCAGCATATACATTTATAAATATAATAAAGGCAGTGCAGGATGGACGCCACTCATAAGGCAAGGTCTAGGTCTGTCCCTTTCTTCAAAGTGGCATATCAAAGATCCACTTGTAGATCACTGACCTGTTTCTATAGAAACTGAAGAAGCTTGGGAGTTCTGCAAAATGCCACAGTGAGGAAGCACAAGAAGGAAGAGAGACAAGGTAAGAAAAATGCCAACAAATGCAGCTTTCCCACTTAAATGCAATTAAGATGCTGATGGGATGAGAGGTTCTAATTTTGTTTTGCTGGCGCAGACTTTAGTGTTCAGCTAAGATGTTTCTTTACTCAATTACATTGCAATGACAGGAAAAGTAGCAGATCATGTATTTTTCAGCTTCTAAGTGTGCTAGCTTGCTTTGGCTCTAGCCCTGATTTGGTTTACTTACAAGGACTGAGTCCTCTTGAAAGGACACTTGCTTCTATATAAATACATAGTAAGCAGAAACTGTTCTATGAATATAAGCTTTTGCTAACTATATACAGATGGAAAACTGGAGATAGTTTATCTTTATAATCACAAAAGCTAGTTATTTAGCGTTCCCAAGTACTTACACAGTGTTAGGCTTCTAGAATGACTCAGCATGATATTTAAAACTACCCACCCCCAATAAAGGTGCTTATTAATATATTTATAGATTCAGCAACCAGACCAAATCCCTTTCCCTTTTGAAACCTACGGTTCTCAATATTTCTCCTGTATTTTTCTTTCAGCTACAGGTAGCCCCACCTTTTGACATCCTGTTATCTGACAACTGACTTTTTTGATGCTTCCAAATTAAGGACAAGTTCTATTAAATCAATGGGGCTTCACTCTTTCATCAGTTCTTCTTGCCTAAGGATGCTCGCTTGGAACCATTCGCACATGCATGCTGCTTGCAAAGCAAGCTGAGAGGGGGGAAAATGTACTAAGCAGAGATTTTGCAAGTAGCACACACCTAGTTGATCCTGAGTGAGTCTCATAAGTCCTTCATACTGCCCACAGTACAGTACCTGGGTTCCACTTTTCAACCAATTCCATTTTCTGACAGTGCTCTGGTCCCTAACCTATCAGATAAGAGGGAGAAGCTTATATCTATAGTTGTATAGTTAGATCGCACCAAAAACACCTGTGAACAATAACAGACTAGCTGGCGAAGAATTAACTTCTCATTTAGCAGTGCCTATAAGCAAAGATGAAACCATGCTTTTATTCACATGGAGTGATGGTATGTTGGTAACATTTTACTCTACGCATGGTTTCTTGCCTTTAACTGCATGCCAAGTAGAAATCCAGCACATGAGCTTTCATCGTTAATATATCAGAAAAAGTTTCAGTTGTTTTCATGTTTGGCAGCTGGTAACAAGATACAGGACAGAAGCTGGCAACCTTATATGCTGGTTATGGACCCCCCAGCTTCTAAAACAGACAGTAAAGCCACTGACAGTAAAATAGATTGATCTTATTTTCAGAGTTTATATTAGCAGTAGGACAATTCATCTTTATTTTCTGGATTACAACTCTTGGAATTAGCTGGCCAACATGGCTAGTGGTGATGCTAATGAGGAGTTTTAGTCTGAGAGATGCAGTCCAAAAATACAACTTTTCCAGGCTCAGATTCTAAAACAGAGCTTCAGCTGTTTAATTTGAATTTGGCTAGCCTGGGCTCTAGCCCTGATATATTTTTACCAAGTTAGTGTGATATAATGGTAAGAATGACTTGAAGCATGTCCAGTGTGCATTTTCTTCCTGTTGACTTAGCCACTTAGTCATCTCACACAAATTTGTAATTTCAGGCCAGTGAATTTGGCTTGAAATCAGACAGCAAAGTGTAGCACTTCTGATTGTAGATGTTAAGTACTATCTATTATTAATTAATTAATTAACTAAGATGTTAAGTACTAGGCTATCTGTGAAATCAATAAAGTCAGGTCAGTGCTAGTAAAAACAAATGTCTTTGAGGTTGGTGGACAGGATCAAAGCACTTTGTAGAAATCACTCAGGTAACATTGAAAACATTTTTCTCTAATGGCCCCAGGGAATGGCAAAGGACATGATCGTACCTGGCAAAACATATCCCCCAAACTCACATTAGGCGGAAGATACGGTGGGAAATCTGTTGTAGGCACATAATTTCTGCCTGGAAGATTAATACTGGCTGCGAATGATCATGTATTCTGGAAAGTCTCATATTGTTATCTCAAAGACAAGGGAGTAGTTGCACTGAAGCAATTACAATACTACTGGTGAAAAGAAGCTTTAAACACTTATGGGGTGGCCAGTTCCAATAGAAGGACTTGTACAGTTCAGAACCTGTGACAAAGATCAGTGATAAATGACTATTGTATTGCAAATCACCACACCTCTGTATCTGTATCTGTATCTGTATCTGTATCTGTATCTGTATCTGTATCTGTATCTGTATCTGTATCTGTATCTGTATCTGTATCTGTATCTGTATCTGTCACTCTGGACACATTCTTCTTTGCAGAACAGTTTTAACAATCACATGATTACATGAGGAAAGAATTTATCCTGAAGTGGCTTGGTTGTCTGAATGGGCACAAAGTGAATTTCTGAAGGAACTAACAGGTTTAAGACTACCACATGTTCCTTTAGGTTGTTGAACCCCGGCTTTCTCCCCTTCTTTCTTCATCAGCTGTGGCGTAGGAAGCCCTAGCTTAAAGTCTTAAAATTCACACTTACAATTCTTTGTTGGGACTTAACATATGAAGTTGAACAAAAAAATCTAATTAAAGTCGCAGGGTTTTAGTTTTTGCTTTGCTTATGGATTTTATTAATATAACTATATGGAGTGTGTCTCCAGCAAAAAATGAACTAAAAAGACTGTAGATCTCATTTTTAAAACAAAGTGATTTTTCTTTTTCTTTTAAAAAATTGCAGTTGTGCTGTCTATCTGGCTCCATTAAGTTCATAACAGAGTTACTAGTCTAAATAGTTAAAAGGGGAGAAGAGGAGCCAGTCAATTAATAAAACTGATTAAGGGAAGTTCCTGTTGCAGTGTTCTGAATGTGATCAAAGGCAAAATAGCTCTCTGCTGCAGAAAGTTCAGGTGGCTTGCTGAAACAATCTTTGTTAACTGTGCAGCGGTGTGGTATGGTGATAAATTTGAAGTGCAAATGTTCATCATTACAATCACCATAGCCATATCTCCATGGAGAGTTCAAGAATTCAGACAGCTATATTGATCCAACCACAGCAATTTCTATCAAGAGGAGGTCTTTTTTAAGTCACTGAGTCTTATTTACTCCTTCAAGATCCAACCGCCACAGAATATGTTGCATTACAACAGCGTAGCTCACGAATACTGTTCATGACAATGTTCATTTCTTCTAATTACAGTAAATATTGCAGACAAGCTCATGGGGAAATCTGAGGGGGCTGGTGGAAGACACTACTGTAACTGCTAATCAAAAAATCCTGGCATTTCAGTCTTGTGAAGCTTTGAGCCTTTGTGCCTGCTTCTCGGCCTTTCTGCACTACACTATTATAGTGTTATTATTCCACTTTCAACGTCCTATGGAATCCTGGGGTTTGCAGTGTAAGGAGAGACATTTAGAATTCTCATCCAGTTTGTAGCCTCAGTAAGCCACAAACCCCAGAATTCCACAGAATATTGAAAGTGGAAGAATAGCACTGTAACAGTGTAGTGTGGAGAGGCCCTCAAACTGTTTAGTGTGTTAGATCAGCAATTCCCCCCCCAACGTACCAAAGATTGATGCTGTATGTGTTCTTTATTATTCATTCCCACCCCCTGAAAAAAAAAACCCTGTATGTAGACAGGCAGCCAATGGCTTGTTGAATGGGCACTGGTGTGCAGGGCACTATTTTGAGCAATACTGAATTTCATCATTGCAATGCTGTTAACTCTGCAGTAATAATTCTCAGAGTGAAGGTACAGTTGGCCTTCCACATTTGCTAGGGTTAGGGGCACAGGACCCTGTTACTGCAGTTTAGGCCTACCTGGCGATAGCACTATATATCACTTTGATATCATAATTCGCCCTTACCATACCACCCCTCTCTACATGTTTGTGAGGCCCCCGGACAAGCAGAGAACTAGGCTCGGCCATCAAACGCTGCAATATCCCAAGACAATACAGGCAGGCCAGAAATAGCTAGATCACCGCTTTAGGAGATATCTCTGCAAACATCCTCATAATGTATGCACGCTGTTTACAAAGGACTCCCTGCCCCGAGCAGGTAACTTGGCAAGCTAGAAGTTTAAATGCCAAGCACTGAGCATTTGCATACAGTCTACCTCTTTGTCAATTCGGACTTAATCATGCTAAATTGTGACCTTTCGGAGACATTGTCTCGCACCCAAAACTCATTGTTGTCCCGGAGTAAGGCATAGCCTGCAGTCACACTTCTCCCTATAAAAACCCCTGATTCCGAGACCTTCCTCGGATCGCTCCCCGGTTCCAACCGCCTTGCTGCCACTTTGCTTGGCGAGCTTCCCTCAGCTCTACGTGCTGAGATACACCAAACCCCAGCATCGCTCTCTATCTTCTTCCAGGCTTCTGGAACAGGTGTCGTATCACCCGAACCAACTATCCCTCTGAAAATCCCGCTATCTTACTCACACCTTTATTTTCCTTAGTTATCTGTGTGCTTGTGTTGCTTACATTGTGTGTCTGTATTTAATAAAGATCATTCATTATTTTCAAACCGGTCTGCTTCTTGACTTGGCCTGACCCCGTAAACACTGGGTTACAAGATCCTGCTAAGTTACCCTGCCTCTCATAACGCTAAAGCAGTGCTCTGAGCTAATTTTCCCCACCTTTAGTATCACAAATTTTGGTGTCCCTCCCAGGACCCCCAGTAAACAGGGTAACAACCCCTGTAAATTGGAAAAATCACCAATATCAAAATATGTATGTATCTGTTTGTGGGAAAGTGGCTGAGGCCTGTTGGGGAGAGTGGGTACCGAGGGTCCAAACCATGTCAGGGCTGTGACTGGTGGAGGAAGACCAGAGGTGGGTTTTTTTAAAGATCTGCATGGCCTGATGGGAACTGCCAAGAGGGTTGAGCTGGAGAGGCAGGGATTGGGGAAACTTGCAAATAATCAAATCTGTGCAAGTGAAATCCGCAGATGTTGAGGGCTGACTGTAGTTGTAATTTTTTAAAACGAGAACTCACATAATATCCCTCAGCATTAAGGTGAACTCATTTTTGTGTATGAAATTAAAGGCTTGCATGTTGCTTAATAGTTAGCTCAGCTTTCCCCACCCTGGCACCATGCACATGTATATGGACTACAACTTCTCTCATCCTCAGCTAACTTGCCCTTGGTCTGGTGCTAGCTCGACCATTACTTTTGTCCCTGCCTCTGTCAAGACCTCAGTCCACCCACTTCATGATTAAAAATGATGCTTGAGCAACCATTTTTATCTGTTAATTCATCACCTTATTCATTAAAACAAGGAGCAAAACTGTTCTGAGGACTAGGAGAGAATGGTTCATGGGAGGATCCTATCAATTCTACGGACAGTTGGATTTGGTTATCAGCTTCTAGAACCGCTTACTTACACGCTGCACTGTTTTAGCACTATATTCCACTTTAACTGCCTTGACAACAACCTATGGAATCTGGGGTTTGTAGTTTGGTTGGGCCCAAGAGCTCTCTGACTTAGAATTCCAAATGCCCCTCCCTAAACTGCACACCTCAGGATTCTGTAGGATGTTGCTCTAGCAATCAAATAATAGTGCTATAGTATATTGTGATAAAGACCCATTGGACACCTGGGCCATTTCCGCACTACACTGCTATAGTGCTATTATTCCACTTTCAACATCCTGTGGAATTCTAGGATTTGTAGTTTGTAGCTCTCTGGCTGAGAATCCTAAAGGCTCCTCCCTAAACTACAAACCCCAGGATTCCATAGGACATTGAAAGTGGAATAATAGCACTATAACAGAGTAGTGCGGAAATGGTCCTGATGTGGCCAATATCTGACCATTCTGATTTTACTGGACTGTAGCTCCCCTCATCACTCAGGATTGGATAGGCTGGCTAGAACTGATGGAAGTTGTAGTCTAATAACATTGGGAGGGACACAGTTGTCCTCCCCTGCTGGATACAGAGGATACCTCTGTACTGAATGCGGATGTACGTTTTTGAGATTATACTCTACCCTTCTTTATACGTGACATAAATGTCTTCTTCCTCACAATGGAAAGGATGTGTGTGCATGTGTGTATGTGTGTAAGGACTGAGCTGCAAGCAGGCAGCCCAATTTCTGCTTGGAGTATTTCTGAGCTATAGATAAATTGCCTGAATAGCAACCATTCCCTCTTCTCAGAGAAATGGAAGCTCTAGTTCTATGAGGCAAGAATAAATTCTCAGGACCTGTAAATGATAGCTCTGATGTTATTGAGAATGGGCAGAGCTGCTCCCAGTTTTAGTCTCAACTCTAAATGAGTTGAATTGATGAACTGAATCCAAGAAGCTGAACCTATTATGAGGATAAGGATCATTACTTTGATAGTGCCTTTAAAAGTCAGACTAAAACCCAAAACAGAGTTGCTGACATGGAAGTCACCAACTACTGCTGTCTAACAGAGAAATCTCTGTACTCTGGAGCCTCTGAGGTAAGCATTGTAGTTGTTATTACGAAGGACGACACCAACAGAAATTTTACTTTTGTGGCAGGCTATTTGTGTTGACACTTGCCTCTATAAAAAGCAGTTGATGCATATGTTCATTATGTAACTTTTGATTAAGGCCATGTGCATTTCTTTCCTAGGTATCTTTCTGAAGCTGTGTGGGACTGCATCACTGAAAAGAACAGATATGTAAATTGGTCCTTAACCCATGCCTTTGTTGGCTATTGTGTTGAGTGCAAGTGGCAACATTGGTCCTCCAGATACCCTTTGACTGCATCTCTCTTCAGCCCTCTGAGGGCTGATGGAAGTTGTAACCCAACAACATCTGAAGAGCCACATGTTGCCCACTTTTGATCTAGAGTCTGGATAAGAAGCAATTCTGAGGAAGAAGGTTCCTCAACTCCTGGAATTACCTGTAATAAAATTAAGGAAGGAATAATTTTGGTGATGAATTGTGAAATAGAATGGATTTTATTTAACAGTTTCTTCTTGTCTAGCATCTCTCCATATTTGTTTGTGTATGATTTCTTTTTTCATTGCAGCTATAATCTGTCTTTCCTTCAATGAGCTCAGGTTAGCCTATAGAACCTTATAACATAATTGTGATGTAGATTAGGCTGGTGGTAATTTGATTAAGGTCACTTGATGAGGAAGAATTTGGGAAAGTTATTTTTTTGGATGGTAACTCTTAGAACCCCCCAATTAGTTTAGCCCCATGAGTACTTTACCATGTTCTTTGGAAATTGGTTAAGTGGGGATTTGAAGGAGTAGAGCTCATAATTCAGTGCAGTTTTGACTCTGACTTCTTTCACCTACTTCAATGTTCTCACCGCTTCACTATTTGAAGGTATTGGGTAGCATTTGTGACTGTTGAGCTTTCCCTGGTTTTCAGAGTTGAATCAGACATCTGCATCTTTTTCCAGTAGCCAATGAAGTGAGATGGAGGTCATGCAGAGGGAATAGCGTAAAACTTACCCTTTTGAAAAAGAGAGGAGAAGATAGGAACTAAGAGTCACAGTGATTCTGTTTCCCTTATGATGTCAGCTTGTACCTTCAAATGGTTATTTTTAAAAATGCATTTGGCTTCCTTCTTTTTCTGTTTAAGAAGCTTTATAATTACACTGTGCTGTAGTTATGGAGGACTATGTTTTCCCATTCTGTCTCGAAACTGGTTACCTAGAAACATAATGTGTTTATTCTCTTTAAACATTTCATCAGCCTTGTAATCTGACTTTGGTTCCTCTTAAACAGAATACAGTATAACAACAAGAGAACGGGGCAAAACGAAGCTCAGTGCTGTCATAACACAGTGTTACAACTCTATTATTGGCTTAGAAGAGAAACAAGCTGCTGCCTACTAACGGGTTAGAAAACTTTTATAGGTACTCTTTTTCCCACTGGCTGAATTAGATGCATACCAAAGCAGCAAACCTCTCACCAGGCTAGATCCAGTGGCAACTACAGAACAGGAAAGGGAACAATCAGCACACAAAGAAAGAACGAACGAACGAACGAAAGAAAGAAAGAAAGAAAGAAAGAAAAAGAAAGAAAGAAAGAAAAAGAAAGAAAGAAAGAAGTTGTATGTTTGGCAATTAGATTTTACTTTGTTTCTATCAAAAGAGATTCTTTGTCAAATGTGTTCTATTTTCTCACTGCAAATGTACTTTCAACTACAATATTTTACTAGAAAATGAAGGGAATTCCTCATTTAAAGTCTTTCCTGCTGGTTACAGCAAATACAGAAGTCCCATTATGGATTTTTTTTTCCTGAGCCACAGTAAGATAGTCTAGGAACATGAGAATCAGACATGGTTTTCTTGTCTTGGATGAATCATTACCTGGACAAATGATTACACTGAGATTATGCAAATATGCAAGGATCCTTTACTCCTGATATCTGCAGGAGATTTTCCAGCTGAAATGACTGGTGAATTAGGTAAAATGGTCTTCAGCTGGTGAGCTGCAGTCTAACCTAGGATGAATTTTAACAGGAAGGGTTGACAAGTTTCTGGGCTATGCTGCTTCAGAGTTCTAGCTAAGGAGACAGATTTTGGGGCATGCAGCACTGGAGGGGGAGAAAGTTTTATTTTTGTGGCCATAAAGTCAGTGACACCCACATCCACCTGTTCCCAGTTGGCACTGGGGCTCTCTGGCTCATCTCAAAGGTATGTGCATGTATGTCACACTTGTGCCTGCTGATGCACCAGAAAGCCAGAATTGGAGGTGGGTGTGGGGAGAAAGACAGTGAGTACATTGTACAATTTGGTGTATGATGTAGGCTATTTGGAGCAACATGGTTTGTGAGGTTTTTTTTATCAGCCCCATCAGCAGCAGCAAAGGATCTCAGCATCTTGTTAAGCAAGTGGGTTCAGTAAAATTACAAAGAAAATTTTACGATAAGCGCACAAATGGTGGATGATTCAGGGCAAATGTGGCTGAACATGGGATAAAGGTCCACTTTGTTTTAGACCCTGTTGATGGTGGTAAAGAACTCTTTATTGCTCCACCGCTGTTGTATATGTTCAGTGTTTGTGATGGGTGTAGCTGCACACTGCACATTTATAGCAACTTCATGCCTGTTATTACCGTTTACTAGCCTTACTTTGGAAGATATTAGATATCATTTTGATATCACAATTTGGCCCCATTATGCCACCCTCGGCCAAGTGTTTGTGAGGCCCCCGAACAAGCACAGAACTAGGCATAGCCATTGATTGCTGAACATTCCTTTCTCCACCCAGGCAGGCCAGACTCAGCCAGATCTTCGCTTTAGGAAACCTCACTAGACAAACACCTCATCAAAGATGCACGCTAATACAAAGAACTCCCTGCCCCGAGCAGGCAACTTGACAATCTAGATGCTTAACTGTCAAGCAAGCTGTATCTGCATACTGGCCATTCCATTGTCGATTCAGAACTAATTCAATCATGCTAAATTCTGACCTTTCAGAGACATTGTCTCGCGTCCAAACCTCATTGTTCTTCCCTAAGTACAGGCTAGCCTACGGTCATATTTTCCCTATAAAAACCCCTGATTACGAGGCCTTCCTCGGATCGCTCCAAACTAACATCCAGCCTTGCTGCCGCTTCATCAGGCAAGCTTTCCCCTCAGTCTCAGTCCGAGATTGCGCACCTACTGACCTCTGCAGTGATCTACCCCGGGCTTCAGACAGGTGTACTATCACCCAATTCAACAATCCCTCTTAAAAATCCTCTATACCGCTACCACCTTTATTTTCTATAGTTACTTGTGTGAGTGTGTTGCATACACTGCTTGTATTTAATAAAATCACAGTTATTATCTCATATTGGTGTGCTTCTTGGCTTGGCCTGACCCTGTAGACTTTGGGTTTAAAGATTCCGCTATGTTGCCCTGCCTCTCGTTTTGCTAACTTGTGCTCTGAGCTAATTTTCCCCACCAATATTAGAGCACATTTGGAGTCCCTTGCGGGACCCCCAGTAAACAGGGTAACATGCCGCTTTAACTGCCTTGGCTCCATCATGTTGAATCCTGGGGTTTGTTGTTTGCTGAGATGCTTACTCACCAAATTGTATAACTCATTTCCATGAACTACAGTTTTAGAACTTTCTGAGAGTAAATGCTAAGTACCTCATAAAATAACAAACCCCAATATTCCATATGGGGAAAATATGACAATTAAAGTGGTATGAAAGTTGTATATTGTGGATATAACTTATCTTAACTTTTCTAGAAAATCACTCACATCTGCTTTGCTCTGTGATCGGCTTGGCAGCCACTCCCATTTGTGCTTGGGTTCCTCCAGTTTTGGCCAGCAGAGCTTTTTGAGCAGATAGTTTCTTTCTTGTGTTCTGTTTTGACTCACATGGTTAATAAAATCACAGTTATTATCTCATATTTGGTGTGCTTCTTGGCTTGGCCTGACCCTGTAGACTTTGGGTTTAAAGATTCTGCTGCGTTGCCCTGCCTCTCGTTTTGCTAACTTGTGCTCTGATTTTACATTGTTTGTTCTGGTACTAAAGCTTTGTCCAGTCATTTTATTTTTCTTGGAAGATGAGGATACATCTCACCATGTACTTGGTGGCTGATTTGAGCTTGCTGTTGTTGCTGTTGTTGGGTGCCTTCATGTCATTCTGACTTATGGCGACCCTATCACTGGATTTTCTTGGCAGAATTTGTTCAGAGAGGGTTTGTCCTTGCCTTCCTTTGAGGCTAAGAGAGTGTAACATGCTCAAGGTCACCCAGTGGGTTTCGATGGCTGAGCAGGGATTCAAACCCTGGTCTCCCAATGTCCCAGTTCAACACTTAAACCACTACACCATGCTGGCCCATTAGATCTTCTAGAGCTATCTTAAGAGTTTGAGTGCCTTGAGGTTTGTGAGATATTATTCTCTTAAGGAAGCAATAGTTATTTCAAGAAGAGAAGAGAGAAAAGCAATGGACTGAACCCTCTGATTTAAAAAAAATGTTTTGGGCTACTCTGAAAATGAGCGTTCAGAAAAAGTTCTTTGAGTCCTCCTAAAATCCAGTCTTCAAGCCTAGCATAGACTAAGAAATGGGTCATGCTGTAGATGTTGATGGACTGCAAAACTCATCAGCTCTTACTAGCATGACCAGTGGTGACAGATGATGGGAGCTGCAGTCCAGCAACATCTGAAGAACCATATATCCCTAGACTAAACAGATCTATGATAGTCTGACATGCTTACATCTGTTGCTGAGGTGTGAGGCTTAACCAAGCAATAACAAAAGTAATATTTGGAGCATGTTTTTAGTCTTTGGGATTATTTTAGGCATGCTGTGCTGTTAATGCATATAGTAGTTGCACTTTTGAACCTTGCCCTTCAGTCTACATTGTTCTGAGATTTCCTACATCACTGATCTAATCTGAAGGACTTGGCAAATACCCCCCCGAGTTGTTTTATGCTTGGTGAAGATCTTCACTAATTGAAAATGGCCATTGAGGTAGGCATGCATTTTAAGCAGTGTAAGGTGTATTTGATATTTCTTCTGAGTATGAGAAAGCAACTGTTTATATGTTTTGTGACCTTAATGTCACAGTTAAAGGTATAGCTGGGAATGACTGGTATCTGTACTATTGTTACCTTCTAGTTTCAGGTTGTTCATCATCAGAGAAAACATCCTCTGCTGTAAGACTCTATAGCTGGCCTTTACATAAAATTGGGAGGCAGCAATGGAACAGGAAGATAAAGGTGTAAAAATAAAATGTAAAGGCAGGATAAGGGGCAATATTAATTATGTTTTTAAACATATAGGCTAAAAGCATCATGATTTCCCTAATTCATAGTAGAACTGATAACTGCAATTTGAGAAGCATTTTTAATAAAACCATAGGTCACAGAGGTAAGCAGTGCAATGATAGGTTATTTTTCATTAAAGCAACAGGGTGCTTGCTTTTTTATTAGCTTGTTCAGCCTCTGCAATTTGACAATTTGTTTCATTAAAATGGAAATAGTTCGATTTAGTTTTTTTGATTGCTGAGTCTGAATGAGATACAACTTTAACTAAAGTTTTCTTGGCAACATTTGTTCAGAGGTGGTTTGCCATTGCCTTCCTCTGAGGCTGAGAGAATATGACTTGCCCAAGCTCACACGGTGGCCTAACAGGAATTCAGATCCTGGTCACCAGAGTCATAGGGCTTTTCCACACTTTACAGGGGAAACGGGGCAGCCTTGCGCTGGCATGAGCCTGAAAATCTACACTTAGGGCAGCGACGGACTGTGGCGCGCCAGGCTATTGAAAGTCTTGTTTTAATTGGTCTTTCAATAGCATGGGGAACCACCAGTTCTGGGCGTTCCGGAGTGGGCTGAAGTCTGGACAAACATTAAGTAGTCCAGACCCAGTTCGCCCCCAAGTGTAAACATCCTTGCTGGAGGACGCGCCGCCCCATTTTAAATATAAAATGCGGAAAAGGCCATAGTCCAGTGCTCAGAACCACTATACCACACTGGCTCTCCACATAGTTACCGGATCCCATTAGGACAAGAGTAGGAATGCCAATTAACACATGATCATTATGTCAGTAACTGGACCTATTCTCTGTAGAAAAAGAGCAGGTAAAGCAGAAACCACCTGACTAAAATGCTGGCCCTGAGATTTTCCTACAGGCAATAGTGCTAAGTGTCACAGGTAACAGAAAAGATGCACAGCTGACTATGAAAAGTTTTTTTTTAAATTACAGATCCCAAACAATTATAATTCAAAAACCTGTTTTCCAAGCTCTGCTCCATGACAACAAAAGCTGCTGCATATTTGTCACTGGATGGATGGGACAACATTTGGAGAAAGTCTGTTCTCAGGGCTTTACCACATCAGCCTGTTGTCTCACAGCTGTTGCATTATTTAAGAAAACATACTGATATAGAAACAATCACCATCTCTGCAATAATGCTATGCTGCTGGTTTGGTGATACACATTCCTGCAATTGGTCTTCTGTACCACCACACTGAACCTGCCTCCTTTCCCCTATCTATGCTAGCTAGTGTATGTCCTTTTTTCCTTTGCATAATTTCATCATGTCCTCTAGTTCCTCCATGTAATTTCAGCATTGCATTTTCCTGTTGTGCCACCATTTCAGCATTTTGCTTTTCCAGAGTCATGTCTGTTTTGCTTTAATGATACAAATGTGTGCTGGTAGCCACCAGGGAAACACAAGTGTGCAATTATACCAAAAGTAATTTTTAAAAAAGTACAGGAGAACAGAGTAAAAATAACACTGTTCACCTGCACCATGATGTCCAGATACCAGACTGGACCATGAGCTCACCTGCTTGGCGATAGGGAGGGGGAAAGAGAGAACAACACCCATTGAAACCACATGAGTGCCACTATATTGCAATTCCAGTAGAAAGATTTCACCAATACATAATAGTGGAAATACATTGTTATTGGAGCCATTCATGCGTATTTCCTGTGAATGAAAAGAGACAACCTAATAACAATGGGAATGCAATTAAACAACAGGATACTGACAATTTCATGTGAAAAGGAGGGATCAAAAATAGAACTACGCTAATGTAATTGTGCAACAAACCAATGTCTAATAAAGCCTTAAGTCAAAATCATTTGCATGAACATCTCACAGTTCTCAAAACGCTTAAAGAGTGGTTCATGTAATATGTTGAATGTATATAGTAGTAAAGGAAGGAATGGACTATACCAAGTGGCACTGTAGCCCATCCTAAATCCATTCAGCATCCCCTGTGAAAGAGCCTGCATCAAAGTGTATTTGCGTAGGGTCTGTATGTGTGCTCTGCAACCCTTGAATAAGAAGGATTCTAACTCATGTACTAACAAGCCTATTTGTGTACACCCAGGACAGGAATTGTATGGCTCTCCAGATGTGGTAGGACTGGAAGTTCAAACAGCCTTAGCCAGCATAGCCAAAGTTAAGGAATGCTGGGATTTGCAGTCTTACAAAATCTGGAGGTCCAATTGTTGAATGGTGAGAAGTATATCCCATCTATTCAATGGATCTATTGTTGTTGTAGTTAACAACAGGATTCAGGCCTTTGTACACACATAAAGTTTTCCTCCAGTTATGCTAAACATGTGCAGGAGGTGCAAGTGATCCTACTCCCTGCTCTATACATGTTTAGTCTAACATGTAAAGAAGAGTCCTTAAGATATCTCATTGTGAGGAGGAGAGGTAGATGGATGCTAGATCAGAGATTATTACTGTTCTTCAAAGGATGTCTGGCAGATCTGAATCTATATGGAATCCATACAGCACACATGCGCAGATCAACAGACCTGTCTTGCTGTTTACAGCTATATTCTCTGTGAGTTTCCATTCCCAGTATGAAATCAATAGAGACCACTGTGGCTATGCGTTAGTCAAGAAGGGCACCAATATGACACCTCTATTATTGCTTGCATGAGAATACAGTTAATCAGTTCTCCATTTAGATTGTCATACCATCCTTCTTTCTTAGCAGCCAACAAATTCTTGGACTTCAATGCCTTTGGATTTGCCTTGTGATCTTTCATTCATCAGACCGTTTAACCTAATTACTTAACCACTGCCAGACACTTTGGAACAACAGGTTGTACAAGATTGTTTGTAGAAATGCTAAGCTTTAATAGCATTAATTAATTCGCTACAGTTCTCTCCAGTTTTACCAGTTCCCAGTCTGACTTCTTGTATCCTTCCATTTCCATTTTCATATTTGTATTCAGCATCAGTTCAGAATTAAAAATGTACATTAGGAACAAGCTATTCCTGTAAAAGGAGAAAGTGAACTGGAAAAACAAAGCAAGGGTGATTTTTCACAGAAGCAGTAGTTTACCCTCAACTAACAAAAGGGCTTTTACTGAAATATTACCCTTTAGCTGAAATTAGCTTTTGTGTGTGTGTGCACACATGCACACAGTTCTTCACTTACTATAAAGCTAATGAGATAAAATGAACACAATTTTCTACTCCATATCTCAAAACCCTTTACAAATGGTAAAAGGTTTAATTAAAAACTCTCCAATCAGTTCACTGCCAAGTGCTTCTGGGAACTCAAGACTACTCTAAGCACTTACTAAGGTTCATGGTATTAGAGTTTGCAATAAAAATATGAAGGTTACCTTCTCCTTTTCCACCACTTTGCCATTTGTGAAACTTTTATTTTTATTATTTAGAGGCCATGTGTTCTTTATTACTGAGGGGACACAATTCTCCCACATGTTTTTACCACTACAAATATCAACAGGGCATGTATATGCTTGAACATTCTTCCCCATAAATGCTGCAGCTTGTGTCAAAATGGGCAAGCAACCCACAAGAGAAAGGCCCAAGGAAGAGCGCTTTCTGTTGCTCTATTGCCAATGGCAGCTTGCAGAAGAAGTCGTGTGTAGGAAATGTCTGTTGCCTCCTCTGAGCTGTGACCTAAGGTGGGCCTCCATCCTATCCTAATAGTAATTATGGGGCAACCGGGGGAGATAGCATCTGGGTAAGGCCCATGACATTTAGCTCTATTTATCCTTTCCATCTTACTCCAAGGAAGCTGTCTTGGTGCTAAACCAGTGTCTGTCTGTTGCCAGTAATGGACTGGAAGAGAGCTAACAAACTGAAGCTTAATCCAGACAAGACAAAGGTGCTCCTGGTCAGTTGGAAGGCAAATCAGAAAATAGGGATTCAACTGTGCTGGACAAGATTATACTTCCCTTGAAATCTCAGCTTCATAGCTTGGCTATATTCTTGGAGTCATCCATGAATCTCGATGCCCAGGTTTTGGTGGTGACCAGAATGTGTTTGTGTGGTTAAAACTAGTGTTCTACCTGTACCCATTTTTTTTGAGAAGTCAGATCTGGCCACTGTAAGACATGCTTTGATAACATCTTGTTTGAATTACTGTAATGCACTCTACATGAGGCTGCCTTTGGAGACTGTTTAGAAACTTCAAAGGTTCAGAATGTTGCAGCTAGACTGCTGACTGGGGCTGGTTAGCGGGAGCATGTAACTCCCTTGTTGAAAAACGTTCAGTGGCTGCTGGTCTGATTCACGGCACAATTCAAAGTGTTGGTTTGAACCTATAAAGCACTATACAGCTTAGATCCAGACTATCTAATACAGCGGTTCTCAACCTGTGGGTTGCAACCCCTTTGGGAGTCGAATGACCATTTCACAGGGGTCGCTGCTCCTCTATTCCGCCCCGCCCCCTCTTGAAAGAAGGCGGCCTCACAGCCAACGGGAGCGCTGTTACTGAGACCCCATGCTGGGAGGAGGAGAGAGGAGGTGTGCTGGGCGTTTCCCCATCTTTCCTTGCCGGGTGGGAGGGCAGAGGTGGCTGAGGAGACCCTGTGCTGGCAGGAGGTGAGAGGAGGCATGCTGGGTGCATGTGGGGACGTTTCGCCATCTTTCCCTGCCGGGTGGTGGGGCAGAGGTGGCGAGAGGAGACTCCGCACTGGCAGGAGGTGAGAGGAGGCATGCTGGGTGTATGTGGGGACGTTTCCCCATCTTTCCCTGCCGGGCAGGGCGGCACAGGTGGTGAGAGGAGACCCTGCACTGACAGGAGGGGAAAGGAGGCGTGCTGGGCACGTGTGGGGACGTTTCGCCGTCTTTCCCTGCCAGGCGAGAGGGGCGGAGGTGGCGAGAGGAGACCCCGTGCTGGCAGGAGGGAAAAGAGGCATGCTGGGCACGTGTGGGGATGTTTCCTTGTCTTTCCCTGCTGGGCGGGGGGGCAGAGGTGGGGAGACTGAGAGTGGCTTGCGGGTGTAGCGTGGTCGAGGGGCTACAGTGGGTATTGCACCCCACTCCCGAGCCCTCAGAGGGACGAAAGGAGGAAGGAAGGGGCGCCTGTGCAACGTGGGAGTGAGAGCGTCTGAGCAGCCATGCTCCCTTTAAGGGAGGGAAGGAGGCTGGGAGTGAAACAAAATGCGTCTGCTTATGCCGCTGCCATCTTTCCTCTCTCCCTGTCCTTTCCTCCCTGCGCCTTGTGTAAAATGTGGGCTGTTTTGGCGTTGCCTTTGGGAGTGACTGGCTTTCTGAACTGTGGAAACCTAACATTCAGAACTAGAACTACTCTCTTAATTCTGGCATTGATGGACGCTTTCTGTGCTTAAAAAAAAGGGGGAGGATTACCAGTTTTTAGGCGTTAGAAGTCTATCCAGCGCAGTGATTTAGGGCAGTGTTTCCAATCTATTCGATGTTGGAAATAACTAACTAACTAACAAACAAACAAACAAACAAATAAATAAAAATAACTAACTAACTAACGAAAATAATTTTATGGTTGGGGAACATGAGGAACTGTATTAAGGGGTTGCGGCATTAGGAAGGTTGAGAACCACTGATCTAATAGCACAGTTCTCTCCCTATGAGCCTACCCAAGTCTTACAATTTTGCGGGAGGGCTTTCCCTTTCTTCCCGAGCTTGGCTGGTAAGGAAATGGAGAAAGCCTTCTTAGTGGCTGCTCCTAGATTATGACATTCCCTCCTAGGAGTGGTTTGATGTGTTCCCTCTCAGTTGTTTTTCAGCTGACAGGCAAAGATCTTTTTGCTTAAAAGGCCTTTAGCCTTGTCTGACTAGGGTAAAGAGATATGCAACTGGATGTGCTGTTTTAATTTGTAATGTGTATGTTAAGTGTTTTAATTATTTTTAATTTTTAATGGTTTAAAACTAGTGTTTTAATTGAATGTGTTATTTGATTTTTTTAAGAAATTTTATACTTCATATGTGTTTAGGTATTCCTTCTCATTTATACTGTAGACCACTTTGAATCCTATCTGAGAGAAAAGCAGGATTTTAAAGAAATAAAGAAACTGAAACAGTCCTCTCCTGTGCTGCCACTAAAGGTACCTGTGGGAGTGATGAGAAAGAGAGAAGGGGCTCTAGAGAAGATATCAAAACATGGACAGGTTTGTATGGGAGAATACAGTGTTACTGCAGTTTAGGCCTACCTGGCGATAGCACTAGATATCACTTTGATATCATAATTTGGCCTTACCATACCACCCCTCTCCACGTGTTTGTGAGGCCTCCGGACAAGCACAAAACTAGGCTCGGCACTTGACTGCTGAAATATTCCTAAACAATACAGGCATGCCAGAAATAGCCAGATTGCAGCTTCAGGGACCTCCCCGGCAAACACCACATTATATATGCGCCCTACCTACAAAAGGCTCCCTGCCCCGAGCAGGCAACTTGACAAAGGCTGAACCATCCACTGTCAAGCGTTGCACATTTAAGTACTGGCTACGCCATTGTTAATTCGGCTCTGATTCCATCATGCTAAATTGTGATGTTTCGGGGACATTGTCTTGCACCCAAAACTCATTGTTGTCCCCAAGTAAGGCATAGCCTGCAGTCACACTTCTCCCTGTAAAAACCCCTGATTCCGAGACCTTCCTCGGATCGCTCTGGACTTCTATCCAGCCTTGCTGCCACTTTGTTTGGCGAGCTGTCCCCTCAGTCCCAAGTACTGAGACTCCAGACCAACGAACTCAAGCTTCAGGACAGGTGTCATATCACCCAATGCAACAATCCCTCTCAAAATCCCTCTATACCACTCCAACCTTTATTTTCCTTAGCTACTTGTGTGAGTGTGTTGCATACACTGTTTGTCTGTATTTAATAAAGTTTCAATTATTCTTAAACTTGGTGTGCTCCTTGGCTTGGCCTGACCCCGTAAACACTGGGTTACAAGATCCTGCTAAATTACCCTGCCTCTCGAAATGCTAAAGCAGTGCTCTGAGCTAATTTCCCCCACCTATAGTTGAGCACGTTTTGGTGTCCCTCATGGGACCCCCATTAAACAGGGTAACAACAGTCTTTCAAATAACCTGGACTTGAACTGCATAGGGTTTTATTGGTCATCACCAGCACTTTGAAATATGCCTAGAAATGGGTCAGCGGCCATTGCAGCTGCTGCAACAAGGGATTTGCATGCTTCCTGTAGCTACCCCCAGATAACAAGCTGGCTGTACTTCTTTGGACCAGCTGAAGTTTCGGAACACTCTTCAAAGGCAGCTCCACATAAACTGTGTTATCATAATCCAGCTGGGATGTAACTAAGGTATGCATCTCTCTGGCCAAATCTCAGGGAATGGATACAACTGACACATAAGCCCTAGCTGTGCAAAAACATTCGTGGCTACTGCTGAGATCTGAATTTCTAGACTCAGAGTTGAATCCAGGAGTACACCCAAGCTGTGGACCTGCACCTTCAAGGGGGAATGTAACCCTATCCAGCACAGGCTGAATCTTTATTCCTTGATCTGCCTTTCAACTGACCAGGAACACAAAGTTTCAATTTGTTGGCCTTCATCTGTCATTGATAACAGACACCAGTTTAGGATGAAGATGGTTTCCTTGGATTGAGGTGGAAATGAGAAACAGAGCTGGGTGTCATCTGCCTACTGATGGCACTGGACCCCAAAACTTTGGATAACTGGTAGTTTCAAGTATATTGTAAATAGCATGGGGGACAGAACTGAACACTGAGGGACCCCACAGGCCAACAGCCAGGGGATTGAACAGGGGTCTCCCAGCACTACCTTCTGGGTTTGCCCCTCCAGGAAGGAGTAAAGCAATTGTAAAACAGTATCTCCAAGTCCCAACCCAGCAAGGCAGCACACAGTGATACCATGGTTGATAGTATCAAAAGAATCCCAGCAGAACCAATAAGGATATACTCTCTCTGTCCAGTTCCTGTTGTAGGTCATCTACCAAGACAACCAAAGCTACCTCTGTTTAATGAAACCATATTGAAATGGACCTCATCCAGAAACTCCTGTAGCTAGGAGGGCACCACGGATTCCATTCTTATCCAAAAATAGAATATTGGAGAGTGACATATAATTACCCAATATGGTGGGGTCCAGGAAGGGCTTTTTCAGTGATAGTTTTATAAGTGCTTCCTTCAGGCAAGCTAGAACTCTGTTTAACTGAGGCATTAACCTCTCCGTCTACCCACTCAGCCAGTCTCTCTTGGGCTTTTTTTTTTTAAAAATAAGTTAGGAGTAGGCAACCTGATGCCTTCCAGAACGCTTGATCTACGGCTCCCATAAACTCAAGGGAGCTGTAGTCTAGAACATATTGGAAGACAAACATGTTGCCTATCATGGAACAAAAGCAAAACGCTGCAGTGAATGATCATGCACTGTCAGTTATTCCTCAAATTAGTGCTGAGAGTTCCTGGAGTCATTATTAAGATGCTATCTACTGTTTTTTAAATAAAGCATTCTATAGTGTTGAAAACTCTGCTTGTCAGAATACCAGTTTGGTCAATAGAGGAACACAAGCATGCCAGCAATTACCAGCTGAATATGTGGCAGCCCTCTCTTTCCATTCCTCCCTACAGCTTCTTGGTAGAAACATGTTTAGTGTGTAGCATTCCTATAGTGGTTGACGACACTCAAAATATCCTAAAAATTTGGCCAGGAAGAAAGCAGAAGCACTACAAGGACTAGAAGGAGACCTGCTTGGAGTCTGCTTTGATTGTTCATAGATATGTGCTGGGTGAGGACAAAACCTAATGGCGCAATCCTTTGCATGCGTACACACAAGTAAATCCCACTGTGTTCATTATGAGCTTACTCCCAAATAACTGTATAAAGTATCTTAGCCATCCAGAATGATCCCATATATGTCTACTTAGAAGTAATCCCTATTGGGTTCAATGGGACTTATTGCTAGATATGTGTGTGTTTAAGACTGAAATCTTAATTAATTCCTTTCTGAAAGCGGTGTAGAAACAAACCTCAGTTCTTACACGAATGATTTAACTTTTATACCAGTAGATAAAGATTTCCTTGGATTGTCTGAATAAATGTCTGAATCAATGTCTCTAAATTTCAACAAAATATTTGTTTGACATATTTAACAACTTTTTTTTATTAAATTTTCCAAACATTAAAACGTATATCATACATATAACAAACACCACGACATATAATAACATAAGACAGAATAAAAAGCATAAATCAACATATAACAAAAAATTCCCACCTGATTAGTCTTGTTGCTATATCAACTGCTTATATATACATATAATCTTCACAGGATCTGAGTTATATCTATTTGATCTGCTAATTAATATCATCTTAAATTCTTCCATATTCAAACGATACAGATCTTATCTACAAAGAATAGGCATAACAATACATACACACACACACACACACACACGTATATATTTTAAATTCACTATCCCATTTATAACTTCATTCTAAAATCCTTCTGTCAATATTTTATCTTTCCACTTTTCTTTAAAGAAACATATAAGCGGCTCCCAATCTTTATTAAAATCTGCTGGGTTTTTATTATTGAGAAGCAGAGTCAATTTATCCATTATCATCATATCCCACAAGGCTTTCTCCCCATATTTAACAACTTTTAAACAATCTTTTTTCAGTCAGGAAAGGGGTGGAAAATAAGTAATTATAGTAAAGTAGTTGAAGCACCTTAATTATTTGAAATTATTATTCATTACATTTATAAATCATACCACTAATTGATCAGGCATCTTTGGCGAGGTACCCTAAAAATAAAATTAAAACCAAGGAACAGCAACAACAAAATACCATAAAACTAGAGAGTGGAATTAAAACTGAATTGTAACAAAACATTATAAAAAATGAAATCCTGACACAACAGACAGTCTTTACTGCCTGGTTTAAACAAAATAAAGAGCCAGGCTTACTTCCCTCATAAAGGAGTTCCACAGTCATGGAGCTGCTATTGAAAAAGGCTCTGAGTGTCCACCAACCTAGTTTCTCTAACTGGTAAAACATATAGTAAGGTCTCTGAAGATGATGACAGATTGTTGATTATGTGGAGGGAGTCAGTTGATCCTTCAAATATCCTATCCATAAACCATATAGGGATTTGGTGAGTCAAAACTAGCACGTTGAAGTGTAAACAGAAACAACTAGGAAATCAGTGAAATTGTTCAAAGACCAACAGACTGCACTCTATGTCAAAAATCTAGCCTCTGACAAAAAGCTTCATTTTACACTAGTGGTTCTTTCTAAACACTTATAGAGGGCCAGAATGTATGACCAGACTCTAAACAAGAGATGACTAATTCACAAATAATTGTGCCCAGAGATTCCTTCCTCAGGAGGTTAGTCCTTTAGTGACAGCGGTGAGGTCTGTCGCTTGCATAGCCTGTTCCTGGTGAATTTGGAGGACTTGATCTATGTGGATTCCTTCATGAAAAGCGATTTAGTTTGTCCATTCGCTCATTCACAATACAGTGTGCCCTCCATATATGTGGAGGTTCTGTTCCTGGAACCTCCGTGTAAAACAAAAAACATGAAGCGTCATGTCCCATTATAATCAATGTATGCAATGGGTGCATCCAGAAGTTGCAGTAAAGAAGGGGGCACTGTAAGTGTTATGTGAATTACTATTTGTCTGATGTCATGTTAGAGGCATCCTTCCTAAAAATACGATTAACACTAATTTTGTTAGCATGAGGTGATGACTTGGTTCCCTTGTGCTTGTTGATAACAGAATTTTGTCATGATGTTGTCCCTGTGTCTACCCTATTACCCTGATGATAGCAAAAGATTCAGGAGGCTGGCCCCTCCTGAAGCTGCAACCCCCAAGATTCCATAGGATGTTGAAAATGGAATGAAAATGGAATGATAGTGCTATAACAGTCTAGTGTGGAAATGACTTTAGGCCATGATCTTCTGCTTTTGGCTTAAAAAGACAAATGTGTAAAGAAGGAGTGAGCAATTATGGAGGATCCTAGGGGGAGACTTGACTCTCTTCCTTCCCCCAGACCTAAGAAAAAACGCAGAAGAGATCAGAGGATATATCTGGTTTCCTTAAGATGCAATTTGGTGTCAAAAGAAGATATGGAAGGGGCCACAGTAATATCTAATAGGAGAATTGTATCTTCTGGGGCTTCTGCAAGAATGGTTCTCATTTTTTACCAAAATAAAAAAAGCTCCAGAGCTGTAGTCAGGAGCCACACAAATCAATCTGTGGGCTACATACAGTTTCATATTTTGTAATATTTTATAGATGAAAACTGGGCATGTGGCTAAGCAACATCAGAATGTAGTCAAGATGACAAAAGATATTAATAAGGATGAACAGATAACCTAGAAGAGGCTGCAGTTGCTTTTGCTTGAGTCCACTGGGAAGAGCAAGATTTCACCCTCTTCTCTCCTCTTTCACCTGCTGAGTTAATTGAATGCAAACAACTTTTGCACTTTGAACGCAGTTTGCAGCAACTGAAGTAATCTGAGGTGCAAGGGGGAAAGTGAGAAGAAGAGAATAAAATTAGGACATTTTAAAAACAGCTAGAAGAGAGGGATGACAGAGGATTAATTGAGACTATCCCTTCCCAACTGGGATATTTGGAGGGTATACAGTCCCCATCCCTTGTGTAGAAGGATGATCAGAAAGTAAATTAAAATTTTTAGTAGTGGTTCTTGTGGAACACACTAAGAAGAAATGTTTTCTAAATTAAAACTGGAACCCACTGAGGAAGAAAGAAGGTTTTAATCCTCGCTTGGCCTAGGAAGCTGGCCGAGATGACACGTTATCTTTGAGCCTTTGAGTGTATAGTTCTCTGTGTATATTGTTTTGTTTATGATGATTTCCCAATTGTGTCCTACCCACATTGTGAACCTGCCTTAATTGTGCATTTCTGACTAAATTATAATTATGGCAGCTATACATCACAAAAAGTTTATTTATATGCCTTTTAACTCTATTTTTTTTGCAGTGCTCTAATGTTTTAACACCTATTCCTAGCAATGCTTGCTTAGAAAGAAATCCCACTGTGCTTGATTAAACTTATTCTCAAATAAAGGTCCATAGGACTGTACTCTTATAGCTCGCAAAGGACAATTATTCATCATAAATGGTTTCTGGATTCAGAAAAGCTTATGGCAAGAAAATGTGTGCTGAATGGAATCCTTACCAACAAGACAGACGCAACATAGAAGATCATGCTTATAATGATGCCTTGCTGTTAAAGGTTGAGGTAAGGTGTGGCAAATGCGCACGTGGTCTTCACAGTTCTGACATTCAAGTTATGCAATTTGGTCCCTGAGGAACCTCACTGGGCACCAGCTTTCTTGTCCTTGATGCTAGTCAAAGACATTTTAAAAATATTCACAAGTGTTTTAACTTAAACTGTGGTTAACTCTTGCTGCTAATTTTATCTGTTGTCATACCTTCCAACATTTCCCAGATGAAAACTGAGCACATGTGGCTAAGCAACATCAAGATGGCAAAAGTTATTAATGAGGAAGAGTTGGCTACAGAGCTATGATTTTGTCTTGAGTCTTCCAGGAAAGGCAATATTCCACCCATTCCTCTCTTCTCCCTGCACCTGTGCTGAGTTAAGTGAGTGCAAATTGCTTTTGCACGTTGAACGCAGTTTTCAGCAAATGGCGTAGGCTGAGGACAAAGGGGAAAGTGGGAGGAGGACAGACAACTTGGGACATTTTAAAAGTAGCTGGAAAAGTAGAATGGCAGACATTTGAAGGGTATGCATTTTAACTTTTTGATGGCCTCCAATGGTGATTTTAACATGGACAGGCTTATTTATAGACAACCGTTCCTTTACTGGTCCCAGGGCTGTCCGACAGTGGAATGTGCTGCCACAGAGTGTGGTGGAGTCTCCTTCTTTGGAGGTTTTTAAGCGGAGGCTGGATGGCCACTTGTCGGGAGTGCTTTGAGGGTTTTCCTGCATGGCAGGGGGTTGGACTGGATGGCCCTTGTGGTCTCTTCCAACTCTACATTTCTATGATTCTATGATTCTAAGAACTAGAGAGTGCTCAGAAATGGATCAGTAACTAGTAAGGATGTTTAAGAATTGGTGAGTTGTGTTCTAGTTGATCAGTCCTGGTCATGAATCTTGCAACCATGTTGCAGTGATAGACACTGCAACATGGTTGCAAGATTCATTAGCAGTCAAATGTATGATTTGATTTCCCAGCTTTTTTTTCTTAAATTGTAAAAAGCAGCCAGGAAATGACATGAATTGGATTACAACAGTATCACAGAATATATTCATATAACCTTTTCCCTAGCACTGATTTCATGATTAAAAATGTTCTCCACATACTCCTTTTGTCTGTTTTGTACATGCAGGATATATGTTACTGTTTTACCCTGGAAGTATTGTGCAGAAACTGCCTATGTAGTCTGGCTTGTCATTCTGAAACTGCAATAGCAGAATGTAGAATGTAATCTATCTGGAAAAATCAGGTATATTCTCTTGAGCTATGCTCAAAGGCTACATAACTCACATGTATCTACAAAGATCAGGTACAGTACAAGAATTGGGCATGGTTCTTTGACTAAATTACGATTCTTGGCATCTGTAGGTAGACAGACAGACAGACAGACAGTCTTTACTTAGTTCTGTTCATTTTTACTTTGCTTTTCTGCAGTGAATGTTGTACGGATTAATATTATAGTTTATTTTCCCTAGCGCTATATCTGAGGATACTTCTGTGTGGGACAGGTAGGGGCATGGTACGAGTATTGGCCAAAGGGCTGGCTTAACCCAAATGTGAGATCTATTGGCCCATCTGGAGAAGGCCTGATTTGTCATGACATAATTGTTAGGTATTTCTTTCACCTCTATGAAACTTTCTGTTTTTATTTACCTTTATCTGGTGGCTTTTTTGTTTGTTGCTGTATGGTAGAGTTTTCATTGTTAACTGCACAAGGAAAGGGTGGGATATAAGCATTATAAATAGGTTATTACAATGAAAAGATTTCTCACTCAGTTCAAAGAGAAAGGAGGGGCAGAATGTATAGGAAATCCATATATGATATTGAACAAAATGGAAAGTATTTCTCTCTGTAAATGTATGAGATTGTGCTGTTAATATTGTTGTTTCATGAGCTATCTCATTTGTTTCCCTTGCCAAAGTAGGGATCTGGAAAGAATCATGTCTTCCAAGTGTTTTGATTTATACAGGTTTGCAAGTCGCACATGTATTTTTCGTTTGGTCAGATGCGCCTGATACAAACTATTGGCTGAAAATCTGTCCTTAGTTTATTGCTCCAAGGTGTGTTTAGGAGTTCATAGGTCTGGGCCATGGGGGTTTTGAGCTGGATCCAGAAAAATACTGGCAGAACACTGATTACCCCCTCCATGTTGCAAAAACCTTTCCCAAGAATTGTGGATCCTTCCAGAATGGAATGGCTGTGGTACAGGGGCCTAAGGAAGAAGCGGGAATCATTTCCAACATATTCAAGCTTTTTTTTTTTCATAGACAAGGAAAGGGAAGTTGGTTTGTGTGGCGCTGGAGGCGAAGGGGTGGGAAAGTCTGCCCACCCCTTTCTGCCAGCACTTCTCTGGATCTGAGCCAGATTAAGCCTTATGTAATCACAGTAAGAAAGACAAGCACATTTCTATCTATGCTTTTGGTGATATGTTCTGAATAACTATGAAGGCTAAAAAATGAACAGTGCAACTCTATACAGGAAATGACAGCTGGTGGTTCTGATGTATGCCTTTGGCAGGACCCACTGTTTTTGGTTGTCATGCTTGTAAAGCACCATGTATATTGATGGTGCTATATAAACAACAACATCATTGGAGCAGTGAATCTACCTTCGGTTTTAGTCTGGCCTTTAAAGAAGCTATCCAAAGTGCTGAACTCCATCCCCTAAATACATTCAATAATGCAGGTAGCTCCTTTAAGTTTTTTCAAACCCAGGGTGGATTCTCTACCTCCTTGACTCTGGAGCCACTAGCTGCCACAACATATGATATGATGTCTGCTAGTACGTTTCTAAATTGCAGCAGCCTAAGAGATGTCCCTAGAAGGAACACACAGAGTGCTTTCAAATAGTCCTGCTGGCACCAGTAAAAAGGCATTGTGCAGTTTTTCTACCTTTTTCACTGCAGTATTTTATTTATTTATTTTTTTGCTGGTAAGAAAATGATGAAAGAAATGATTAGGAAAACAGGAAATGCTACAAATGGAGGACAATGGTATTTAGGTGCTCTCTTCCCATTCCCAAATTCAGAGAATGACACAGAGCAATTGCATAATATCAACATCATGTGGAAACAAACCTCATTTCAAAGTAACAGGTAACATCCAAATTCATTAAAGATCCTGCGTTCCTGGGCCTGGCACTTCTTTAAAAAAGAATGTTATCAGGAAATTTTGCAAAGGGTTTCTGAGTTCATTTTTTTTATTATTATTATTCACTAGTCTGCCACTTGGTGTCCTTCCAACCTAAGTCAAATCTTTCAAGTGTCTCTGATGTGTTAAAACAAGAGCCACCTGGATGGATTAATATTTTGCATGACACAGAACTGAATGCTAACCAGGGGCATTGCTTAGTGCTCTTTAGACCATAAGATGGTTCTTTATATTTGCACATCCTTTCATAATTCATCTGATTTGGACTGGCTTGGTTATTTCAGCAGTTTTTACCCACCCAACCCAGTTTCAAATATGTAGTATGCGCTATCATGTTCTGACCCGCTCCCTGTTCATCTGTAAGGCTGGGACCAGTCTGCGCATCTAGCATTCTGTATTCTCCTTTGAAGTATCCAAAAGGAAAGTTAATACAATAAAGCACTTCTTGAATACTTATTTATGTGTGAGAGCTGGCAATCTCAACTAACTTGTATATGCTAGGCCAAAACTTGTCACCTAAACAAAATTCATTAGCAGGGGTAAATTGAGGATTATGACTGCTGACAAACAGTTTTCAGAGTTGTGGGTTAAACTGTGTGCTGTGTTAACTAGGTAGCAGATAATTTAAGATCCTTATTTTTACACTGAGAGGCAGTGTGGTATAGTGGTTTGAGCACTGGACTGTAGCCCTGGAGAGCAAGGTTTGATTACCTGATTGGCCATGGAAACCCACTGGATGATCTTGGGTGCATCACACACTCTCAGTCCCAGAAGACCCCATGATAGGGTCACCTTAGGTTGCCATAAGTTGGAAACAACTTGAAGGCACACAACAACAACTTTTTCATTCAGGTCAGCGTTTGAGGCCTTCATCTGGATCATGATTATTGTATGTGAGAGAGGGGAGAGGTTTCAAACTCCTGCCCAGCTGTTTTTATATATTTCATGTCAATTGAAAAAAATCCCATTAGTGCACATGGAAGTTCTGTTTTTTCTTTTTTCTTTTCTTTTTTTCTTATTGCACAGTGGTGGGAATGAACTTGGAAATTTGGAAAAATAGCTGGGGGTGGGGAGATTGAAAACTCCACTATCCACATGAGATGATCCTGCTCTAGACTGGGCTTGCCTGAATGTAAAATAATAAAGTGCAGGCTACTGTAGCACGTAGCACAGCCCTGGATGAATCATGTTACACGGTCCTACCTGACAATACCTCTGCATTATCCTCAAAATTAGATTGAGTTAGATGATGAGTTAGATTAGCCCATGCTTAATAATGGCAGATCAAAGTTACTGAAGTCTTCATGGAGTATATCTGTATTCCTTAAAATGGATCCCATGGGGAGGATGCCAGAGATAACAAGATTAGAGGATAGTTATAGGGAAGCATTATTTTATTATGGGAGTATATGTACCATGGCAATTCCTTCAATCTAAAGCAGGGAAGTGTGGTTCACTGGCTAGATGCAGTCCAAAATCCCTTTTTTGATCTGTCAAAGCCCCCAGACCCTACCACCATCACCACCAAAATGTACTCCCCAACCCCCTCAAAGGAAAAAGGGCCCCAAACAGTTAACAAAAAAGATACACTAAAACCAGAAGTGACTTGTAGTCACTCTCAGCATTCATAAAATGCTTTTCCTTTCTACTTCAGAACCTGATGTCAAAAACCTCTTTATTCCAGCAAGATTTTGGCAATTCATTGGCTGCTGAGGAAGGGTCTTTTGATGAATTGGCACTGGGTTTTTCACTGTTGTGTTTGAAAATGGCTTTTTAATTCATAAGTGGTTCACTCATTACGCTCTGAGGGTGCTGACCTCTGCAATTTCTCTAAATGTGGGAAATTTGACTGCATAATTTGTGGTAGCTATATATTTGTGGTGACTGTAACAAATGATATTATAGTTCAACTAGAAAACTATGTTATAGTTATAGTACAGAGCAAACCATATTATACTATAGTTTAATTGCATTTCAGTGTGATCATTTTTGTATCAGTTTTATTTATTCCCTTTTAAAAATCTAATTTACATCTGTTTCTTTCAGTTTTCTTATGAGCTGCCTTGAGTCCCAATTCTTTGAGGAGACTGAGATGTAAATGAAAGAAATTAACATTTTCTAAAAGGAATTCACTGTGATTGTTCTATATATGCATGTATGTGTGTATGCATGTTAGCTAGTTTTAAAAATGCGCAGACCAAACTCTGTGCAGCCAGAAAAGTAGCTCTACTACTGCAAAACAGTTTTGGCCTGAAGACTGAGCTTTTCTGAATTAATAAATAAAAGTAATTAAATAATAAGAGCATTGCCCTATGACCTTGTGTACTAATTTCCCAGTCAAGATAAATAAATATTAGGAAGCACTGCTGCATTGCAAACAGTATAAATGCCTCAGGCATTTCCTAAAAGCTTGTAAGGATCTGTTCTATAATGAAAGGAATCAGTTTGCATTGTGCTCAAATGTAAGTTGGTAATCCCCCCTGCACATCTCTGCTGTTTGACCTGCAAGAGATCTCTGACCAGTCCATTCTCTCAGAAATATTAATCCAAGTTCTAGCACTAAAAGGCTATAAAAAGTATTAATTCATTTCCAACAATGTTTTGTAATCCCTTGGCACTGCTTTAGGTTGATTTGTTGGATTTGTTTGGATATTCTTTTGGAGTGATATTGTGATGAGTCATCAAAATGCTTGATTTAAATTTATTAATACAGTTCCCCTTTTATTTTGAGAAAGAGACAGAGCAGGTTTAGAAAAGTATTGATTCTTAGGGAGACCTTGGAAACATTACTTTTTGGACTACAGTTCCCTGAATCCCTCACTCAGTCTGGCCACTGGGCAGTTGTAGTTCAAAAAGTGACTCTCCCAAGCTTTAGTGGACAGATGTCACTATTGTACAAATTTTGTGAAACAGAGAAGCACAGTCCAATAATCTGCTTGCTTCAGGGCCAGTTTGACTAAATCTTCCATAGACTATTATCACTATGGAAAATGGTAGCAGTACTTGCTATGTTGTTGTTGTTGTTGTTGTTTTTGTGGTCTGTGCCTTCATGTTGACTCTGAATTATGGTGACCCTCTCATAGAGTTTTCTTGGCAAGATTAATTCACAGGAGGTTTGCCATTGCCTTCCTCTAAGGCTGAGAGAGTATGACTTACACAAGGTCACCCAGTAGGTATTCATGGCCAAGCAGGAATTTGAACCTTCATCTCCCAAAGCCTTAATTCAACACTCAGAACCACATCATACTAGCTATTATATTATTACATTCCAAAAAAATATTCGTATTGCCTTGTGATGGAGCCCTACCTCCATGTATGCAGTATTCCTAGATAGCTAGTGTATCTGACAAGAGAACTGTCATAGACACCATAATTAAATGGAAAATATTGGCAGCTCTTATACACTTTTTATAGGAATGAAGGCCTGCCTTACTAGTCACACTGAAGCTGTGTCTGCTTGTGACACAGCCTGCTAGCTGAAGATGCCACCATAGCCTTGATCTGCTCTGGCTGATGTGCTGGAAACAGACTGAAAACGCACCAAGCCAGCAGCCCCATTACTACTGTTGAATGTACTACTACATTAATGCTTATGTTACCAGCTCCTGGGAGAAAGCACTGATATATAAAGAATTTTCTATTAAAAGAAAGCCTCTCTCTATGCCATCCACATGCTTGGCCAAAAAGAAGCACCTGTCTCTTTCTTCCCCATCTCCTTCCTTTCTTAATACTTGAAATGTTCATACAGCAATATTGCAAGGTGCTTGGATGCTTGGAATATGTCTACCAATTACAGCTGGGCTTGGTTGCCAGTTAATTTGTATGAGCCACCTTTAGTTTCTGTGAGTGGCATCTTGTTAGTGACATAAAGGCACTTAAGCGTGGTTTACACATGTGTATATGTCTCTTTTTGAACAGGGCTGGTTGCTTTGTTGAATTATAGCTCTTAGAATCCTCCTGCCCTCTGAGTTAAAACACATGGAGCATTAATGAAGAATCTTCTTCAGTCAACCAATCTTTGTGTTTAATTAGGATTACAATGTTGCAAAGAAGTGTTACACCTGCACAGCTAGCCCGATGCAGGAATTCCATCAGTCCAGTTCTCTCAATCATTGTAAAAGAGAGCAAAGCAAAAGCTTTTCTGTCTATTCCCCGGCTCTTTTATAAAATCTGAGTTATCCGGTTGATCCTACTGATCAGATAGTATTCTCCTACAAAGATTGGAAATTGAGCCAGTCTACTTTCTTATCTTTTGAATTTGAGCTAATCTGGTCACAAACAACGTAAAAACTTAAAAGCCTCATTATCACCTTGTTCACTTTCTAGGCCTGAAAGGGTCCATTACCATAATTACCCTGATGAACAGCTTTGTGAAAGCTTGGCTGGCAGCTATCATTTCCAGGATCCTGAATGCCTGTGTTGCTCCAGTAAAAATGTTTCTACCATCAGCATGGTGGCAAAGGAATAGGGTAGAATCAAGCTTCCATTGATAAACTGAACCTGAATCCCAATAAGAGAGCAGTTTAGCAGATTAGTGGTTCTTGAGTCTGGGAATTGGATAAGCAACATGCCCTGGAAGAGAGTTGCACTCCCCTTTGAAAGAGCAGGTATGTAACTTAGGAATATTCCTAGATCTAGCTCTATCACTACAAGCCCAGATAGGCTCCAAGTGCCTGGAGTCAATTGGCCATCACTTTTTGATTGTAGGTTTTTTTTTTACTGTTTCCATTTTAAATTATTTTAAATTAATTTTATTGTATGCCTCCCTGAGGTCTTTGGATATAGAATGAGATATAAGTATTCCAGTCAAACAATTAATCAGTCAGGCATGGGCAAATTGTGATTTTCCAGTTATTGTTGGCCTCTGGTTCCAATTAGCCCTCATGATGGGAGATGATGGGAGTGGCAGTGCCACAGCATCCAAAGGGTAACAAAAAGGGATAGTCAGACAAAGGTGTCTGACTACCATGCAGCCAGTGAATGATATTTTAGGGTTGTGTGTGCATGCAGGGCTTATGAGTTACAATGCATTCAGATCTCAAGAGGTACCAGGAGGCTACATTTAAAAATTCAGCTAGTGCCAAACTGGGTTTGTAGCTGGGGAAATTGCTGGCTTGCTGGATTAAACTGAATGTGGGGCAGGGACAGATCAGTTATCTACCACTTGAATTTTGCATGTACATATCTACACTACAGCTCCATTACAGATTTCTATTTCTTTAAGATACTATACTATAATTTGGAACACATGTGTACACTCCTCATTCATTGCAACTTTTATATCTTTTGGAAATATGTGCATTTAGTGGTTTTCAGAGGCCCCTTCACACTCTACAGTAATAGCATTCTGATTCCATGTTCCTTGGCAAAAGCCTATTGAATCTGGGATTTTCAGTTTCATGAGACACCAGAGCTCTCTGGCTGAAAATTCTGAATAACTTCCCCTAAGCTGCAAACCCCAGAATTCCATAGGATTCAGCCATGGCAGTTAAAGTAATATCCTAGTGCTACAACTGTGTCATGTGTAAGGACTCTGAAGATGACTAAACATACAGATTTCCAAAATGTGTAAAAAGTGCCAATAATGCAGAGCGGGCAATATGTTCTACATTCCAGCAGTATAGTGTGAAAGGGCCTTAAAACTGGGCCAAAGAAATTGCTTATAAAAAGTGAATTTCTAATACAATGTGTCAGTTGGGATATATATATATGTATGCTATTCTTCATGAATGAAAGCTTGGCAAGCCATAATTTCTCTGTTGTTGATATATTTCCCATAGTTTTTAGCACCTCTTAAATTCATGGCCTAGAATGGCCATCTTTTTCCTCATGTGAGATACTGACATTGTGAGTGTCAATGAATGGAAAGTAATCTTGCTTTGTGCAGACAGGTCTGTATAGTGTATGTCTATGAACTGTATATGGTAGCCCAATAAGGAGAACAGTTAGGAGGGAGCAGTCAGCTTGACAGGTTGTGTTGGCTCTCTATTCTGTTTAGGGGTAGTGCGTTCATGAAGCCGGGTAGGGGAAGGGACCAGTAGTTAGGTATGAAGCTTTGAAAGCGACGAGGAGAAAGAAAAGTATTTAAAGAAATATAGAGAAGAGATGAGGGAAATGAGAGAGAAAATTGTTTGACGTCTGTTTCCTGGATCCGACAACTTCCACTGCTCTGCTTACTATACGTGATGAGTGTGGACATTTTGCCCATTTCTGCCACACCAATTTGCTGTCTAGGACTGTTGCAGCGATTTGAAATGATTGCAGATTTTCAAGATGACAATAGGTGCCTTGGGAAGTCACTGGAAATGTGATGTTTCCTTACTGAGGCATTTTGTGTTGTTGGGTGTCACACAGCATAAAAAACAAAAGCATTAGACCCCTTGGATAACAAATACATTTCCCTTTGCCAAACCATTAATGGCTACATGTGTCTCAATTTGTTCTAATAGCATCATTACTCTGTCAGTTCTGTATTCTAAAGGAAAGATGATGAATTACCTGGATTGGACCGTAAGGACCAGGCTATATGTGTACCCTCCAGCATTTCACAGTTAAAAGTCAGGACATGTGGTCAAGTAACATCAGAATATGCTCAATATGGCAAACATTATTAATGAGGAAGACTATACAAGTTAGGAGAGGCTGCGGCAGTTTGCTTTTGAGTGAGCCTACTGGGAAGGGCAAGATTTGACTCCTCCTCTCTGCTTCTCCTTTCCAGGTTATTGAGTGCAAACTGCTTTTGTGCATTGAACTCAATTTGTCTCAATTGAGGACAAAGGGCAAAGTGGAAGGAGAAGAAAGAAAATGGAACATTTTAAAAGCAGTTGGAAGAGTTGGATGACAGAGGATTAACTGGGTTTATTCATGCCGAATCAGAATAGTTGGAGAGTATGCTGTACATGCTATAGCAGTTTCAAATTCTCTCTCTCTCTCGCACATACACACACACACACACACAAATTACTAGAGTGCTGTCTGTTGTAAAATAGAAATTCAGAAAACAAAATGGATAATAAAAATATTCTTCTATCTATTCTGTTTAAAGATAAAAACAGCAAGCAAAGATATTTATATAAAGACAATATACAAAAGGGAAAACGTAATCAAAAGGTTAAAATGAACATGAGCAGTATAGGTAAGTAAAAATACAAAAATGCAAAATATCAAACTACAAAATACCAAAATGAAGCAGGATCAAACTGAATACAAAGACAAACAGCAGCAGCAGCAGGTAAGCTCACTAAAGGAAAGTGATAGTCTTATAGAGGCTTCACAGCAGCTGCAAATAACATTTACAGCTGAAGGTCCTCTCCATCTCACTAATACAGCATTAACCCTATAATAATCGAAGGTGTAAGTCTTGTCTATATTCTAACATTGTCTGGATATAAAATATGTGCATCTTCTCAAAATGATTTCAAGTAAGCAAAGGTCATTGTTTTTAATTCCCTTCAGCTTCATATTTGACTTCCAGCAGGCTAGCGGGTAGTAGCTCCTGGAAGCTTTTCAACATACAGGAGAGCTTTTGTGGTAAAGTGCTAGCCAGAGGGATCTCTGGCTAGAATTGTTAGACCTCTGGATAAAAAGGGAGTGGAGGATTACCCGTTTTGGTCCAGAATTCTCATTATAAGCATATACTTCTTAGTAATGCACTGTGAATGAGAAGTACTAAGAGAATAACACCTTGCTCTTGCTGTGATATGCAGCTGTTTAGATTGCAAGTTCTGATTGTCCCAGGCTAGCAACCTGCCTTTTTAAAGGAAGAACTCTTAATTAACTTTGGAAGTCATTAAAGTGAAGAAACCTCTTACAGCTGCCTTCTTTCTGCAATCAAGAACTGAGTAAGTTTCTTTGCTCTGTGACACAGGGGCAGTTGAATTTAAAAAGTGGGGTAAGCAATTTAAGAAGAGAAGAACAAAAAATCTGAGTGCATTACTTTGTGAATAGATTGAATTGCATTTTACTTGCAAAAGGACTATAAAAAGGAAATCAAAGCATGAGAAAACATGATTATCAGTTGGTTTTGTTTACTTGGTTGCCTCTAGTCAGATTCCAGGGAAGCAAATTTTTAACTCTATAATCTTCTGCAATGGACAATGGAGGATATATGTGGAGAATTCAAAAATTATGGTTAAAATCATGAGGCAAGAATTCAAGGAACTGAAATGAGAGATAAGAGGAAATGATAAGATACAGAGAAAGATATAAAATTGGACATGGAAGAGAAACAAGATGTAAACCATCTGGTGGGAAAAGCAGAAACAGAGTTTATGGAAAGAGTTTCTGCTTTAGGAGAGATTTATGATCAGGTAATTTTGGCTGGTGAAAGGGAGATTTCACCTCAAGGAGGAAAGGAGAGGAAGGGATGAATTTAATTTGGGTCTGTAGGCAAACTGAACAAAATCAAGTTGCATCTGTTTGCATGACTGAAGGAGGGGTGAGAAAGATTTTAAAAACTAGCAGTTATTTACTGTGTAATTTTTTTGTACTATGCAAGTATGTTATGATAGGATGTAATAGAAGAAATATGGTGTTAGACTTTCTTGTTTTGTTAACATACCTGTCTGCTTTCTCTTTTAGAAAGTATGAATTGGAGCAAGGGAAAGAAGAGAAGATTAGCCATTCTTTTTTGAGATGCTTGGAACAAGTTGTAGGCTATACACCATCTAAAGGAAGGGGGAATGGATGTTTTACTGTTTGCTTTTCTTTTTTCCTCTCTCTCTCTCTCCTTCATTTTCTTTCTGTTATCTGTTAACTTTTATTCATATGTTTTTATGCTTGTTTAGATATTTTTTCCTGTTTCTTTTATATATTCATTTATGTATTTGCAGTATTTTTAGTGTTTTTTTGAGGGTGGAGTGGGAAATGTTAATAAAAAAATAAAGTTTCCATCACCTTTGTTTGGTTTCTAGGTACATCTTCCTCTTACCAGACAGAGCAAGCAGGACTCTTGTTTTTCTGTACTGCATGTGAGAAAAAAGTACAAGTGAAGTAGCTGGGAAGGGATGTATAAAGAATTATTTCATCAGGCTACAATCCTATGCATGCTTTCATGTGTGTAAACTTCAGTGAACACACATGAACTTCTGTGTAAGCAAGCATAGGAATGCACTGCATGTGGAACTCCCTCCCACATGAAGCTGTGTTGGCCCTCTCTTTGCTTTCTTTCTATCAGTAGGCAAAGGATTTTCTATTTAAAGACCTTTTTCCACATTCATGGGCTTAACTTTTGTGAATTTAATTATTCATGAGGCGTCCACTTGTCTTCCCTCCATTCTCCCCGTTCCCCTTACCTTTTGCTTAGATATGTGTGCCTCCCTTCTCTATGCCTGGGCAAAAGGCAAGGGAATGGGAGGGAAGAAGGGGGGAAGTCATGTGTTTGCTTTCTTTGCAGGTGGGGCTCTTCCCTCCCATTAGCTTGCTTTTTGCCCAGGTGTGTAGAAGGAAGGTATGTGTGCCTGAGCAAAAGGCAAGGGAATGGGAGGAGGGAATGGAGGGAAGGCTCACGTACACCTTCTCTGTATAGGGGGCTCCCCTCTTTCGTTTGTGCACAGAGAAGGAAGGCACACGCGCCCAGGCAAAGGGAATTGGAGGGGGATCAGGAGGAGCGTTATTTGTGTTTTTTCCACTTTCACAAGTGTTTTGCCTCTTGAACTCTCACAAAAGCAGAGGGGCCACTGTGTTGGTGCCTTGAAGTGTTAACTGTCCCTTGCAGAACATTTTTTAATTGGATCTGTTGTGTTTGTATTATCATCATTATTATAATGGCCTTTAAGAAGCTGCTTTAAATTAATGGTTTTAATACTATTGTTTATTGTTTTAAACTTTTGTATTATACATTTTTTTTACTGTATTTTCCTGTAACTCAAATTGTGAGCTGTCTTGGATCCTTTATTGGGAGAAATGTGGTATATAAATTAAATAAATATATTTTTTAAAAATGGTCTTGTGTTCATAAAATGCCAATAGCAAATTGCACTCTGCACAGTGTCTCTTTGTTCATTTGGATACTGTTTTAGTCCTCATCCAGGTGGATTTTTAAAAAAATATGCTTTGTGTGGGTATTTTCAGATTCCATGGGAATGCCTATGCGTTGAGGATTAGGATTAGTGGAAAGTTTAGTTTTACACAGCTCATATTTCCTGAATCCATTAAGAATCCCAGTGCCACCCCCATCAACCAAATCGTGTCAGCCTCCTGACAAACCAGAATATGTCACCTCTGACTCCACTTCATGGTTTGCTGAAGGGAACCTTTTTTCCCAACTAAAGCTGAAACCAGCTAGCAAGCAAGAAAGCAAGCATGCATGTGTGTGCGTGTGTGCGTGCACGCGTGCACATCTGCACATGTACATACTCATTCTATAAAGCAATAGATTTGTTGGAACAATATTTTGTCTGTAAAAAGCGACAAGAACAAAAAACAAAACTATATACGGCATGCATCTGAAACTCAGTGACACCGTTTACAACTCTTCAGGTGGCAATGTCATAAAATACCTACCTGCTACCTGCTAGGTCTACTTCTTTGTGAGTTCTGCAATAAAATGTAACCATGGGGGGCTAAAAGATCCTGGCTGAGTGGGTTGTTACATTGCTTTTGCTACCCAGATCTTGAAGCACATAAAGCACAGAACTTAAAAACTTTACTAATAGGAATATATTGAAAGTACAGAACAGAGAGTCTAAAATTTCCAGGGATATGTGTGTGGCAAAGTGTTTGAGGGTATTTTGAAGGTGTCTGGAAGCATTTGGGGGCCATATGTATTTTTTAAAACTCTTACTTATGAGCAGCCACAAAAACGGTTCTGCTAGATTGCATGCAGCTGGTGAGTCATACCATTCCAGTCCTGATGTAGCTCATGGACTTACTTATCTCATTTGTAACTTGACAATAGCTCTTTGTTTCTCGGGGGAAATGGAAAGGGTGGGATTGATAATGAGGAACTGAGGTGTATTATGAGCTTTGATCTGACCCCCTTTTTGAGGCAAGCCCACTCAAAGGAAGCCGTGCTACCTTACACTGGCCACCCGATAGAGCTTACGTGTTCAAGGTGCCTTATCAGCAGCAGTCCATTGTTTATGGACAGTGACGATCACTCTGTATTCTGTTTATCAGTCTCTGCCAAGCAAAGGAATTTTAAAATTTTCACACACATTTTTTTTTGTGGGGAACAATTTTTTTTTTACTCTTTCAGATGTTTTAGGCTTGTGGACCTCTGTTAGGTATGGTTTTAGCTTTCAGTGGTTTTATTTCAGAAGTAGGAAAAGTTGCAGAGTCAATAGGGGACTCTGGAACTTTTTTTAAAAAAATTTCCCCCTTTTTCTGCTTTATTTTGATTGTTTTAGTACTGTTCTGGAATTCTATATCTGTAGTTTATATTTTAGTTTTATTATATATATCATGTATATATCACTCACACAGCCTGATGGGCATTAATCAAATCACTTGAATTTTTAGCACCTCACCTGTTTGAATTTTCTTTAGCATTTATCAGCTACTCATACTGAAAAGATCTATAGGGGCTGATTAGCAAAAGAAGCTTCATGACAAAAAGTTCAAGGTTTCTACAGTAATATTTTGCAGTCATGGCTTTACAGAAAACCAATGTGGTGTAGTAGTTTGAGTGTTGAACTAGGACTGTGGCAGACCAAGGTTTGAATTCCAGCAAAATGCATAGGAAAGGGAGGAGGGGTCCAGGGGTCAGAACCAGTGCTGGTGCAGGGCTTCCCTAGACCCTCCCCTCTCTTTCCTATGCATAAGCAAAATGCATAGGAAAGAAGGAGGAGGTACAGGGGGTGGAACCAGAGCTGGGAAGGAGGTTTCCTAGACTTTCCCCTCCCTTTCCTATGCATTTTGCCTTGGTGGGTGGTTTTCCCCACAGAGGCAAAACAGAAGGGAAAGGGAGGTGGGGGAGGCTTTGTGTGAGTGCTCCTTTTGCCCCTCCCTTTCCTATGCATTTTGCCTTGATGGGGAGAGGGAGGGAGAGCAAAAGGAGGGGTCACAATGGCACACCTGGCATATAAGATGCACCCCATTTTCAAAGGCTATTTTGGGGGGGGGTACGCTGGCATAGAATCATAGAATCATAGAGTTGGAAGAGACCCCAGGGGCATCCAGTCCAACCCCCTGCTATGCAGGAACACCTATCAAAGCATTCCCAACAGATGGCCATCCAGCCTCTGCTTAAAAACCTCCAAAGAAGGAGACTCTGCCACACTCCGAGACAGCATATTCCACTGCCAGACATCTCTGACCATCAGGAAGTTCTTCCTGAGGTTCAACTGGAATCTCCTTTCCTGAAGCTTGAATCCATTGCTCCTTGTCCTAGTCTCTGGAGCAGCAGAGAACAAGTCTGCTCCCTCCTCAACATGACATCCCTTCAAATATTTAAACATTGCTATCATGTCCCCTCTTAACCTTCTCTTCTGCAGACTAAACATACCCAGCTCCCTAAGCCGTTCTTCATAGGGCATGGCTTCCAGATCCTTCATCATTTTGGTTGCCCTCCTCTGGTCATGTTCCAGCTTCTCGATATCCTTCTTGAATTGAGGTGCCCAGAACTGGACACAGTATTCCAAATGAGGCCTAACCAATGCAGAATAAAGTGGTACCATTACCTCCCTCGATCTGGACGTCATACTCCTATTGATGCAAGCAAGAATCGTGTTGGCTTTCTTGGCTGCCGCATCACACTGTTGACTCATGTTCAGCTTATGATCTACCAAGACTCCTAGATCCCTTTCACACATTCTGCTATCCAGCCATGTGTCCCCCATCCTGTATTTGTGCATTCCATTTTTTCTGCCTAAGTGTAGGACCTTACATTTCTGTCTGTTGAAATTCATTTTGTTAGCTTTGGCCCAGCTCTCCAATCTGTCAAGGTCTTTTTGAAATTTGATCCTGTCCTCTGGTGTATTAGCAACCCCTCCCAATTTGGTATCATCTGCAAATTTGATCAGCATGCCCTCCACTCCTTCATCTAAGTCCTTGGTGAAGATGTTGATTAGCACTGGGGCCAGGACAGAATCCTGTGGCACCCCACTAGTCACTTCTCTCCAGGATGAAAAGCAACCATTGGTGAGCACCCTTTGGGTTCAGTCAGCCAACCAATTACAAATCCACCTAACAGTAGCCCTGTCCAGCCCGCATTTTACTAGCTTCTTTGCAAGAACATGGGTATTACTTTTGTTGGAAGCAAAGAAGCACTAACACTTGCATAAAGTTGTTTCTGACTTACAACAACACTAAGGTGACCCTGTAATGGGCTTTTTTGGGCAAGATTTATTTAGGCGTTTACTTTTGACTTCCTCTGAGTTTGGGAAAATGTGACTTGCCCAAGGTCATCCAGTGGGTTTCCATGGCTGAGTGGGATTTGAACCCTGGTCTTTAGAGTCATAATCCAATGCTCAAACCACTACACTTCACTATGTACTCAAGCCTTTTGCTTCCTTCTTACCAGCAGATATCACTTCCCACTTCTCTCAAGAAGTTAGTTTCCGTACTACATCGTTATAATGCTATTATTCCACTTTCAATATCCTATGGAATCCTGGGGTTTGCAGTTTAGGGAGGGGCATTTAGAGGGCCTCAGTAAACTACAAACCCCAGAATTCCACAGGATGTTGAATAATCGCACTATAACAATGTAGTGTGGAAAGGCCCTCAGTTTTTGTTTCCTTTGTTTGGAAGGACAATCCATGGACCTCCACGCGCAACAATAGATGCTAGCTTAAACCTATATTTGAGGACCACCTTTCAGGGGTTCTTCTGACCAAATGTAAGTCAGCTTCTTTTGCCTATTTCCTTTACTATCCTAAGATGGATTTCCTGAGACAATAAACATAAGGGGCCTTTTCCCCTTTTTTTAACCTTACAAGAACATCCAGAGTAATTTCTTCTGTTTCTACCACAAGCTCATATTGCATGAATCCACTGCACTCTGCTTACTATAGATACCAAATATTCCTACAGGTTTCCACTTTAATGACAGAGGAATTCCTGCCAGGAACTAATACGGCTCCTTCAATTGCCCTATAAGTGCTTCCTTGTCATTGTTCTCATAGCATTTTGGAGGCAGGTGCAATTTATTAGGTTTTTCTGTATTTTTCTTAACTTCTAGGCTGCAGAGGTAACAGAAAGAGGTCTTGTCACTCTTGCTTGTCTCTATCAAAAGCAACGTATGAATATCTGCCCTGGAGTCAGGCTGGGTGTAGATGTAAACATGACAAACCTGCTCCTTTCACCTTTGTAGTTCTGCTACAAATATAAAGGGTTTTTTTTTTTTTTAAAAGATAAAATCTCCACAATCATTGTCAATATAATGTTATGTTTGTTTTACAGCCATCACAGTGCATGTTACCATTTTAATTCCAACAGAGAGGGACCAAACCTAGCTTGCCTATACTTGGTAGTTGTTAATTTATGTATGTAAGCATTTAAACCTAGCATGTGTTCATTTCAAGATCTGCTAGCTGGTCTTAGCCACACCTTCTTTCTTCTGGCATCAGTTGCTCTGCAGTAAATCTGTAGGTTGTATTTCAGAAGAAGGAACTGGCAAAACCACCTCTGAATATTCTTTGCTTGAGAAAGGCCTATGAAATTTATAGGGTAGCTGTAAGCCAACAGATGACTTGAAGGCACACACTCAGAAATCCAAATTTGTTTGACCTCCATGTTGTAGTTTGCAATTTTTGCTCTCTCTCCTACATAATTGAAAAACATGTGTTGCAGAGCCTCTGACTATGAGATATTAAGAAATCTTTAGTATTTCTAAGTAAAACAACTTCATATGGTTTTACAAAGAAGACCTAGCTCGCTTTATTTCTCTGCTAGAGCTTGTGTCTCCTGGGGATGTGGTAGTGTGGGACTGGTTGTTGCTAATCTTCTTCTTGTAAATACTAATTACAGTGCTTGTGAGAGACCCTACTATTGCTCACATTCCCAACACACTGTTCTTTTGGAACAAATATTGTTAGTCTGGTAGTCACAGTAAAGGTTGCATACCATTATCAAGCACAGTGTAGCTGGTCACAGATCCATACCAGGTGATATAACAGCACCAAGTTAGTTCATACCTAAAGCTGCATAGATCACTTCAGACCCCACTACATTAAGGGACTAGGAAATACATTGTACATATGGAAATATAGAAGTTTGGGAGATCTGTGATCAGGCTTCTCAGAAACCAGTGAATGGATGGAGTCAATTTTAGATAAAAAGTCCAGAGTAGAAGCTGTATGTGGTTGTTGGACTGCAAATGGAGGAAGAAAGAACTTAGTGTAAAAGTTAATCAGTTGGGAGATCCAAGTTGAAGTCCCTGCTCAGCCATGAAATATATTGATTGATCTTGGGCCATTCACTCTCTTTCGCCATAAGAACTCCCCTGGTTCTTATGAGGATAAAGGTGGACAGAAGGTGGCTTATGTAGTTTATCTTGATCTCACTGGAGGAAATGCAAAATATAAATCTAACTAATTATAAATAAATGAAAAAGTTTGAACCTTTCCCCAAATTTGATTCAATAGAGGCTTTTCATTCTTTAATTCAGTACTATTGTGCTGCACTGAAGCATGTCTTGTTTCAGGTCAAAGGTATATAAAACTGCTATTATATATTTCTATTTTAGAAAAAAAGAAAATACCCCATTTCATCATTTGTGCTTTCACTATCCTATTTTTTCTCCCCTATAATCCCAGCAATTCTGTTCCACACTTTCTACGGCCATTTCCACACTACAGTGTTATAGCGCTATTATTCCACTTTCAGCAACCTATGGAATCCTGGGATTTGTAGTTTACGGATGTCAAAGAACTCTTCTAAATGCCCCTCCCTAAACTGCAAACCCCAGGATTCCATAGGATGTTGAAAGTGGAATAATAGCACTATAACTGTGTAGTACAGTAATGGCCTACATTTTGCTTGGATTGGACTCTCTGAATGTAAGATGAATACCCACAATATAAAATAAAATAGTAGAATTCTTCTAGAGGTCCTTTGAACTAACTTTGTGTGACACGTTTCCCATTCCTACTATTATCCTGCTTGATTAATTTCTCTTATCTGCATACTAATGCTAAAAACAATTTCATTGCTTGCTCAAAAAACCCCAAAAAACCTTTTTCATTTCTGCTGAGATTTTAACTAGGTTGTCATCATATTCATTCTAATTGTATTAGGAACCACTCTAGCATAACCTGAAACTTGAACACACATTTTTCTGCTATTCTAGAAGGTCCAGCTACTAGTTCAGTTTACAAGGAGGGAGAGATGGATTGTAGTTGACAGCAAAGACTACCAGGTATGGAAATGTCACCCTTCAGACTATAGTTCTGCCTAAAGGCATGCTCTGTTATATTATGTCACAGCCTGCTGATAAGAACTATACCAGAAACCTTCCACAATGGATACATTTTGCTTGGCACAGCTGTGAGATTTTTTTTTTTCTAAATTGAGAAGGTAATCGGCTTTCATGTTGAGATGACTCTACAGAGGCCATGCTGTAATTCAGAAGCAGCTGCAGAAACCTGTTACCCAATCCCAGGCAGAATCAAAAGGCTGGAATTTCAATCAAAGCATCAACGTGGGAGGCAAAAATCCAAACGGAAGGCAAAGCAGTGCCTTTACACCCACCTTTTCAACTTTCCCCCTGTCAAGGTTGCTTTGTGGATTTCGTAAATTTGATAAAAGAAAAGCTCCTTATAGATGTTGGTCCTGGATTATGGAAATTGACATTCCAGTTCTCTGGACTCTGCATGTTGTAACAGGAGAGTTTTTGTGCTTAATGCAAAGGGCCTCAAATAATAGCAGTGGGATAATACAGAGGATGGGGTGGCACAGCTAAATGGGGCGGCACAGCTGTACACAGAGAAGGCTGGTGGCTCTCAGGTTACTGGGGAGGTGGATTAAATCCACTGAGTTTTACTCTGAAGCTATCCTAGCTACTGAATCTATTTTTGGGGAGAGGGTTCAGTTTCCTGGATATCTCCTTTAAAGTTTCAACTAAAACACAAAGTGGATTCTCTGCTTCACTGACAAGGAAGTCACCAAGTGTCACTGGCTTCATATCTTCATATTTTTATTTTTTTTAGAAATGGCAAAGTAGGGAATGCCCTATGGCGGTCACATTAGAAAATGGACTGAACTTTCCTTTGTAGTTGAAAGAATGATTCCAGCCCAGGGTGTGTAGACCAAATTTGGGAGGAAGGAGGGAAAGGAATAAAATTTATAAAGGTTTGCTGTTCTTGCTGCCCCTGACTTGTTTTTACAGGGTAATGTGCACTGTGGCTAAAAACCACAAATTGCAGTATAAATAAAAGCAAAACTGTAGCTTATGGTTGATATGTTCTAATATGAATATAATATACATCTATTAGCATGTTAAGATATGTATATGTTAGAAAGCAAGATAATTATGAAAAAATGTACTGATTCTGTCAAACCAGGGAATTTGAAAAGCTTAATTTAATTAACTTAATTAATTAATTAAGTAAAGCTTTAATTTAATCAATTAAGATACCTCTTGGATAAGTGGCAAACTGATATGCGCCTTCTGTTATTGTTAGATATTATGTTTAAAAATCAAATAGTACACAGCCTGTCTTAGTACATAGGTCCAGGGGCATTTCAGAGGAACGCCAGGAGCTGTCTTCCCTACAGAGTCTGATCACTGGTCCATCTACTCCTGCATTATCATCTCTGACTGGCAGCAGCTCACCAGGGTTACAGGCAGGATTCTTTTCCACTCCTACCTGGAAATCCTTGGTATGACCTGGTGGTCATCCATCCAACTACTAAACCAACCTGACACTGCTTAGCTTCCAAAATCAGACATGATCTGGTGTGTTCCATTGTGGCAAATCGGATGGAGAAAACACTCTTGTTATTTAGAACACGCTCCTCTAGAATCAGTATTATATTTTTGGCAAAATAATTAGATCACTTAAAGAATGTCAGTTTGCTCATATAGCCCATAATTATTGAGCATCACAGTGGAGAAACTGAACACAGGAAGAAATGTTTGTTCAAATTTAAGGATGTTATGATAGCTTACCGTTCAGTTATGATTCTGTCTGTCTGTGCTTCCCAGCTATACAGGATAATTCCCAGAATTGTTTTATGTTTCTTCTTTAGCCTTTCTTCCTGCTTAGCCAGCAGTGAGGTGTTTCTGACATCACAAGTTACTTCTGTGACGTCATGTATTATGAAGTCACTGCATATAAATTGTTCATGGGAGAGTTAAAGAGGAGAGAATAACTGGTTGAACTGATCTTAGATTTCTTTCTGTTGAAGAACAGATAAACCAATTGTACTTGAAAAACTTGATGTTGTGGGTTGCAGCAGGGATCTAGAAAGAAGGAGATTAGATACAAGATCTTAGGCTTAAAAACCCCTGAAACTTTAGCAGTCATTTAAAAGATATGCACGGTGATCATTCTTTGTTCTAATTAATTGTCCAGCTACAGAGAAAACAAGATTGATGTGGGAAGATGGAGAGAGAGATGCAACCTCTATGTACATACAGCTTTAGCCATGACAGGAGAGGAACAAATGGGTGACCCCTCAGCTGTGCTTTACCCCAGAATTGTTTTGGGAGAGAGAATTCTCTGTTTAATTTATAATACCACTGATGTTGATAGCTCACATTTAAAGAACGACAGCTTGTTTTAAGAATAGTGTCCTCTGAAAAATTTAGAAAACCTATGGAGGAGTTCCCTAAAATCTGTTTGCACAAAACTTTCCTTGCCTGAGAGTGTTTTTTTCATGATCATAATCCCACTAATTACTTCAGTGATTTGCCAGTGTCATTGAGGTGATGAATCTTGTCTGTATTCTAATCTGAATTTCAAAGAACCTCTTCAAGGTAAAGAACCTATTGCTGTGTTCACATTCCTTGCCATCTTTGCCTACCCCTTTTCTTTAAATGTCTAAACTATATTCCTAGGGCCATTTCTGCATTACATTGTTATAGTGCTATTATTCCACTTTCAACATCCTATGGAATCCTGGAATTTGCAGTTTACTGGGGCCAAAGAGTTCTTTGACTAAGAATTCTAAATGCACTATAACAGTGTAGTGCGGAAATGGCCTAAATATCCAACTGAAGTTTTGAGTTATGGCAATTCTAGAAATTCGAGGGCTGAAGGAAAATGTCATAGGGAGGGGCACAGTTCTTATATGCCCTCCAACATTTCACTGATGAAAACCAGGACACATGGCCAAGCAACATCAAAGTGTGGTTAATATGCCTGAAGTTGACAAAGAACACACAGGCTAGGAGATTCTGCAGCAGTTTGTTTTTGCCTGAGTCTCCTGGAAAGAGCAAGATTTCACTCCCTCCTCTCCTTTCTGTCTGCTGAGTTAAACTGAGTACAAATTATTTTTGTCCAGTTTGCAGCAACTGAAATAAGTTGAGGACAAAGTGGGAAATCGGAGGGAGGAGAGAGAAACTGGGGCATTTTAAAAGCAGCTGTTAAAGAGAGAACAACAGAGGATTCATCGAGACTGTCTATGCCAAACTGGATTAACTGGGACTGTCTATGCCAAATTGGGACAGTTGGAGGGTATGTTCTTATTGAGAAGAAAATGTCCTCATTTTTCCCCTCCCTGCAAAGCTACACCCCTGGGCCCACAGCTTCCCTCAGTAATTCTAAAAAAAAGCAGTCCTATATATTAATATGATCCTTGCTCAGCTGAATATTAGAACTTTGTATAAGGCACTAGAGTTAGACTCCATCCCCTGATCTTTTCATCTGCTTTACATTTCAGTTGTGTTCTCTACACAGCCATTAAGGAAGAAGCATGTTTGTTTGCCTGCAGTAAGAAATAAGAGTTTGATAATTCTGCACTTAGTATGTTATGTAGAACAAGATTAGGCCCAGTTGCTAATGGGTAAAATAAAGGCTGATCTGAAAAAAATAAACATTATCTACCCTCTAGCCTTTTAACAGAAGCATTTAATTATAGAATTGGTAAGGGCTGCATTGGTAATATTTGATTCCCCATGGATCAAGGTGAGGAACAACTGATTAAATTACAAGACATGACATCAGATAAAAACACACAAACCAGTTAAAACACATAACATGTGTTCAAAAGAACATGTAATACCTACATATTAATCAGTACATACTTTAAAATTCATAATTTAAAACTCATAATTTCAAATTCATGCGGCTAGGCCTGTTGGAAGAGATAGGCCTGCTGGAATGTTTTAAATTCAGACAGCGTATTCAGCTGTTGAATCTCTTCTGGCAGGTTATTCCACAGTCTAGAGGCAGCTAAACAAAAGTTCCTCTGAGTGATAGTTGCCAACTTAATCCTGGCTGACTGGAGTAAATGTCCTCCAGAGGACCTGTGTGTGCAGGGCAGATTGTATGAGAGGAGGGGATCCTGTAGGGTAACCTGGACCCAAACCATGTAGGACTTTAGGCAAAGAAAGTTTATTTGCTGGTGCTGAACATTTTGAGCGTGCATAACCAGTGGTTCTTGGACTTGGAGTCCTATACAGAGGAAGCACTAGCTGCAACTTTTGTTTGTGTATGATATTTAAAGCATTTAATAGCACTGTAGAAAAGCCTATTCTGGATCCCAGATCAATGCAATTATAGTTAATAGAGGGGCTAACAAAATAGAAATATGAAAAAACTCTCGGCTTTCTGTTTAGGCTTCCACCTTCTTTGCCCACTTTGGATCAAAGTGCAGTAGCCAAGGTGACAGTTTATGGAAGGTTGGTATATTTCAAAATGGATGAATGATGCTAGGTCTTGTCTTCTAACCTGAGGCTGTATAGTGAATCTATTGGTCTGCTCTTGTTGACACTATAGGTCTGCTTTTGTTGACTTTCTCTCTTCCCCCCAGCATTGTTGGCTCTGATGGCATTTCTATACTGATAACTGACAAAGCAGATAAGCTATGAGGTTCACATATATCTTGATGTGCTTTCTTCCTCTCTCTCTTTGCTGTGAGGGTTCCAGCTGTCTTGAACAGACCACATCTTACAGGCAGCAGAGAGACCTGAATGGGAACCATGAGCATATGTTGTTCCTAACTGACAATGATGCCATATGCCCAAGGACCATTATTTATCAATCAACCCTCCTCACACATAATACAAAGTTAAGAGGTCTTTCACAACTGTAAAAGGAAGGGCAGGATGAAGGAGAGGCACTGTATCCTTGCTGCCCTATCCGATTTCTTTTAAGTCAATTGCTCTTGTTATCTGTCTCTGTTCTCAACTCCAGCACTTGCAAATGAGCCAGGAACAGAGAAAAGGGCAATGGATTTACAAGGCTGTAAACTCGGAGGGACATGCACTTCTCTCACTGATGTGCTCCTTTGCTCCTAAGGTAAGATGGCCACATCAAACAATTTAGGATATGATTTGGATTTCAGATCAAAATATGACCAGTGAATTCTCCAGTCCTCATCCTCCTTGTGCCATTGTTTAAAAAAAATATTTACAATATAATTCAATATTCCAAAAAAGTATAAATAAAAATATATATAGCTATATTACAAAAACAATATGCAAATAGGGCATCATAACTGGGGATATTTACAGTCTAAGATATACATGGATCCACGAGGAATGTTAATGGTATAGCACATGCTGGTAAACTTCCACATCATTTCTCCACAGAATAATACATACCAGTGTCTGTCAAGTGTCCTTGTCTCCTATTAATGAGAATCTGGTTTGCCTAGACTTGATCATTTGGTAAGCATGGAAAGTGGTCCTTATTACAGATGTAACAAAAAACCAAACAAAACTATGTTGCAAAAAAAGTTGTCACTTGCATTTATTCCTTTTATAGCAAGTTAATTATTCATTAGGAGCAATAGGCTGCATTTTTTCATCCAAGATTGGATGTTGAATTTTGCCAACTTTTTCTGGCATCTAGTAATGTCCAATCTAGCTGCCACTAAGAATATGTATATTAACTCTTTAGGGGAGAGGGCTGCGGCATCATGAACAAAAATTAATAGTAGTAGCAATTGAGAGGACAGAGAGATTTTGCTATTTGAGTGCCAGACTGGAACTCTGGAGGCCAGGGTCTGAATCCTTGCTCAGCCTTAGAAACCCACTGGGTGACCTTGGGCAAGTCACACACTCTCAGCCTTAGGGGAAGGCAAAGGCAAAGGCAAATCTCCTCTGAACAAATCGTGTCAAGAAAACTCCGTGATAGGTTCAGCTTAGGATTGCCACAAGTCAGAGACCATTTGAAGGCACACCACAACAATAACAGTAGCAACTGATCACAGAGTTGAATTTTTTTTTTTTTAGTGACAGCTCCTATACCGTAATATGGAGTTCTGTCCATAGGACTAAAAGTTTAGGATATTCAGTTCATAGGTGTATTAGTGAGCCGTGCTTTCTACAGTTTCTCCGACATAGTGGTGATATGGCAGGATGAATCTTGTGAAGTTTGGCTGGAGTCCACTGCCATCTACGGGTGGTTTTTAAGGCTGTTTCTTTAAAGTGAGGATATTAACTTAAATGGGTATTCCATTATGTTGTTTTTTAAAAGATCAAATTTCCAGTTCAGTCTTAGTCCCATAACTAGACAAAGATTGTGGTCATGTTATATCTCAATTATGGCTGGGGCAAGGCCTTTTTTTGTTTCCTGTTTTTATGTTACTTCTTATATCTAACGGTATCTCAAAGTAGTTTTATGTAAAAGGGTTGAACATATGGAAAGGAAGAGTGTCCATCACTTTTTGATCCTGAGAAGGCTTATGAAAGGGGTGAACAGTTAGAAGAGGAGGGATTATTTTTAGTGTCCCTGATGTCAATGTTTTTATTTAATATCCTCCCTCCAGGTCATCTGTTTTGCCACTTCTGTGGAAGGGAAGGCAGTTTTGGAAAATGAAGCCTTCAGTTGCTAAGTAACAAAATCTTTTCATTTCTCATTTTTTTTTCCTGAGGAAGATAAAACATGCTGCACATGCAGGGTGGAGTACTCCTACTTCCAATTTCAGAGTTCCCATTTCAGGGTGGACCCATAAGCAGCAAGTGTGTCCTTTCAGATCTGGATGAAATGGAGTGAAGATGAACAGATTCTATATATATATATATATATTTACATTATTAGGCAACCTTTGAAAGGAGAACTAATTTACTTTTTAATATTATTAACAAGGGCTACTAGAATCCATTTTTAGGATCTCGAGCAGGATAATAGAACAAAAGTCTTCAACAACAACAACAAGTACCAATAGTAGAATTATAATGACAATGACTTTATCTGTCAGTGCAATACCAATTTGTATGTGATTCACTAGCAGTATTGGTTAATTGGTATTTTAAACACAGTCTGTGCAATTTTCTTTGGCTTTTGGAAGTCTTCTACACTGGAAATCTTACAATCACAAGTCATAAGAAGGATAGCATTTAGGAAAGTGATTCCACCGTCCCGGCCAAAATTGGTTTTATTTCAGTGTAAAAAGAAAACAGGATGGCATGTTTTAGGTTATGGTTGAAAGCAGATAGACAAGTGGATTTGAACTAGACGTATCTCAAAGTGTGAGAGATGGTTTCACACTGTGAACTTAATGATTTGGATTAAAATATTTTTAAGTCCAGGTCCCATCTCTTCTAGTTATTACTGAAGCCCTTTTGGCAAGCCATAGCTTCTCTGAAACATTTTTTACCTTTAGTTATATTTATTAATTATTCAAAGAAACTTTCAGTGCTGTATGTTGTTCGGTAATTTGATAGCTATTTTCTTATTCCTCAGTGATTGAACTTTGGCCAATCTATTCATTTCTTTATAGTTTTGCTTTTCCATGTAAATAGAAACTAAGCTAAATCCAGAGTGTTATCATTTTTCCCCCGAGACCATCAAGATACTACTTGAAAACAAATTATTAGTATTATGTATAGGTTTAGTTTAATGTTTCTGCAAGACTACATTAATTAAGCATGATATATTGTTCAATCTTCCCATCTGTTCTGCTGCTCATTATATTCACTTCTTGCATTTTAATTCCAGTATGAGCCAGGCATATATGAGCTGGGAAAACCTAGGCTTAGATCTACTGTGTGCATTGTGTCACTTTCTCAGCTGAAGATACCTCATACTGAGTTAGTGAGAACAAAATGAGATCATCTTGTACATGCAACCCTGAATTCCTTGAAGGAAGAATGAGGTAGAAATCTGAAAAAGAAAATAACCAGGGGCTGAACTGAGATAATGGCTTCCTTCCATAGATATATCCCTTGTGTAAGGAGAAAGATATGTTCAGAAGATCCGGAACTTATTAGGTTTGTGTAAAAGAGATAAATAGAACAGGGGCTTGACCTCTGATGCCTCCTGTTCACTGATTTTTCCTGGAAAATCCACATGATTTCCACCCCCCCCATTATATATTTTTAATAGAAGGATAATTTTATTTTAGAGAGACAGTGTGGTGGTTTGAGTATTGTGCTACGACCTTGGAAACTAAGATTCAATTCATTCTCAGACATGGAAACCCACTGGGTGACTTTGGGTGCATCACATGCTCTCAGCCCCTGAAAATTCTGTGATAGGTTTACCATAGGGTTGCTGTAAGTCGGAAATGACTTGAAGGTGCACAACAACAATTTTATTTTAGAGCAAGGGGGGATGAGGGCTACACCTTCTCTTATCCTTCTCCCTTATTATCTTTCAGGTGGAGCTGATGGGAACTGTAATAAAACAATATCTGGAATGCCACACACTCCTCACTTGAGTTAGAATCTAACTTTTTTTCCAGCCCTTTTCAAATAGAAACACACACATTTATGTTCTAAACAGTGAGCAAAGAGAATGTTAAGGACATTGTGGATCATATAAAATAAGGCTGGATTTCATTATGGTGTACTGTCTTTATTTCATTTGGGAACTGGAGAGGAAGTGGCATACTGTTCTGTTCATTTGTTCTCTGTATGGTGGAATTGAAAAAATGTGACACTTTCCTTGTTCTTCCAAGTGCTTCAGGATACTTATCTTGACTGGAAATGTTTTCTCCCCTCTCCAACTCTTTCTAGTGAATTTTGACATTTGGTGACATTGCTCAGTGTTATTACATGATGGGAAGCAATATACCAGAATTATAATTTTCAGGGAATTAAATGTATCTTTTTTCCCCATTTTAGAATAAAAATATTGTTAGTGCTAGTGTCCCTCCTTTTTTTTAAAGTTGCCAATGCATTTATGACTTTACTTATAAAGTCCTCCCCCTCCTCCCTGTATATTTAACCATACCACTGAATGCTTGAAAGAAAAGAATGATCATCTTTGCATTTCCTCAGAGGCTGTTGAACAGATGTACACTAGTTTCCTTCAAGTGATACAGGCACCCCTTTCTGCTTTCTGTGTAGAAGCTGAGCACAGAAGGCACTTGTGTTATCCATCCACTTCATCCTGTCCATATATTTAATGTTCCAGTTGCACATTTTTACATTTTCCTGGGTTTTTCTTTTCCATTGTATTTGGGTGGATATGCCTGGCATTTTAATGTACAAATGTACTGTACTAACGTACTCTATTAGCAACTGAAGCGGGCATTTTACGTCAAGGTGTTACACATTTTATAAAATCTTTGTTTATAAGTTCATATTTTATTGATATGTGATTGATGGGCTCATCTTTGTAAAAAAGAGGGGGGAGGAATGGACGGAAAATATAAAACAGCAGCAGAAGAATATTTTTATTGGATCCATGAATCACAGCTCCTCACTAATCACAATAAGAAAGTATATTAGTTGGATGCTACTTTTTCTTGAATGGAATCAAGGTCCTATCCACCTAAAAAGGCTTTCCCACTAAATTCTTTCTTTTGCAGCCCTGAAATCTGATCCTTTTTTTTTCTAACACATTGCTTCAGATATTTTCTTCTTATGATTTAATGTTATTTCTGCTTAATATGTCCTCTCTTCTTCTAGAAATAAAAACATTTTAATGTCTACTTATTTGCTTTACATATTTTCTCCAGAACAGCTCAAAAGGTTTTAATGCTTTTTGCATTTGAACTGAATATATCTGGCTTTCATCTCTTTTGCTAGTTGAAGTTAGCCAAAAAGTATACCATCTGGGAATTATGCCCAGCTCTCTCTGTCTCTCTCTTTCTCTTTAATCCTTCACTTATCTGCTAATCTAAAAGCTTGACAAGGAGATTTATCCTCTTTTCAGCACCATATAACTTGGCTTGTGGAGATGCGGAAACTACTTCTATCTCAGGATGTTATTATTTGTTCTAATGATCAACAATTCTTTAAATTTTGCAAAGACGGACCATGGAGCATGTTCCACCCTGGGGGATTTAGGCCTAACTCCAAGTTACAGTTCCAACTAGAGTAAACCCATTGATTCAGCAGGATTTATAAACATGTTGAGCTGCTGTTCAGCAGTTGATTCAGTGGGTCTACCATAGATGGTACTACCAGCTGGATTCAGGCCCTGGATCTTGGAAATGATTTTAAAAGCAGTTATGTCCAGTTCCAAAGCTACCCCAGAGTATTTATTTGTTAGTTACGATGAAGCAAGTAGCTGGGCAAGCCTGGGAAGAGTCAGCCAGTCATAGTTTTGGAAATCTGTGCAAGTGGACCTTGGAGGAAAGGACATAAAATAGAAGTTTGTCTGTTAAACAGTAAAATAGAGCCAGTTGGAAAATAGAAACAGGTCACATAGGAATGGATTAAATCTTAAAAAGATTAGCTGGATAAGACCAACTAGAAAAGGGGGAATGGAGGTTTTTGGGAGATGAGAATGTGGAGAGAATTCAGGGAGACGTATTATGTGTTTGAGACACTGATGTTACTGTACGTGGAACCAACATAATACTAGATGTTTATTTTATTTGCTATACAATATATCTTTACTGTTTTTATTTTCTACATCTCTGACTGGATGTTTTAATTTAATAATTAACAAGGAAGACCACTCATGCTTTTCTATATTGAACCCACAGATCAACACAGACTTGTCCAGTAGAATAACCACGTCACATTTGCTGAAAACCTGGGGTCCTTATAATGTTTTATGTCTGGGAGGATATGGCTACCATTTGTGGCCCATACTGGAAACCTTCTTGACAGGTGATTCCCAGTGCTGTCCACAACACAGTGCTCCATATATTCTGCCCCATTATGATTGATGGTGGGATACTCACTTTGGAAATCGGTACTGATAAGCCTATTGAAGCTGAATCGAGGTGTGCCTGAAATTATTGTAATTATTATTGTAATTGTTCTTCTGGGAATGAAGGTAACTATCCTAATGCAGACTTACCTCTATTGGTCATTCAGGTTCATAGTTTAAGAATATTCTTGCACTCAGTTTATATGACTGTTCTGATGGTGGTGGCAGTGGTATGGAATTCTTTTCAGAATCTACAATTTGTAAAATGGACCATTTTTAATCTTCAGAGATAAGTCAGCCACTTAACTCACTGACAGTTGTGGAGTGGCCCAGAGAGAAGTCAGTTTGTCTTATTTAGATAGGTTTAGTGGTTTTGAGATTTAATTTATCAATCATTAACTTGAAGAATTTGTTACTGTTTGTCGAAGCATCAGTAAATTCCATTGCATGCTAAAATAATTGATCTGTTATTTGACATATAAAAAAGTTTGACAGATTTGTAAAAGATTAATGAATTTACTCTGTAGAACCATACCTTGAAAGAGACACAGAAGTCCATGATACATTCAGAACAGGAGCAGCAAAAAACAAAGGCCTCAGTAACAAATGTAGGACAGCCAAGTATAAAAATAAGCTCCACGTGCATGAAAACATACTCCAGTTAGATATTTACCAGTTTACCAGTTAGATATTCTATCTAAAATTTGTTTTTAGAATAAGAGGAAATATTATTCTGCCATTCTAACATTTTTATATCTACCCCATTTATAAGTTCCGCCGTCCCGCCTTTTGCATGTTTTGCAATATCAAGGAGAAAAAAGCTTAAGAGACAATCCACTAGGTGTCGCCCTTAGCTTAGTTCTCTACTCTCCTGAATTTCTAGCAGTAGAAATAAAACATAAATATTTCTTTACAGTTTTATGCTTTTCAGTTGTTATTATGTGAAGGTTTCTTATCTGCCTCATAGAATGTAAAGATAACATTTGTTTTTAAGTTTTTAAATCTTACCACTGACTCTCTCTCTCTCTTTCTCTGTATGTGGATGTGTCTATGTCCATGTGTACGTTTGTGGGTCTGGAAATGTGAGGTTATGATCTGCTTAATGCAGTGTAAATGGGAATTTAAAACACTGTGGGTCAGGGTGTTTCCAGACGTCAGCTTTCTGACTGTTTTGGCAGGTGACTGACATGTTGAAACACCAGTTGCAGATCTATCACATGGGCTATAAGCAAAGATGTCAACTGATTGTTGGCATAAATGTACTAAAAGTCAAAGCGTGTGGAGAGGGATAGTGGTTACCGCAATTTTTGCACCAAACTACCTGCTGTCTTTGTTTACTAGACAAATAAGAGGGACCTTTGCAATGGGATACCGTCAGGTTGCAATGCATCCTCGTCGTGTTGTTTAGGAGTGAAAGGGAAGGTGGAAACCATCGTTTGAGGGCAGATGTATTGTGCATTCGAATGTGTATGCTTGGCAAGCTTAGCTAACAGTTTGGAATGCATGGAACCATTGCTAAGGGATGGAAAGTATCACATATGTTAAACAGTGCTGATTGCTGCTACATTGTATCCTATAGATCACTTGATGTTACTTGGTAATTGATGGATGGGAGCAAATGCAGAAAAGTGAAAGTGCACACTACCTGCTGCCAGGTTGTTATGAGAAGAGAATAGAATAGAGATGCCTGGGGAAAGCATGCAGTGTTCAAAGACAAGGCAATTAGAACCAGGTACCACCATGGGAAAATGTTTGGTGGGCACTTGTCATATGTAGTAACTAATGGATGCTTTGCACACTTAAATATATACTGATATCCTATAAAAGAAGTAAACTGTTCATGTTAATCAGTTTCAGTAACTTAGGTGGAAATATGTTGCAGTTGCCCTTTTTAATCCTTGAATTAAAATTGCTGGAAATTTCAGAGCGCCTTTGTGGATTTCGAGTCATTCAGTACATGACAGGTGTACAAACCAGGCTTAGTTTTTTAAAACCTTTTGACGACTGCAAATGGCACAATTAACACAACAAAGTATATTTTTATTCTAAGAATGCCATAGCATTTTGGTACTTCCCACCTTGTCACCAAATAGCTGTACAAAAGGGATGAGGATCTTCATCCCTTCCAGTGTTTTGAATAAGCCTACGAAGGCCAAAACTTTGACTTTCCCTCAGCTTTGGTCAAATCACATATGTATCTTTTAGATGTGTGAAAATAACAGTATGACAAAACTTGAGCATGTCAGGCCCCCTCATTTCCCTGAAATTCAGACACTGGCTGTGGCACCAGTAGTAGGAATAGCTTGTGAGGGTACATTTATGTTCTGTTTCCTGGTAATCTTCTATTGGATCTTGTGTCTGGTTTTGAGGCTGAACAGCTATCATCCTGTGACTTGACAAGAGTTTTCCTCAACTTCCCAATCTTTGTACCTTGTGCTGAGTTATCTTTTGTCTCCTACCTCCCAGAGGACAAAAGGATGGTTGGTTTCAATCTGCCAAATGTTGGACTATTCTTTCTTAGAGACACTTCCCCTCATAAAAAGATGGCATGTGCTTAGCTGCTAGGGTGGCTAGTGGCTCCTGTGTTAGTGGAAGTGATGAAATCTGCTCCCAGTTTTAGTTGGAATGTTAAAAGAGCTATCCAACGTGCCAAATCAAATTGGAAGATAATGATTCAGCACCTTGGATAGTATATTTAAAGCCTGGACTAAAATCTGGAATGGATTCACTATTCCATTGACATGGAAAGTACCAGTAATCCCTGGCAGCTAAGCACATGCTGTCTTTTGATGTGAAGCATTTCAGTGGAAGGCCATAAATAAGCAAAGAGATGCTCATAGGGATGGGCATTACTCACTGAAATGAATGGGAAACTATTCCTGGTATAGTTGTTTGGTGGGTACATCAAAGTTTCTGGGCCTCAATGAAATTGTTCAATCAGAATATATATTTAAAAGACTGGTGTCTTCTAAATCCAGGGTGGGCAACTTGTGGCCCTCCAGATATTTTTGAAAGTCAACTCTCACTAACCATAGCCAGCAAAGTTAATGGCTAAGACTAATAGGAGCTGAAGTCCCCAAACATACAGGACTATGGATTGCCCACCCTTGCTCTTAGTTCCTGTGGTGTACTTTCTGTAGCACCCTCTTCTAAAACAATGAAGATTCCACTGGCCTGTGCACTTGTGCAATCTTGGGAAGCTATGTCCACATCCTGTTGAGGCACCTAAAATCTGTTCAGTGAATGCAGCTAGTAACAGGTAGATGGGGAGGGTGACAATCACTGACCTTGGGGTATAATTAGCACACCCTCCAAGTGTCCTGACTTGGCATTGACAGTCCTGATCAATCCTCTGTCATGCTGCTTTTTTAAAAGCTGCTTTGAAGTGTTCCAGTTTCTCTATTCTTACACGTTTCTCTTTTTTGTCTGTGTACTTCGATTGCTGGCAACTGAATCCAACGTGCAAAAGTTGCTTGCACTCAGTTAACTCAGGAAGGGGAGAGCAGAAGAGGGAGAAAATGCTCTTCTCAGTAGGCTCTGGAAAATGTAAACCATTGCAGCAGCCTTTCTTAGACTTTATGTTCTTCCTTATTAATAACTTTTGCCATCTTGACCACACTCTCATGTTGCCTGGCCACACATATCCCTGTTTTCATCTGTGAAATACCAGGGTATGCCATCCCTGCTATATAACCAATTATTATTTCCCACTACTGTAGCCTCACAGGATCAGTAGGAACTTGGTAAGCCAATACTTGTATATGTTCCATTGATTCAATGTGTTTAACTAGTGGGGGCCAACAATATGATTTTGGCTATTGTTGGTAGCTTTGGCTGCCTTTATTGTGGTGGTGGTAAATATGTATGTATGCTTTTATAAGTTTTTAGAGAGAGAATTGTATAGTTATGAAATAGATTTTGTTTGTCTTGTTGACTGTTCGAAAAAACCCATGGGCAACAATTCACACACATTTCATTTATTCAGGTAAGGCTATTATTATGTTCCTTCATGTGGACTCCAACTTATGGTGATCCAATCATAGTGAGGTTTTTGGCAGTATTTGTTCAGAGGGAGTTTGCCATTGCCTTCCTCTTCTAACCTAAGATCATCTAGTGGGTTTCCATAGCTAAGCACGGATTCACACTCTGATCTCCCAGAGTCTTAGTCCAACACTACAATTACTGCAAACTGATTTCAAAGTGCAAAAGCAATTTGCACTCAGGTTGCTTAGCAGGAAAGAGGAAGGATGGGATCTTGCCTTTCTCACTAGGCTTCAGCAAAAGCAAACTACTGCAGCTTCCCCTAGCTGCAGTCTAAGCACTGGAAATAGCACTTCAAAATTTAATGTGACTGTACAATATTGTGAGAGCTAGTGTGGTATTGTGGTCTGAGTGTTGGATTAAAACTTTGGGAGACCAGGATTCCAGTCCCTACTCAGACATGGAAACAACTGGTTCTGTGTTCATTGCAATTAAACAAAAAAAGTCTGCATAGCCTCCAACTGTCCCAATTTGGCAGGGACAGTCCTAATTAACCCTCCATCATTTACCTTTTTCAACTGCTTTGAAAAGGTCTCAGTTTCTCTCTCTCCCTCCTCCCCCTCCCCCTCCCCCTCCTCTCACATTCCCTTTTTGCCCTCAGCTTACTTTAGTTACTGCAAAGGGATTTCAAAGTGAAAAAGTAGTTTGCACTCAACTCAGCAGAGGGAGAGTAGAGAAGGGTAGAATCTTACCCTTCACAGTAGGCTCGGACAAAAACTAACTGCTGCAGCCTCTTCTAACCTGTGTGTTCCTCCCCCTTAAAACTTCTATCATCTTGACCATACTCTGACGTTGCTTGGCCTCAGGTCTCCGAGTTTTAATCTGTGAAATGTTATACAGTATGCATCTCATATGCATATAGCCAAAACGAAGTGGCAAATGGACTGAAATAATCCCACATTAGAGCATACACTTGGGGTTTTTTGTGTGTGGTTTTTTTTTTGGCAGGGGGGATTCTGTTTCTAGTAATGAGAAAGCTGTAGGGATGCTGGATAGAGAAGAGAGAAAACTGCTTGCATTTTGGGGGGAAAATTTCATTTTCATTCCATGGGGTAGAATAAGCTATAAGAAGAAATAACGGCATGGAATGCATTTGTTGTTGTTATTTGCCATCATGTCGAGGGAAGGTGGATGATGGGACTTAGGCAGACCGCACTAAATCCTCCCTCATATCGCTGTGCTCTGACCAACATGGCTCAGAGGCAAGCAAAACAAACATACAGCAGAGTTTAAAAACACAGTCATAAGAAGCGTAGGCAGCAGAGTGTAATATGCAGTACTGCTCTGACCCCAAAAACTACCCGCTAAGAACACTAGCACACAGTGTTGTCATCCAAAAATATATCTGGAGGCTTTTTATTCTTCAGTTCCAATATATACATCTGTACAGGATTTGCAGATCCTCCAACAAAGGTTCAGCATTCCATCATCACATCAGATTGAGGTATGCTCGGAGCTCCGGCAAGAGTCAGGGAGATGGAGAAAGAACCTGTCAGAGCCCACCTCTTTATATACACAGGGACTAGCTGATGTAACCCCAGCCAGGATTTCATGTCACCATGGCTGATGAAACCCCTTGCCCAGGTTTCATATCACTATGACTCAGCCTTATTGTCCCATGGGGATTACCTCATGACTTGCACAGTCATTCCCCAAGTGCTCTCCACATGCACATCAAAAGAATTTTAATTGGAACAGAGGTCACAGCAATCCTTTTCCAACAATGTTGACTTCAGCTTATGTCAACCATATGAAAATGGACCTTCTAGATCCCAGGTCATGAACTGCCCTGTTCAGGAGTTGCAGGCTCAGGACCCTTGGCTTTCTTCATTAAATCTATCCACTGGTAGTGTGGTCTTCCTCTGCTTTACTGAGCATTATCATCTTTTCCAATGAGTCCTGTCATCTTATAGTATGTCCAAAGTGTGACAGATATTTCCAAAGTACGACGATGTATGACAAAGTACAACAGCCTCAGTTTAGTCATCTTTCCTTCTCCTGAGAGTTCAGGCTTGATTTGCTCTGAGTCCCATTCATTTATCTTTTTAGCAGTCTGTGGTATTAGTAGTACTCTTCTCCAGCACCACATTTCAGATGATTTTATTTTCTTCCTGTTAGCATAGCATGGTTCTATTTACATTCAGAACCTCCAGATTTCAACCATGCCATTGTTAACCTCTGAATCAAATAGTGTTTTTTTTTAAACCTCTTTGCTCTTTTTCTTGCCCTAGAGGCAGAAAATCTCCATTTACTCCCCCCGCGCCACTGCCACCCATAGGCACTAGATAGGAAATAAGATAAAAATCACAATGCTTTATAGCAGTCCTTTCAACATGTTTTCAGGCAAATTGCAAAAAACATAAGAGCATGAAGAAGATTAAGACCCTGCAAGGACAAAGTTTAAACAGTGCAGACCTTCCTTTCTGAGCACATTTTAAATGGATTATCTGGGACAAGTGGGGATGTTTATAAACCACTACTAGAGCTTGGCAATGTCACTTTTTGGACTATGACTCCCAGAATCCCCAGTGGCTATTCTCTCTGGTGGGTTCTAGTCCAAAAAGTAACATTGTCAAGCTCTGTCACTTGATCCACTGTGCTGTGCCAGTGGCTTGATGACATGACTATTTTTAGTTTGTCTTTCTACCCCTGCAAGTAGGTAGCAGGAAGATTATCTGGCCCTGGAAGAGCTACGCAGAATACTAGGTGAGGCTTGGCTTGTTAAGTAACAAACTGTGGTAGGCAATATAATTTAGTTAATCATGTCAGTTCAGCCCTTGCTCCATGCCAATCCAAATCTGGCTTTTGGCATACCACTTCTGACCCATACACAGGGTAGTCTTTGATGATGTGTCCAAAGCTGGATCTGGATGGCACATACACACCACTGGCAACAAACAGGAGAGAAACAACTAGAAATCAGCAAAACCTAGGCCTTCCTTCTGTGCTTTACACACTGAAGCACTTGTGCAGCTGGACAACTTTAAAAAGGAGGTTTGTTCAAACCATGCCTCAAAACCCTTCAGGATTAAAATATTCAAGGTTGTCCCTTATTATCAGGGGATGGAGTCCCTATGTACACACAGGAGGTAGAGGAAGTAACCCTGCAAGATGGCAAACAGGGAAGGCGAAAGCAGGCTATTTCTCCTAGAAAAAGGACTGATTCTGAAGAAGTTGGACAAGCTTCCCTGCAAACCTATACACATTTAGTCATTTAACATTATTTTTAGATGAGCTGTAAGCCTACAATCTTTATGTTCCAGTGAACAGAATGGGATGTACTTCTGAAAAAAAAAATGCATACAATTGTGTTGTGTTTGTACTGATGAATATGCATCCCATCCTATTTGGGCAGTTTGTATTCCATTCCCTGGCCATTCTACAGACAAAGCTGATATTTAATGTAGAACCAGAGCTTGGAAAAAACTGCTTTTTGGCTATACCTTCCAGAATCCCCTAGGAATTCTGACCATTGTATTCTAAAAGAGTAACATCCAAATCCAGTGCATGGTTAAAGTGATGGAAGAGGTTCAAAGGTAGCTGTCTGTACTGTTTGAGTTTCATTCTCCACCTAGATGCATGGATATGTTCAGAAATTTGGGCACCACAGAAGGGAATTTCCAATTCACCTTAAAGGAATGTTAATTTCACAGTCTCTTGGGACTGTTGAAACGCTGATATTGCTAAAGTGTTGAGCCAAAAAGGGGAGAAAAATCTAATGTGTGTCATTGACAATGCAATTATAAAGGACAGCTGTGTGCACCTGAGTTTTTGACCCTAAAGAGCCTTGCAAAATGAAATGCCACAAAACCAGAAGCATCCCATGACAGCTTAATGGAACAGAGGCAAACAAAAGCTACATGTGATGGATTTTGAATTGCTGCTTCAAATGGAGCATTACAGGACATTGCTCCAATTAATGAGCACTTTGGTTCATTGGCAGCAACTAAAATGACTTTCAAGAGGATATTTACTTAGGGTCAAAAAATTATCTTGCTAACACGTAGCTTGAGTAAATGGTCTGTATGATGGGAGGAAAGATGAGTGATGTGAAGGAATGCTATCATCTGGACAGACTACTACATGCAAGGTATTGAAGGCACATATCATCCAAAAGTAGTTTTATGATTATTTAGTAATTTTATGGATTCCAAAAGAGAATGAAATCGTTGGAAACAAAACTCTTCTTTAGGTACCATTTCATGCAGCACTTTGGATGGGGGTGACACCATATCCAAAGCGCTCCTGACTGAGTGCCACAAAGAACAGAATATTGCTTATTCTGATTGAATTATAAATATGCTCTTAAACAGAAAACCAACTCATGTAGGGTATGGATAGGACCAAAAAAAATCCACCTAACATTTAACGGCAGGCATGGAGTGACATTTTAATTTCTGAAATGTAACCTGCATTTTATTGGGTTAGTATTTGGGTTCCTTTGCTTACTGTCCTGAGCAATTGTGAAAATTCACAAGAGGAATTCAGCTGAATATAGGCCCTGTTCAAACATTCAAACAGCAGTCAGTGAACTCAGTTAAGAAAGTAACAGATAGATAGATTCAACTGATAGATGCTCATTAGAACATCTGCAAGAATCATCCATATGTTCAAAAGAAGCAGGACTGCCAATTATGCGGAAAAAGAGTTCTAGACGTACAGCTGTACATGTGGAGACTCCCTATAACTCTTCTAATGCCTACGCTCCAACATTTCAAAGTTGAAAATCAGAACAAATGCAGCCAAACATCTGAGTGAGGTTAAGATTGCAAATATTATTAAGGATGAAGGACACTGTCACAACTATGATACATGTATTTTATATACATGCACAGTATACTGATCTATGTGGTGCCATCTCTGTTTTTGTGCATGTTCTTTGTGTTACTGACATGCTGAATCATTGCATAAGGCATGCATAGTGCTAATCTCATGTTGATCTCATAATCTATGACAGTGGTTCTCAACCTGTGGGTCCCCAGATGTTTTTGGACTTCAGCTCCCAGAAGCCCTGAGCATTGACCATAGTGGCTGGGGCTTCTGGGAGCTCAAGTCCACAAACATCTGGGGACCCACAGGTTGAGAACCACTGATCTATGAGGATACACCCAGGTGGCAAAATAGTTATTGGACAAAAAAGGTGATCACGCAATTACCTCTGAGATGTGTTCTTTAGTTACTTTTCCTGGAACTGGTGTGCTCCTCATTTGGGTGGACTTGCATGTTGGCAGTAAACCTCATTTTGAACTCTGATCAATTTTTTATGATTGGATCTGCATTTGCAAAACCCCCCCATAAATATTTTATTGTGGGCTTACAAACTCTAGCTTGTTTAAACCATTGCTTGTTGTTGTCAGAGAGAATGGATATTGAGGTATTATCACTGGAGTGAAAGGCCTGTTAGGGCCTTTACTCCACCAGCAGCAGAAGTGCTTGTTTTAGGATGATGGATTTAAAGAACAGGCAGAAAATAAGTTTAGATTCATCAACAGGAGGAATACTTATTAAAGAACTACACTCTTGGATAGAAGCAGCCTGATTTTTCCTAAACTAATATAAAAGAGAAAAGGATGGGAGAGAGACACACTGCAGCATGGCCTTTCATATCAAAAAGCAGATGGAAAGAGAGGAAACACAAAGCAGAGGGTTTGATCTGGGTCCTTTTCTTTACAATAGAGGGCAGTCAGTTGACTGTCTGAACCAGACAAGTTATCTTCCCATAACACTTTTGGGATAGATGGCTGAAAGAGGAAGCAAAAACAAGCAGGAAAGGAAGACAAAGATCCCAATCCATCTTTGTCTAAGCTATCTTATACCTATTGGATAAGAGAGCAGCAAGAACAGGTGCAGAAACTGCCCTCTCTTCCAACAGTTGTTACATTGAAAGTCAGAACTTAGCTGGTTCCCACAGATATCCACTTTGAAACAGGAACTATCAAGAAGTGCAGGACAGAAACAAATCAGATGTGCAGAGAGCAAACTTCCAACATCAAGCTGCCTTAAGTCCTGATTTTGGGGAAAAGGAGGAATATAAATAAAAATAACAACAGATGATTTTTGTTTTGGTTGTCAATAGGACAATTTGTGGCTAAAATAATAAACCTTGGGTAACATAAGCCATGGCTTCTCTGCTAGGTTCTGTGCCTGGAAATGCTGCAAGCACTGGTTTGTACAGTTTTAACTCTGGAAATATTTTATGTATAGTAAGGCAGTAGACAACCAGTGTAGTGTAGTGGTTTGAACATTGGACTATAACTCTGGAGACCACTGGGTCACACACACTCAGCCCGAGAAAATCTCATGATAGGTATGCTTTAACATCACCATAAATTGGAGATGACTTGAAGATATACAACAACAACAACAACAACAACAACAACAACAACAAAGTAGGGCAGTACTTAACATGCAGGAGCATGAAACTTCCTTCATTTATTCCAAGTGAAATGAAAGGTCATATTGTGCACAAAGAGCATCTGGTATGCCTTTTCCTCATTTGGAAAGCAAACAACAGAGTTTTCAGCCTTCATGGAAAACAAAAGATGTAAGCTTGTTGTATCATCTCTTAAAAGTTAGAGTGCCTCTCAAAAGCTGGAGCTTGTTGTTGCATTAAATTTGCATGTACTGAATTGTAGCATTTGGCTTTCCATAGAGAACTAACTGGTTGTGAACTTCCCTACTTTTGGCTGAGCTTTGATACTGTTTCTTGAATGCACTGAGATATATCCCAAGCTAGGGTAATCCTGTGACAAACAAAAATGAGTCACTCTGATATTGTTGTTCTAAGCTGATTCAACATGATTTTTTTCCTACCAGACTTATATATCCAGATAAGAAAGGGTAGCTCCTTCTCTATATTTACATTTCTGGGCCATCCTATTTTTTAAAAAAGTTTGGTATTAATTACAATTCAGATCTTTTCTCTCAAAAATGGGAAGCATGTGAATTTTAATTAGGCAGAACATCTACTTAACAGGAAATGAAAATTTAAAGACTACTTTAATTGAGGTTCTGTTAGAACTTGAAATACTGTAATGAACAAAACCAAAACAAATGCGAGAACAGTAAGCAGAGGCAGACATATCTTCTGTCAGCTCAGTTTGACAGAGATTGAAGTTACTGCTATATCTTAGGCAAATAATATATGACAATCCACAGCAGTGAAAGCTGATGCAAAAAGAAGGTTTCCTCCGTCTTTCTTCAATATTGATTTTTGACTGAATGGTCATACTATCTCATTGGTTGCTTTCCTGCTTCTAACACTCCTTAATATAAAAATATGAAATATTTTTTCCAGCCCTATGATTTTCCTATACTCTTATCATGTACCATGTCATCAATAGTTTGAACTATTGATAATAAATATTGTGCTGGTATCAACTCTCCTGACAAAAGAATCAAATTGAGACATATCATTGCAGAAGCAACACCTGGGCAGGGTGATAGGGTGGGCAGAAGACACATACCAGGTTGAACTTGGTCATAACCTTTATTAGCTACTGCTTACATAAATTTGTAATGGAGTAGGGGCTGGATCAAACCACTGGGCAGCTTGACTGCTGGTACACTGTTGGAATTATGGGGTCCATTACATCATGTTCTGATCACAGGGAGCCTCCTACTATGTGGGGGTGAGAGGCAGGTGGGGACAGGCCCTAATGTAAGCTGCACCTCATGAGGACTCCTTTTTTCAAAGCAGGTTGCCATACCTGAAGTGTCTCCAAAAGGGATCTGGCATAATTCATCCACTTCTCCAGCTGGTAAAGGCAGCAAAGCAAAACAGAGATGTAACTATTTACTCCTATGTTGGTATGGAGAAAGCAAAGCTTTCCCTATACCAAGGCTAAAATTCCTTCCTGGCCCATTGCTCTATATCAGTGGTTCCCAACCTGTGGGTCCCCAGATGTTTTTGGACTTCAGCTCCCAGAAGCTCTGAGCATTGACCATAGTGGCTGGGGCTTCTGGGAGCTGAAGTCCACGAACATCTGGGGACCCACAAGTTGAGAACCACTGCTCTATATGTTGTACATCCTCAGCAAGAACTGTGGGAGTATAAAGAAAGTGGTGGGTGAGAAAGTCGGAGCTCCTCCTCTGATGAAGACAGTGCAACATCCATGGCCAAAACCATGTGGGAGGCTTCTTTAAATGCCACAGGTAGGTATGCCTTCCAGGTCTACTCCAGAGATCTTGCCCTTGGAGTCAATCAATATGACTCAATTGGTCCAGGTTTCCTCTCAGACTGCTGAGGGGTCTCATCATCATCCAGGCTGCAAGAAGCTAGGTAAGGGCCACTCCGCTTATTCATCTCTTCTGACATAATTAGGGTACACAGCCAACAGACAGTGGTAGTAAATGTGACAACTACTATCATACAATGGTTGGATACCTGAGATATAGAAAGTAAAGAGTTTTTTCGTTTGTTTGTTTCATTTAGTGACAAGAGGAAGAAATGACATATTTCACACAATCTAATTGTTGGCAGGTCTTACAAGTTTCTTCCCTGGGAAACAATATTTGCTCTTTCTAAATAATGGTAGTAATTTGTCAAAAAAAGAAAAGAAGAGAGGTTGTGTGTGCTACAGGGACTGTCTTACTATCTGGGAAAGCAGGACAAATTACCTATTTGCAATAGCAAAATGAGATTTTGTGAACTGAATTCTAGACAGATTTAAACAGGGAGCATTTCATAGATATGGACAGATATGGAAATTAGAAATAGGGCAGCTGGGTAGTTATTAAAACTTTCTAACAGGTAATCTGTCATGAAGCTTTTAGAAATAGATGGCATTTGTGAAGTATTTCTCTTTTCACTCAATATAGACTGTTATTTTTCTAAAAAGGTACAATCTGGCCAAGTGCTGCATGAATTGAAATGAATCATATTGACGTTGCCTCATGCTTTTTTGTGCTGTCATAGAGAATCAGAAGTTTACTGTGTCAAGGCCAGTAGTAGTTGGGAAAACTTATTGTCTCCCAGAATCCCCCAGCCAGCCATCACTTCCATGCTTTTGGGAGGGATTCTGGGAGTTGTAGTCCAGAAAATAACTTTCCCAAGCTCTGGTCATGGTGAGGCCAAACACATTTGAAGGAATGGTTGTGTTGAAAGGGGCAGGTAACTGATGGGGTTGACAGCTTAATTGGTATCCTACTGACCACCAGTAACTGTGCCCTGTGTTTCACTTTTGAACACTGAAATGAAAATTCCCATTAGCTCCTTGGTGGCTGCTCCTAGGCTCTGGAATTATTGCTTACAGGAAGATAAACTGGTTCCTTCTCTGTTTCGGCATTTGGCAATTATCTGATTATTCAGAAGAACTTTTAATGGGGTATATGTGCTGTATTTTTATTCTTGTTGTTATGAATGTAAATATTTTATTTAAAATTAACGATGTTTTACATCCTTTAATTGATTTTAAACTTTTAATTATTAGCCTTTAAACTGTACTTTGTATTAACATATGTTGTTAGCCAGCTTGGGTCCCATGTCAGAAGAAAGGTAGGAAATACATTTTTAAAAGATAAATAAATACAACAATTGTGCTTGATGCCCAGGCCCATGGGATAACCCATCTCCTCAGCACACAAATAGGCAAGGTAGTGGCTGAGCTTTGATGATATGCTTACACTTTGCTAAGAAGTTTGTCACAGCAGGTAGACTTCATGAGGAGAAAAGATTCAGCCATCAATTTGCACAGTAAAGAGATCTGTGAGCTCCTTGGCTCATACACCTATGGGAATCTGGATTTACCAAGGGGATGGCAAGAAAAACTCCTTGGCAGAAGGAATAAGAAGAAGCAAAAAGGGGAACATTCAAACAGTCATCATCATTGGAGGTCACTGAGCATGAGCCCTATCAGCAATCTCAATCCTGTAGCTGCAATAGATGATGACAGGAGAAATAGAAGACAAATGAGAAATATAAAGAGGCCCACCAGGAAGCCAAGAGGCCAGGGACTAGGCTGTGTCCAGCATTTAGCTTTGTTCTCCACCAGTTGATCCATCCTTGTTATTCATGTTTCTTAGGCAAGGTTACTCCTGAAAAGTAAAACTGTGGCAAAAGAGTCCTTGTTGCCTGAGGTGAGCAAACTTGTCATGCTGCCATCATTTCTGATCAACAGGTTTTGTAGATTTGTATAATGGTTCAAAAACCTGAAAAGAAAGACATGTTTTCTGGAGACAACAATAAGACAAAAGAAGTAACAAAAAACATTACTGAAAATGGTGATGCCTTGCCATATCCTTTCCAGTTCTCAGCATCTCTAGCTCGAAATATTCTTTACATAAAATGTGAAAATATAAAATCTATTAAATCATATGGTGATGATGTGGGTACTTTCAATTAGGACTTTGGGGAGTGGTGGTGGTTGAACAAACATGCCTTTTTGCTAGGAATATGAATATATGATTCACATTCATTTTGAGAACATTGAAAATGAAGTCTGAGAGATTTCCAAACAGAATGTGCAATCCACTGTAGAGCCACATTCACTAACGTCATTCATGGCTGGACAGACATTAAAAAGCCATAAAATACATGACCGATTTATATCCCTAGACCATCTGTCACATATTCAGGTAAAGTTTAGTCTTCCTCCAAGATAATTAGATTTTCAGGCAGCATAACCTTTCTGAAGAGGTGTTGCAATATTAATTGATGTGCACTAATTAACCCTGAGGAGAAGCCAATACTTTTTTTTTGTTTGCACACGCCAGCAATTTTTCCCCATCCTTCCATGAAGAATATCTAAAAGGGAAAAGCAGTATTCTCATACAGCTTCATGATTATACAGCTATTCCTGTTTAATGAAACTAAAATTTAAAACACATCTTTAACTTAGTATTCCAAGTTCTTTCACATATGCTGATTGAAAAGTTGGCAGGGGAACACCCTGATTATGTGTCTTTAATGCATGTTAATGTGTGTGAAATGATAAAAGAATATGCTTTGTAAAGGTTAATAAGATGTCACAGCTCCCCTAATGTTACCTTTAGATCAGAGGCTGGCAACATGTGGTCTGCAAGCTGCATGCATCTCTTGTTTGCTTTTTTGTGGTTCTACTGTTGCTGAATTGACCACTGGTACAAGCTGTGGCAACGAAATCACACTGCTCTAGCTTCTCAGTAGTGCTGTTGTTTCATTTGTTCAGTAGCAGAAACTTCTTTAAAGCTTCCTTCAGTGACAGAAACATTACCAAGCTTTGCTTGTGGTTTTGTACCATGAGAGAACAGTTTATCTGTCTCCTGCATCCCAGAGCCACTAAAACTGTGCAAGAGGAAGGATATGTTCCCCTATTTTGTTTTTGTGCGAGTGTTAAGGGGGTGGGGCAAAATGGCTCAGCAACACTACAAAGCTACCCCTGTGTTAGAAATATTTTGGTGTCTTCCTGAGCTGCTCAACCATATGTGGTGCTCTAGGCCCAATGGGGTGGCCCACTGTAGCAAGATCAGTCAAGAAATAAGCGTCCTGAGATAAAAGAAAGGGTGCTAATCACCACTATGAGCCTACACTAAATCATATGGCTGTAAATCCCAAAAGCATTACTCCCCCTGCCTTGCAATAAAAATACAATAATAAAAATTGAAGGAAATATTGATTTATTGCCATTTCAAACATGCAAAAATCCTATGACCAGATGAGCAAATCTATCAGTTTACTTTCTCTCACATTCAAATGATTAAAATTTCCAGTTCAGCAGCTCTGTAACATTGTAATAGTCACTTAACTTATTTTGCATATATTTAATTACAGTATATTACTTTACTGTTTACATTTAAATACATACAGACCAATCTACTGTATAAAAGTCAATGTTTGTCTATTCGTCTGCATCAGGCAGGTGAAGACCTCATACGATTGGCTGTGTGAGGCGTGAAGACCTCATAGGATTGGCTGGCTGTGAAGATTCTATGGAATCCTGGGGTTGGCAGTTCAAGGAGGGGCCTTTAGAGTTCTCAGCCAGAGAGCTCTTGGGCCTCAGGCCGGTTGCTATGGAGATGAGGCCTACCATCAATAAGGATGCCAGAAAACTTTTAAGAGGCATATGTGAGAAAAATTAAACTGACATACACAATATATTTACAAGGTCTTCTTTTCTCACACAGCAGATTGTATGGGTTCCATATGTGAGGAATTTTAAAGCTGAAATTCAAAACAAAAAATGCTTCCAGAAAAACTTAAAGCTGTTGCACAAATTCAACAGAAAGCAAAAAAATAAAAAACCACTTCATCAATGTCGCCAGAGAACACAGATTGGATTGGGGACTATGGGGAAAAGTTACAGGTGCTGGAAGGCCTGACAGCAAGGAGGAGAGCAGTGTATTTCCCTCAAGAACCCGAACTGTGTATGTAAATAACGCTAAATACAGAATGCATTGGGAAATATGGGGAAAAGTTACAGGTACTGGAGGAGAGAGTTGGGTGAGTTCTTAAGAGGTTAATAAAATCCTCAGCAATGCTGGGTAAATACACTAGTAGAAAATAATAAATTATGCATCTCATAGAGTTCGTTCTACCATGTGAAATGTTATGTCACAATAGATTAGTTAGTACCAGAAAAATAAGTTGTAATTAAGGTCATGAAGCCTTAGAAATGTTTGTCTCCTTTCCAGTGTGAGATAAGTAAACAAACGGAACAAGAATTGAGAACCTTATTTATACATGATTTTGTTTATATATATATCCAACCAAAGTCAAACAGTTTTAAGGAAATGTGTACTGTATATGCTAATGGCTACATATATTTGGTGGTCTCAGCTGGAGCAGCTTACTGAATCCATACGACTTACCTAAATGTCGACAAGTTTCTGACCATTTCCTCACTACACTCTTATAGCGCGATTATTCCACTTTCAACATCCTATGGAATTCTGGGGTTTGCAATTTTGGGAGGAGCTGACTGGCCCCTCCTGAAACTGCAAGGCCCGGGATTCCATAAGATGTTGAAAGTGGAATAATCACACTATAAGAGTGTAGTGCGGAAATGGCCTCTGTCTCACTTCCTTGCTATTAGTTCTCTTTTCCTCCTTCTTTCTGAGGATATCTGTCTTCACATTTGTTCAGCCATCTAACCATGCATTCATCTGTTCAATGTTTCAGTTTTAAATGGTGGCCTGCTAAGGAGGAAATGTTTTCTTTGTTTTAACACATTGGAGGTCTAATGAGAAATCTGCTTTACCATATGTGACATACTAGGATTCCTGATGGCTCCTAAATCATTTGCTGTTTTTATGGCTATTTTATGAATGTGATAATTCTTTTTAAATGGAACTTCTTTAGTCAATGGCTTTACTACATATGTACATGAACTTGTTGTGTATACAGTTAATATTAATATTTCTTGGAGAAGACCTGTATACCTCATTCTCTGGCACTGAGTCTGAATTCATGTGCCAGTGATAAAAGCTGATGTGTGGTTGGAAAGCCTTGTTTTTTGCTGAAGTGACCAATTATTGGCTGCTCTTCAGAAAACAGCAATAGCCTTGATAGCTCCTTGCCCTGATTAGAGGTAGCAGCTGCTTCCTCTTGCTCATTTAGTCCAGCTTTTAAAAGCAGCCTTTTATTCATTCTGGTTAGGCTAATTGGACTCCTTCCATGTTATGGATAAAAACAACAAAGGGTTGGATCAAGATTTACTGTGAGCAGCAGAACTCTGCTCATAGGGTGTTCTGATGGAGTGGAGCAGAGGAGGATGTGATTTCCACTGATCCATCTTTCCAACCACTTCCATCTGTCTGAAAAGCTGCTCTGGTGCATTGGAGAATATTCCAGAGTAGTATGTGTGTCCCTGTGCGGGATGGTGCATTTCAGTCTCCTCTCTGAAAGGCAGGAGCTATTGTCTTTCTACAAGGGTATAGTTAGATCCAGCTCAAATAATCTTTCAACATCTTAAAGACAAATAAATGTATTGGGGCAGACTTTTATAGGCAAGATCTTTCTTCATCAAATGTACATGCCATCAGCCAGACATCCAAACAAGTAAAATACAGCCTATGAAAACTCACAGCATAGTAACTCTGTTAGGGCCAAACAATTGATCAAATAGGAACTTATCTACCCTCTGTCCTTTTTAAAAAATAAGTTCAAAAGCCACATTGCGGTGGGAAGGGTATAGTGGTGAAGAAAATATGTTTGGATGTATAGAGAAAGGGTGGCTAATCCTTTCTTGTACCATTTCCCTAGTCAATATCAACCCTGGAAGTTATTAGCCCTTTTCAGAATAAAATGCAAGTACATCTCCTAGTATGGTTATGTACTTCCCACTAGCTTGAGCAGTGAGAAATTCTGCTGCAATGCTTTCTAAGGGTTGTCTTCTAGTAATGTCATGGTACCTTTGTAATATCTGGGTATACGTAAGTTCGGTATAGGAGTCGTGTCTCATCTGGAGGAGGGCTCCTCAGATGTGTAAGGGAAAGGGAAAGCCAAGGTAGCATGCTCCAGGTATAGCCAGAGAAGGCTGGCCGTTCCAGGATGGCCCTGGGAAAAACTGAGCTTGGTCTATCCTATGCAGCATCTGCAGATAGGACGAAAACACAGAGGCACTTCACCCAGTAGAGCACTGTAAATACAGGCCCTTTCCACATGGGCATATTGCCCACGCTAGGGCAACCTCTCCAGGAGGTCTTCTTCACCTCAGGGTGTGCTAGTGCAGTTGGAAAAAGTGAGGCTCTACACCTCAAACTGCTCACGCACAGCCGTGGGGGTGGCGCTGAGAGTTTTATAAAAACCACCTTCCCAAGTGGTTTTTATGAAACTCACCCGTGCTGCTCCGTGGCAGCCCCCGGTGAAGAACTGCAGAGACACGGTAGCGCGTCCCTGCAGATCTGCCCGGGGGCGGGCTTCCGGCTGGCGCGCTGCCCTGATTGGTAGAGTGCTGCCGGAAGCCACTGGCCACCATTTTGGGTGCCACCGAACGCTGCCAAGCGCCGCTGAAATTCAGCGGCGTATAGAGTGGCGAAACCTCGCTCCCCACAGGGACAGAGCAACCCGCTCTCAGGTAAGCTCTGCCCCTGTGTGCGCCGCCCCGTTTCGCCCCCCCCCGTGAGGAAAGGGCCTAAAATGCTGGTTGCAAAGGGACAGGAAATATCTTGATCCATTTTGAAAGCCTAATTAGTCTAATTAGCTCAGTGGAGGCTGCTCCATTACTGCAAACATTGCTCCATTGATCCAATTTCCCATATAAAATCGATCTCTTTTTTGGTCCAGTTTTATTTACAGAACACTTAAAAATCAGTCTTCTAACTTTAAAAAGCACCTTTCTAACTTTTAGTATTATTAAGTCTTTTATATATGTAAGAAGGCTTTTTGTTTAGTTCACACTCCTATTGAACTTTCTGCTTTCAAAATATGATCTTGAAAGTCTTAAAAATAACTCTTAACATTAGGTTTATTAGTATGGAAATCAGGAAACTCACTGAGGTAAGGATGTCACTGCTGAATCAAAGATCTCTATTAGCTCAAAGAATTCTCAAGATATTATAAAAAGTACTTAAGAAAGTGAGATGCAGGCTTAGTGTACTTTTAAAGGTATGAGCTTTACAATGTTATGAGCTTGATAGAATTTTCCTTTGGTCCTCCACCATTTTGCTTGCATTCAACTCCTATGGTCCCTGCAAGCATAACGTGGATCCCAAACCCATCTTGGGTGGTCTCTATGCTATTGCCTTGTCCAGGGAGAGAATCACTAGCTGGAATTTGCCCCTTGTGATGTTGCCTCTGCAACTTTCACACTCATGGGACTTTTTGTGGAGGGCTCTTAGTCCACCATGATCTCACCCAGAAATCCAAAGATGGCTATTTTCCACTCTGGAAACTCTTAGTCAGCATCTCATTGACTCATTGGGTCTTCTAATGATGCTGTTGAATGGCATGTGCCATCCAAGATTTGATCATGGATAAATGCTGTGGCCTGGAAATGTACATTGTGACTGCATCCATTAATTGACATGTTGACTTGGAAACTTTATTTGTAATAGGATCAATGCAGGATCTTGCTCAGTTTTGATGAGTATCTATCAATTTAGCTTTAGGATGTGCCCATGATACTTGGAGAAATGAAGCTCGGTATGTTCATACTTTTATCTCTGACCCATCTTGGTTTATTAAAGCTGCCAAGCAGGTTAAGTAGGGAGTATGTCTGGATCGCCAACTAAGCAGAGAGTGGCAGTTGCCTAAAATGGCAGATGATAGGTGGTATGGAGGAGCAGCCTTCCATTTACTGTTCCTTTCTGTTGGATGGCCAATCTGTCTGTTACATGCAGATCTTCTCAATTATTCTCCTTAAACCAATATATAGTCCTCAGGTGAGGTGGTTTTTATTGCTCATTATCAGTGCGTTATGTAAGATTCCACTGCCAATCTGGGTGACTTCCATAAATGGAATTAGAGTGGTACATAGGACTCCCAGGTGTCTCATTTTCTATGTGACGTGCTGTATTTCAGGTTCTAAAGTTTCATTCTGTGGCAGGGTGAAACTGCATACCTCAGATCCTGCATCTGAGACTAGGCACTAGCTGCATTCCCATCAGAACAATCCCTAAGCATTTAGTATGTATGCAATAACCAGCTCATACATATCAAATTCTAGGGGTCCATTTGCTGGGATCATGACTAGCATGGTGCTCCTCTTCTGCCTCTCAGTCCAACTGGACTGATGCCAAGCAGTAGAGTAAAATGTTCATTTCATGATGGTTGGCCTGCCATCATGAGATTTCCATGGGTTTTCATGTTCCTGCAAAATTTGAAATTTCATAGGAGCTTAGAGCTCTGAGACGTCACAAGAGGCCCATCTCTCATGAGGTTTGAGGAGGCCTTGTATAACTTGCTTCACATATCCTATATTAATTTTGAGAAAACCTGGAATCACTATGGGTGCTATTTTGATCTTTGCCTCAGGCAATAAAATGTTTTAGGCTGGACCTGGTGTGAAGCCCTGGTATGGAAAAAAATTGATGTCCCTTTCAGAGTGGGCTTTGTTGTGTAATAGGGGTAGCAGTAGGATTTCTTCTGAAGAAACAGTCCACTGAACATTAACTTTGCTTCCCTTGAGGATTATAAGAATTCTTTAATATCATTCTTGGATATCTTAGTTCTGGCTTTCAGTATTTTCCCAGTTCTTTTGCATCAATTTATGGAACAGGATTGTGAGAGCTTTTGCCTATCTCATTGCTCAGGCACTGGAGAAAAAGGGATGGGAGAGAAATCAGAAAACACTTGGTAGGCTCAGCACTCTCATTTGACTCAACCCTCATTGCTGTAGTTGCTAATGGAGACCCAAGTTCATTGACATTGGCAGGACCTGCCTCTTCTGATGCTTAAAACCCATTATTCTGTCAGGCAGCAGATATATATAGTTTATCAAACTATGCTTTAACACACCTGTTACCAGGTGGTAGGGAGTCTGTTATGGGAAGAATATATTTTTTGGTCATGTTGGTGTCTGAAAATGGCTTCCTATATTTGTACAACATCCTGGCGAGGTGAAATAAAACTGCCATGGCAAGCTATTGAGTACTGAGGCACTGAGCAAACATCCAATTTAATCAGTTCCACTGGGACTTTGTGGTTGCTGCTACATCAGTCTCTACTGGTGAACCTGCTGAGCATTTTATGGGGAAATCAGCATGGTTCCCTCTTTTTTTTTATTTTTTGAAATGCAGTTTCTTCTTCCCATTCCTAATAGCAGCCATTGTAGTCCTAAAGACTGATGAAACATGTTTGTATTCCAGGAAGAATTCTGAGCAGAACAATAAGGTTAGCTTTACTACTGTGAACTTGCTGCATCACCTAAAGCTTAAAAAATCTGAGGAAATGTGGGGGAAAGAAGTCCTTTTCTTTCTTTCTTTCTTTCTTTCTTTCTTTCTTTCTTTCTTTCTTTCTTTCTTTCTTTCTTTCTTTCTCTCTCTCTCTCTCTCTCTCTCTCTCTCTCTCTCTCTCTCTCTCTCTCTCTCTCTTTCTTTCTTTCTTTCTTTCTTTCTTTCTTTCTTTCTTTCTCTAAGAGCATAAATATATAGCTGCTTAGTTTTGTAATAAAAAATCTCAAACGAGTTGGCAATAATGAAAACCACTCATATACAATGAAACCAATTAACAATAACAACAACAATAACAACAATACTGGCTGGACAATAAAATACATCATTCTGATTCCTCGGGACAGCTGGAAAGAGGAACAATGAGGAAAATGCATGGACAAACAAATGATTCTTCAGTTGGCACCAATAATGCCCTATACTGTGGCCCTGTTAGATATCAACGGGTAAATTGTTCTACATGGTGAGGGTTTCCTCTGTACCACAACCAAACATTCCTCACTGTGAGGCAGTCCAGTAAGCAGGGTCTCTTTTTCAGAGTGAACTCTATAAAGAAGAATGAAGTTTCTCAGATAAAATGGCCCTTTTATTAAAAGTTTCCCACAAAATTGTGGATTGTCTGTTAAGTGAGTTAAGTGCAACTGCAATGTATTTTCAAGGGATTAGATGGCGAAATCCTGGGGTTTCCAGTTTAGGGAAGTGATTTACACTTCTTAGCCAGAAAGCTCTGGTGACTCATAGTGACAAACCCCAGGATTCTATAAGATTCAGTCATGGCAAGTAAAGTGGAATCATAGTGCAATAATTGCATAGTATGAAGGTCCCCCAGAACAGAATTATGCAGCCAGACTATTCATCAGGTGTGATAATAGGGAGTACACAACTCCCTTGCTGCAACAACTTCACTTTCAATTTCCACTCACAGTTTGTAGTGCTAATCTGCCTATCATGCTGCATATGCTTTGGATCCAGGTTACCTGAGGGGATGTATTCTTTAGAATAAGGCCTTTTCCGCATTTTATATTTAAAATGGGGTGACGCATCCTCCAGCGAGGACGTTTACACTTGAGGGCAAACTGGGTCTGGACTACTTAATGTTTGTCCAGACTTCAGCCCGCTCCGGAATGCCCAGAACTGGTGGTTCCTCGTGCTATTGAAAGACCGATTAAAAGAGGACTTTCAATAGCCCGGCGCGCCCCAGTCCGTCGCTGCCCTAAGTGTAGATTTGCAGGCTCACGCCAGCGCGAGGCTGCAGATCTTCTGGGGAGGGCTTCCAGCTGGCGAGCTTCTCCAGTTGGTGGAGAGCCTCCGCCAACCGGAAGCCTCCATTTTCGTCTCTGGAGAGTGTGTAGCGCGGGCGCGCACTGCTCCAAATCATCGTGGATCATCGGGGGGGGGAGTGTGCCAGTCCGGTGAGTAATGGACTGCCCTGTTTCCCCCTCAAAGTGCGGGAAAGCCCTATGTCTCTCCCAGGCTTTGAGATCTTTGCAGAAGGTCCTTCCCTTGATGCCATCACCATTAGAAGCACATGGGGTGAGGAAGTGATAGACTTTTTCTCTGTCTGCTCCCCAGCACCGAAACTTCTTACCAAGGGATGCTAGGCAGACTCCTTCCTTGTTATCCTTCCACTTGCAGGCAAATACATTTTGTTCAAGTAGGCCTTTGGTTAGGATGGGTTGCTATACAATGTGCCTTCCCCATTAACAACAGTGTGCGTGCGTGCGTGCGTGTGCCTTCAAGTTGCCTGTTGGTGGCCCCATGAATTTCATAGGGTTTTCTTAGGCAAGGAATACTCAGAGGTGATTTTGTGAGTTCTCTCCACTGAAATACAGCCTACAGTACCTGGTATTCATTGGCAGTCTCTTATTCAAGTACTAGACAGGGCTGACTCTGCTTAGTTTCCAAGATCGGCAGGTATTTGGTGCCTTTAGGGTATTTAGATCCCTATTAACAACAATATTGCATGTTTTATTGCGTATTTTATCATGAAGCCCTGCTGCTGTGACATTTGGGAGGTCTGCTATATATAAGGTCACTCTATATGAATCAAACTAACTGTGGTCTCGTTGTCTAGTCATATATTCCATACATTGCTTATATGAATTAAATAAGGCAGGTTTGACTTTTTTGTAATTAGATTGATATTGAATCAGAATGGGAAGGATAAATCAAAACCATTCCAACTTTCAAAAGTAATGCAACAAGTGGTAATAGCATCATCTGCCTTTTTAATTTAATGAGTAACTTATTCATTTTTGATAGTCATTTTTAAAGGACATTTTTGAAGCATCTTGAAAGAAATTTTCAAGTTTTTCTTTATGGTCTCTGTCGTGGACACAAATGTTTCCTGCATCTGCATAGTACCACCTTATATTGCTGAGTAGCTTTTGGAAAGAAGCCCAAATCTGAGCTTATGGCATTCATGCCTACTTGTGTCCAAAAATTATTTCTTTCACTCCTCTTTGTTAACTGCAAGAGTAGCAACTGTCTCTATTGTCATTGATTGCCACCTCAACTGCTAAATAGCTTCCTTTTCCAGACTGTTTCTCTAGTACGTTGACTTTGGTTTCTTTTGATAATTCTTTTGTTTTTCTTTTCAGCTTGGTACATATCAGGTTTTTTTGGTTTCTCTTCTTAGTTGCCTTAAGAGTGGTATAACCCAATCAAGTGATCCTAAACTGTCTTTGCGTACTTCCTCAGGGAATCTTTCCTAAAATAGAGAACTGTAGGGAAATTGGTTTGATCTTCAACACCAATTTGATCAGCTTAAACACAGGTTTCCATGGCTTTTGCCTCCAGATCAGTGCCAGCAATCTCTGTTTCCCAGCCTACTTTAATATCATGTTCTCTGTACTCTTAGTGGGCAGTTTCAGTTTCTTCTACACAGGTGGTGCCTTCCACTTCAATTTCCTGTCCACCATCAACCATTAACAGGCAAGGCCCTTTCTGCAAAGCTTCATAGAAAAGATAGCCCTAAATGTCAGTGTTTTTTCTCTCCATCAGAAAATAGAAGCAGCAGCAAAAGAAAGACAAGAAGTCCATCTGTCTCTTGCTGTTACTTCATTGTGGCAGCTTTCAGTTGTGCCCTTTTCTCTCCCAATGACTGTACTCCTTTTATTTGATGAGAACCCTTTACTCATAGCATTAACTCAATTTGTCATGGTTCCTACTGTGCTCATCTGCAGTACATCCAACTGTACCAACTGTTTTTTGATGTTGGCTTTCCTTCATTTGCAGTCTTTGGTCCCAGTCCTGGAATGCTTTCAAATGGACTAGAGATTTTTTGGATGAAGTTCTCTGTCTTGGTTCTTACTTGGACAAGGAAATCAGAGAGAAGTTGCTTGCCCCTGTTCACTGTTGTTCATCTCACCAGTCACAGAGATATGCTTCCTCAGACTCTCATTCTGTTTGACAGGATTCACCAACCCAAGGAGATTACAGTTATAGGGGACATTTCTTTCATCGTACAAGCCAGAAGTCAATAAAATGTAATACATCTTATCATGAACCTCTTTGGAAAGAGCCTCCAATGTATTATTAATCTCCTGTTATTATTTTCCGTGATATAGTGGCTAGTCTCAGCATTGTACATTTTACAAACACCATTGGGATCTGAACTTTTATTACTGTATACGTATTCTTCCCACTATAGCTATTGAAGTCTATTATCATTGCTTCCTTGGTATCACCCTTGGGCCTTTTCCACATCGGGCGAAGGAATTGCCCCCCGCTGCTACTCACTGGACCTTTCGGCTCCCCGGTCTGGTCCATGGCGCTCTGGAGCAGTGTGTGCTCGTCAATACACACTGCTCCGGTGTCCCAAATGGTGGCTTCCGGTTGGTCGAGGGTCTCGACCAACCACTGAAGCTCGCCAGCGTAAAGTCCACCCCTGGGCAGATCGCAGGCTCGTATTGGTGCGAGCTTGTGAATCTGCATAAGGGAGCAGGCTCGCAGTGGCGCGCTGCGTGCTTTTGAAAGACCGGAAAAATCAGGTCTCCCAAAAGCATTCTGGATGACCACTTGTGGTTGTTCCGGACCGGACTGAGGTGCGGATCTACCTTAAATAGGTCCGACCCAGTCCGGTCTGAGGTGCGGATCTCCTCCTTAGAGGATGGACTGCACCCTTTTGAAAACCCCGTGTGGAAAAGGCCTTGGTCTACCTTTCTCCAATGATATCAGGATCACTGTCACACCCATTTCCCATGATATTGCACTCTCCTGCATCAAATTTTATTGCTCCTTTCGGAAAATATATTAAATACTAAATTCTTTGGTAAATCTCTAGCAGAGATTTCTCTCCTTCCAAGTTTTATGCATGGTATATTGATGATATATTTATTATTTTCTCTCAAAATCTCATTACATTTTTTCCAATTGGATTAATTCACATTACATTTGGTTGTCATACTGATATATGAAAACCCCATTTTTAGATGGCATGGTATGTATTTCTGAAGGATGTGTACAAAATTATATCCTGTCTTCTGCTAGGAATTTCATTCTACATTTCTTCAGTTAGTGTCCGAATGATCTCAAGAAAAACAAAATTCTCAGATGGAATTTTTGGTAACTTAAAACAGTGCTACTCAGAGTCAGAGTCCTTGAGCCATTGGCTTCTGATCCCTGGTGAGTTTCCAGGAAAGAAAGAAAGAGTTTTAACCAATAGCCACAGATAGCGTAATGGTCCCTGGCACTCTGGTAAGAAAAAAATGCCAGTGCCCCACATCATACAGGCTGCAATATACCGACTTAAAAGAAACAACACCACAGAATTCACATGTAAGTTAAATATTGGCCTTTTCCTCCTCACAAGCATTAATTCACAGGGATTTCCCTGGTCAGATTATTTCTGTGTATGAAAGCTTTCCTGATAAGATAAACAAGTAGTCTTTGTTTAAGCTATACCATAGTCCAAAGATGAGTTGTCTATTTTGATCACTGAAGTACAACCATTTGTTGTATAATGTGCTCCTAAAACATTGACATGTAGTACAGGATTGCTCAAGCGTGATAGCACCCCATCAGCTGGCTGCTGTAGGAATTGCAGTTGGTTGGATAAAATGATTCATATTATCATTTTCTACCTGCATAATGGGGCTTTTTATAATGTGGATTCTGTTCACAGAGTTGGCAGAGGAAGAAGCCCTGTAATTCTGTTGAAATTGTAAATATGCTTTAAAATATTTCATAAATTGAAATTCTGATTGCATGATTCATGTTATGATGTGTCCGTGCCTAAACATGTACACTGGGAAAAGTTTGGGATCTCTCAAACTTAGAATTACTGAACAAGTAAGAGCTGTAATTGCAATTTGAAAGCATCTGTTATAGACCATTTCATAACTCAAAATCATTCACTGGAGTTAAGACATTTTGCTCTGGAGCACGTTGGAGTCAGCTTATGTGAATGTGTTTCTTTAAAATAACATTTTATTGAGCAGAGAGGCTTTTTAGGGCCAACAACTCAAACCTATCATACCTATGGATTTAAATGATAGATTGAAATGGTCTTTTTTCCCTATAATTCTTCCAATTTTTCCCCATCTTACCTTCAACCATGGTTATGTATAGTGTCCCCACATCTTGGACCTGAATTTGAAGATTATTTGGTGTTTTATTTTTCTCTGCTTGCTTTACTGTTAGTTGATTGCTTTGCTTTCACTAACCTTTCATTTTATATTATTAGCCTCTGCTCCTGTAAGTCATCTCCAATCTGTCTTGGATTCAATTATTTATAAACTCCCAGAGTGTATGTGCCTACAGCAGCCACATGATATATGCTTCGTGTCATTGATTAGGCCTACCATTATATTAGGCTGAGGTATTTTTTCCCAACAAGAATATGAACTTGTGAAGATTTGTTTCACAGACTGGACTTGTCATTTTTGAGATTCCTTTAGCTACTGATACTTTTGTTTATACTGTGAAATGGCAACACACATCCAACATTGCCATTGTTTTTCAGAGTTTCAGCCTGATTTCAGGATATTACTTAATGAATTGCCTTTCTTCTCTTTCGTATAGGACTTCTAGATGATTATTTATTAACTGGTGACCATTCTGTTTTTGCACGGATACTTTTCCTACTAATTAGCTCCAGCACTACTTACATAATGAACCACATAACTTTTATCACCTCTATCACTGTTACATATTTTGATTGTAGTGTTTTGATTACAGTGTGGAGATTTTTATAACTTTGTCTCTATTTTTTTATATATTTGATTTTGATTTTCCATTTTTACCTTCTGTTTCTGCAGGTTTTTCTTCTTTCTGTTGTCTCATATCAACAGAAGTCAATTTGGAACAGATCTGTGTAGGGGTACTTTTGTTCTCACTCCTTATTTTGTTCTCCAGAGACTCCATCTGTTTTTTGTCAACTGTGGAAAACCTTGTATGAAGATTGCCTGCATCTCTGCCAGTAACATGTCTTGGTAATGAAAGATCCATCAGAGATACCCCAAAGTCTTTATGCTCTTTTGAACACATAGTCTTTAAAGCACTGTTTACAAGGACTGTGTTGCCTCATCTTTTTCTCTCCTACAACATCTGGCAAATAGTTATCAACAATGCCTGGCTTTTGAACTATATAATATAGAACTATAGAAGCTTCTGAGCCACCCATCTTTCTCTGCTAGTTTGAGAAGAAACCAACACTCTCCTGCAAACCCAGACAATTGAAAAGGTTCCCTGGCATGGGCCAGAATCCTGTTTGTGGCACATGCAGACATTACACCTGCATATTTCTTCTTAGGGTCATCGCAGAAGGAGGTATTCAGCACCTTCTTTGTGCAGTGACCCAACAGGCTTGTAACTTAACTTTCTATTGTTTGGTGTATGGGGGTGGTGATGGCCAGATATTGGTTGCCATTGTTCCTGCAGCTGGAGACACGAAGGAGATGATAGCATCCTCCTGGATCTCCCAGGGGTCTTCCAGAGATCTGATGCATTTGACTACAGGAACATAGCCAGCCATTGCTTGGTTATTGCCACCCTGCCCCAGTTGCTAAACAGCCACAGGGGGCACTCCAGAAGCAGAAAGCTCAATTGTACAACGCTATATCTTCTGGAGCTTTGCACTCCACTAGGATAATGCAGGATCCAGTTGTTAGCCCCAGTTAGAGTTGATCTATTGGATCAATTGCTGAGTGCAAACCAGAACTAGTGTAAATCCCATTCTCTCAGTGGGTCTGTTGTAATTGTGAAAAGCGAAAGGATTTAGGCCTCTTTGTTTAAAATATTTCAGGTACAGCTCATGTAAAAGGATTTCAAAATGAGTATGAAAAATATTCCTTTATTTGCTGCACAGGGAGCTTTTAATGGAAGAGCGCTGTATTTTAATTTTACTGTTTTTTAAAAAAAATGTGTTTGATACTTTTATGGTTTTATTTGTTTTATGTTTAATTATATTGGTGTTCTTCAGCTGCAAGCTATTATTAGTTGCATTGCTATGAGGAAGGCAGTATATGAATGAAGGATAATAATACAACTCTGAGCTGGATTTTGCACTGGGAGACATAGGCCCTTTCCACATGTCAGAAAATAACTGGGTGAAAATGGGACTCACCAGATTTCTTCTCTGTCCAATCAAGTCCGTCAGGATGAGGAGGAGTGCGAGCTCGTCGCTCCACACTCCTCCAGTGTCCAAAATGACGGCTTCCGGTTGATGGAGGCTCTCCACCAACTGGAGAAGCTCACCAGCCGAAAGCCCGCCCCTGGAAGATCTGCAGGCACGAACTTGCGCGTGCCTGCAAATCTACTCTGTGCTTTTTAAGAACCTCTACAAAGAGGTTTTTAAAAAGCATGCTGCACAACCAGTTCTGGTCGCACAGAACCAGACTGAGGTATGGAACTACAAAAAGTAATCTGACCCAGTCCACTCTACGGTATAGAAGACCTCTGTTAGAGGTCGCTGTGCACCATTTTAAAAGCCCAGTGTGGAAATGGCCATACATTTGACATGTAGCTACATCTCTGTGGCATGCCTCTATATCTCCATAGCTACATCTGCTGAACATACTTTAATGCCCTCCCTCATGGCCATTTCCATCTCATTAGAGAGCAGGAAGAAAAGTGGGCATATGTCCATCTATTTTTCTGTAGATCTATGTGCTCCATAGAGTAGGAAGGGGTCCAAGGGGCCATCAAGTCCAACCTCCTGTTCAATCCAGGATGTCTAGCTGGAGCATTCCCAGAACTTAGCTGTCCAGCCTCTGTTTTGAAGATGTCTAGAGAAGAAGACCTCGATACTTCTCTAGCAATTGGTTTCGTTGCTGAATTGCTCTTACTATCAAGAAGTTACTTCTAATGTTCAACTGAAATCTATCCTCCTGTAATTTAAAACCATTAGACCTGGTCTTATCCTCCGGGGTAGCAGACAACAAAGCTACACAGTCCTCTCTGTGACAGCCCTTTAAATATTTAGAAATTTGAAGAGTGCAATCATGTCACCCCTCAGTCTTCTCTTCACCAAGCTGAACATGTCCATGAGCTGATGCTGATGTTAACATCTAGTATTTCTCTGAGCTTCATAAAAATCAACTTTCCTGAAATCCAGGGTCCATGTTTGACCACATTCTTCTTTGTCTTGTCACACAATCATGAATTTTAGTTTTACATTGTCACTTCCCCTGAAAGTACCAACTGTTGTGATTCCAGTGACCAAATCCTCCCTGTTGGTTAGGATCAAGTCCAGGATTGCTTTGTTCCTTCCTGTACTTCTTGTAAGAGGTAATTATCTGCAAGGCACATGAGGCATTTGGTAGAGAGCTTATGCGTAGCAGAGATAGTATCCCAGCAGATATCAGCATAATTGAAGTCCCCCATAACTACTGATTCTTGCATCTTGGAAATTTGTTTCAGAAAAGCATCATCTAGCACCTCCTCTTACTTTAGTGGCCTGCAGTAAACTCTTACCACAATGTTGTTTTTATTTCTTTCCTGCATTTATTTTTACTCAAATGCTCTCTACTGGTCTGATCACTCTTGTGGATTTCCATACTAGTGAATTTGTCCTTGACATATAATTTTCCTCCCCCTCTTTTACTTTCCATTTTATTCTTTTTGAACAGGTTATATCCTTCTGTTATTTTGCAATCATGGCAGACTTCCCATTAAATCTCTGTTATATTTATAAAGTCATATTTACTTTTCTGCACTAGGACTTCAAGCTCAGCTTGTTTGTTTCTCAAACTCTGTGTATTGGAGTGTAAATATCTAAGGCCTTGTTTGTTCTCACCTTTTATTTACTGTGAATTTTGCTATGGCCCTCATCCTCCTCTTCAGCTTCTCATCTTTGTGTTTAAAGCTTTGAGCTATCCCCTCCACCCCACCCTGCAAATTTTGTTTAAAGTCCTCTTGATCAGACTTGCCGTGCTTCTGTCAAATACATTCTTCCCAATCTTTGTAAGGTGCAGGCCATTCATACCCAGTAATTTGCCACTGAATAAGCAACGTCCTGAATCCCAGAAGCCAAACCTCTTTTGCCAATATCATCTGCATGGCCAGTCATTCACTTGCAGTATCTTCTTGTGCCATGTGGTCTTCTGTCCTTCACTGGCAAAATTGGCAAAAGTATCATCTGCTCATAGTCTGAGGTGATTTGCTCAAAAGTGTTCTTCACATGAATAAGGAAAAAAGGATACTGGTCTTTATTCTTGAATGAACCCTGACAAGTTTGGCATAAAATTCAGCTTCCCTTTTGCTTGTGGCAGCTTCAGCAAAGACTGTTGGGAAAGATATGCAGATGAGCTGCTATTCTTCCTGTAGCTCCGCCTCCATCTGCAGGGACCTCTGGGGGTCCTTGGGAGGTCCCTGAGGATGACATCCTTGCAGAACATGCAGCTACAGGAAAATAGCTGGACTCATCTCTATTGATCCTACCCGCTCTCTAATGCCATGGAAATGGCCACGGGAGGCTGTGTTGCTTAAAAAAGCACAGGGGGAATTTTGGTTATTCCATGACTGTAAAGTATTCTGACCTCCACAATGACCAAAAATGGGAGTTGCAATGGCATAAGTCCAACCTATGCCATCATAATTTACTAACAGGATTCTGTTAGTAGATTTTGCCTGAAATTTTGAAAGCTACATTTAATTGCATTAGCCATGATGTGGCTGGGTGGTCCACTATTTTGATTTAGTATAATGCAGTATCTCCCTTCTTGGTCTCCTCCACCTTGCCAAAACCTGCATTTGGAAGGTCTCTGCGATCTCAAAAAACATCTATAATAAAAAAAAATATGAGTAAGCAAGAAGAAGCAGAATTAGAAAGAGAATCTCAATATAAAATATCAAAAAAAGTTAAAGTATTTGGGAATGAATTTAACAAAAAACAATACTGATTTATTTGTTAACAACTATAAAAAAGTATGGCAGACAGTGAAGGATGATCTGAAAAGATGGACGACTCTAGATTTATCGTTACTGGGAAGAATAGCAGTATTAAAGATGAATATCTTGCCAAGAATGATTTTCCTATTCCAAAATATTCCTATCATAACTAACGATGTAGTTTTTAATCAGTGGAGAAGAGATCTTTCCAAATTCATATGGAATGGCAGGAAACCTTGAATAAAGTGGAGTAGCTTGAAGGATATCAAGGAAAGAGGAGGTTTAGGAGCACCAGACTTGAAATTGTATTATCATGCGTGTTATATTGATTGGGTGAATACTTGGATTAATTTGGAAGATGAAAGGCTATTAACTTTAGAAGGGGCAGATTTGCCCTTCGGTTGGCACTCATACCTTTGGTATGAGAAAGCAAAGATTAACAGAGAATTTAATAACCATTTTATAAGAAAATCTATATTAAGAGTTTGGTTATTGTATATAAAAAAACACCTAAAATTGCCACCTTGGGTACCCCCCCATGAAGCCTTTTATAGGATAGAGAGACTGCAATTAAATAAATGGATTATGTATAAAGATATTGTAAAAATTCAAGGAGAGGAGATTTTATTGAAAACTAAAGAAGAACTAATCAACAGTGGACTCTCTATCCATTGGTTATTGCAGTGACAACTCGCAGAGAAATTTAAGAATAATAGGAATAGAAATTAGAGAGAATGATTTTGATAAATTGTTAAAACCAGGAGTTGAACATCTGATAGCAAAACTATATAAAAATCTACTTAATTTAGAACTAGAAAAAGAAATCATTAAGGAGAATATGACAAGATGGGCACAGAATATAAGAAGACCAATTTATCTTGAAAGTTGGGAGAATTCTTGGAAAATAGTATCTAGAACATTGAAGAGCGCAACTTTAAGAGAAAACTATTATACAATTTTTATAGGTGGTATTATACTCCAGTACAAATAGCAAAAATGACTAAATCAAATATAACTAAGTGCTGGAAATGTGAACAGAAAGGAATTTTTTATCACTTATGGTGGACATGCAGAAAAGCAATAAAGTTTTGGACACAAATACATAACAATATAGTGAAAATTTTACAGATAGAATTCCTGATGCTGCCAGAAATATATTTACTAAACATATATGAACGAATACAACTGTTAAAAAAAAGATCACACCAAAAGCTATTAACTCATATGATAGTGGCGCCTAGAATGATCTACGTAAGAAAATGGAAGCAAGAGAAAATCCCAGAAGAATGGTTAATAAAACTGTACGATCTAATAGAAATGGATAAACTAATGGCAATACTATCCCAAAAATCAATGGAGAGAATTAAGGAAGATTGGGAACTAATTATACCCATTTTTGAAGCAAAGTGGGGGAATCCGGCTATAAAGGGAATAACGGAGTAGGTGAGGTTTATAATTAAATATTGGAGAACTGACACAGCTTAATGGGAGATGATCCACGATTAGTGTAATTTAAAAGAATACAAGAATTAAAAGGAAGAATAGAGGGTAGAAGGAAGAAAAATGTAAGATATGAGATACAAGAAGAAAAACACAAGAAATATAAGAATAGGTATAAAAAGAGGAGACAGGAAAATAAACATAATGTATGAAGACGAAAATAATAAAAGATACTTCAGTAGGATAGCTGACCATGGGTGAAATTTGGGAATGATAAAGCAAAAGCAAGAAGATTGTAAGCAAGTAGAGTGATCTGAAAACAAATATATATTCATATTGTTGGAAGTTAACAACTAGGGAATAACCAACTAGTACAGGAAAAGAAAATAAGGGAAGATTTTTTTTTTTTAGAAAAGGAAAATTAGGGAATCTAGTAGTTTAGGCAACCAAACCTCATAGGGGGGATTTGTTTAAGAAGAAACATGAGAAATTGGATAACAAGAGCTGGAAAAACTATATTTTTATAAGAAGGCTGTAAGAAAGTTTATTTTTGGACGTTTAAGTTTAAAGAATGTATTTGTGGAATTAATTATGTTATGAATATATTTGTTAATTGTTTATTGTTGATGTTGTTATTCATGTTAACATAATATGTTATTTATAATATGATATGTTGTTATTTACAATATGATATGTTGTTGTTTATAGTATATCAGAGATAATCTGCTTTCTTGAAAAATTGAGATTGTAAATTCTGAATAAAAAGATATGAAAACCGGAATGTCTCTGCAATGATGTCGCACAAAGAGAAGGTCCCTACTTTTCCTAAATGTGATGGTATAAGCAGAATTCCAAGAATATTATGTTAAAAAAAAATGAAATTGAACGAAGCATGGTTCAAGACAACATGGCTATGGAAAAGCCTGCCTGGGAGCAGAAATCTGAAGATTTGGTGAAGACTAAAGAGGAGGATTTCTGCATTGTGTGTATGCCTTTGATTATTCCCACACTATATAGACATAATATTTCCCTCACTCAAAAGTTAATATGAGTTCATTGTCTAATGTTTCATACTTTGCAGCATCTTAGTTACAAGTGACATATGTTAGAAAACTATAGGCAATGAATATGAGAAGAGGAGGAGGAGGAGGTGGAGAGAAAGAACATCTGGGTTAGCTGGTTATATTTCACTGATACAATTGTGAACAAGATATCCAATGGCTTTACATTTTCTTGATAGGCTACGAGAACAAAAATTCTTATCCATCCCCCTACCTCAATCACAGAGTGAAGTTTTTATCGGCTACCTACTTGGTTTCATAACAATTCAGCAGAGTGGAAAGAAGACAGAATTACTCTGCTGGGTCACTGCCCTTCAGTGTCAATCATGGAGTCAGGATGGATCTGGTGTTACGAAAGAGTAAACAGGCTGCTTTTTTGTAAGTTACAATTATGGTCTAAAGAAATATCATGAAAGAAAATAGCGTGGAAAAAAAGTTTGCATCGTAAAACTTGCAAGTGTTCTCCAAAATGGATTCTGTGTGCAGATAATCACTGTGTTGAGAAACAGGAGTGACACCTCCCCTTCAAAGAAGTGATGCTTGATTGGGCCCAGTAGGGCTTACTTATATAAACATAACTGAGGAGAGGAGGAAGACTGTCTACTCAGTTTCCCTAATCTCCAGTTGTATGCTTACCATCATCCCTAGCAACAGATCTAGAAATTGGATCAGGTTGATCTAGTCTAGGATGGGTAACTTGCAGCCCTCCATATGTAGCTGGACTACAGTTGGTCCTAGCCAGCACAGCTTATGCTGAGGAACAATGGGAGTTGTAGTTCAACAACATTTGAAATGTTAGAAGTGCAACATCACTTAGCACTGAGTGGGCAGTAGTAATAGGGTTAGATAGTTTGAGTGTCTCAAAGTGTCTTTCGTTCTTGTATACCTATCTTGACCCCTCTGTGATGTAAACTGATACATTTAGAGATGTTTTCTCCCTTTCTCTTCCAGCCAGTCCTCTCTCAGCTACTCCACAGAATAAGATAGACTGGATTAATAACTTGAGTAACTTTCCTATTTTAGGATGGAGTTCCCATAATAAAGCCTTTAGTTTGTTTCTCTGTGCCATTGGTATCTTTGCTCCTTAATCAAGATCTCTGATCATTGCACACACTCTTCATTTTCTGTAATTCTTGACTCTATTAGTGGACCTATTAGTCATGGAGTTCTGAGGCAACACCAAACAACAACTGGCAGCATTCATATGATGTGTTTCAGCGGTAATAAGGATGCCTAAGAAGGCATATGTGATGATATGAGTTGATTTGCTTTTCTCTCCCCAGTCCACTAAACAAGAGGAGAGGCTGAAGAAGGGCTGTGTGGGTATTAGGAAGTGCCTTATTATGGGAACTCATTCGGAAAAGAAGATGACAAGCTAGACTGGCTCAATGAAGAGCCAGGCCATTGGCACTCTGGTTGTCCTAGATATCTGATCAGGAACAGGCATCTGTTGTGATGCTAATTGTGTGAACCCTCATCTTGTACTCAAGTTATACTGTCATAATCATAGAAACACAAAATACTCCCATGACTTTTTACCATAGGAACTGGTCCTGAATAAGCACTGGAACCTCTGAAACTTCTGACTTTCAGAAGTGGTGTGTACACATGCAACAGCCATTTTGTTTAGTAGTCTTTCAACATGGGTTATAATAATCCTTGCAACTCATGGCCTTTTTGCACTACACATTATAGCATTATCATTCCACTTCAATTGTTATGGCAACATCCTATAGAATTCTAGGATTTGCAGTTTAGGGAGGGCTACTTAGAGAGCCAACATGATATGGTGGTTTCTGCTTTGGACTATGGGCCTTGGAGACCAGGCTTTGATTCCCCACATGGCCATGGAAACCCAATGGATGACCTTGGGTTCATCACACACTCTAAGCTCCAGAAAATCCCGTGATAGGCATGCCTTAGGGTCACTGTAAATCAGAAGCAACTTGAAGGCTCACAACAACAACTTAGAATTCTCAGCCAGAGAGCTCAAGTGCCTTATCAAATTACAGACACCAGGATTCTGTGGGATGCAACCATGACATTAAAGTGGAATCACAGTGCTATAACCATGTAGTATGAAAGAGCCCTCACTTAACAGCACCCCAAACAGACATAGACTTTCAGTGTATTCAAAACCAATGTACATAGGGAATGAGAAGAGAGAGAAGTATATGACTCAAACTATGACAGCTCTCTAGGTCACCAAACAGTAGTTGTTGATGCACAGCTTTAATTTTGCTAGCACAATTTTCAGGTGATTTTGGTGTTTAATGCCTATCACAGAGGTTCCCGACATCCAACAATGTTTGATTTGAGGTCTTTCACTTGTGTTCAAAAATCTGTTTTAAAAACTTTAAAAGTGGCACCTTATTTGCATTATGGATTTATGCAATGATCTTCCAGTTGTTACCCTGTAAACTGGGGGTCCCAGGAGGGGCACCCAAACAACAAACCAAAATAAGCAAGATGGGGAAAATTAGCTGGAGCACTCTCTTGGCTAACGAGAGGCAGGGCAACGCAGCGGGGTCTTTTATCCTATGTATACCGGTTCAGGTCAGTGAGGAGCCAAGCAGTTTCAAAATACTAACAGTTTTTATTAAGCAAAGAAAATAATAAAACTCAAACACACCTAACTAGAGAGAGGAGAAAGAAACTTTCAAGAAATAAGCAATACACCACCTGTCCGAAGTCCTGGAGACGCCAATTGGAGATAAGAAGGGAAACCTGGCAAGTAGACTGAGGGGAATCTGTGGAGCCAAGCAGCAGCGAGGTGAGGACAAAGATCCAAATGGAGCTTCGAGTGATTTCAGCTTAGTGATTTCAAGTGATTTCAGCTCAGTCCAGTGAGAGTTCCGAAGAGCTCCCAAAGTGAGACAACTTTTATAGGGACAGAACGACCGCAGGCTAGTCTGGTTTTTGCATGAGAACAATGAATTTTGGGATGGAGACAAAGGCTCCAAAAGGTCAGGATTTACATGATTGAGTTATGAACCGAATTGACAATGGTACAGCTGGTATGCAGATGCGGCTAGCTTGGCCGTTAAGTGCCGGCTTGCCAAGGTGCTTTCACAGGCACAGAACTCTTTTGTTTAGCAATGAAGGTGTTTGTTTCGAGCGGCAAGCCCCCTAAAGCGGAACTGGCTATGTCTGGTGAAAGATACTAGTCTCCCACGCCTAGCTTCGCACTTGTCTGGTGGGACCTAACAAACACGCAGCTCGTGGCGGGAAAAGGCTGAATTGTGATATCAGAATGATATCTTTTAATTCACCAAAGACCAGACCAGAATGCCATGGTAACACAGTGGTAATTCTATTACAGATAAGATACTACTACTGTAGTCATACAATCAAACTTTTAGCTAGGTGGTTATATACCTTGAAGATTCATATTAAGATGACAGGAATGACTAGACTAAACTAAAACCACTCCCATTATCTTTCACAGGTGCCTCAGTCACCAAACCCACCTGCATCACCAATCTTCCTCCTTCTGTGGGAAGGATTCTGGATAGACAAGTAACCAAAAATAGCACATGGCCAAAGGGAACACAAGTTGTGCATCAAGATCAAGCCCAGGCATTCATGGCCATAAAATGTATTCTCCTGGGTATGGGAATTTAGGTAGCAGCTCAGCATGCTTCCCTTACTCAGCAGGTCATAGCTCTATCTTCTGCAGGCAAATAGTGCCCTGTATAACTGTGTTCTTTACATCATGGGGTTTCACCTTACAAACACACCTCATGAGTATCCCTAGTGTAGGTCCTATAGTCCAGTAGTAGAGTACATGTTTGGTATGAAGAAACTCCTAGTTTCTATTCTTGGTATTCTCTAGTTGAAAAGGACAGATGGTAGCAGGATCTGAAAAGACCTGCATCTGAAATTTTGGAGATCAAATAGTCCTAGTCTAGAACAAAGATCTAACTGATAATGCTTCATATGGTCATATGATGTGAGATGGCACACTGGCACACTAGCAGTTGCAAAAGGCTTACTATAGGTTGTAGGGTTTCTGGATTTAAAATGGGTAGTATGAGCTAGTGGGGCAACTATAGGAGCCCAGGAGGAGCAAAAGGCTACTTGTAGAGGCTACAAACTTGCTAGCATGCCCTATTTGCTTAAGAAACGCAGAGTCCCCCATCTCAGAACCCAGACAGAACCTTTCCCAACAGGCACAACACAGTGATATGAACGGGACAATAGGTACTGTAGCCAGCAAAAGTGAAAAAGGGAGAGCCCAGGAGACTCAGAGTGTTTATATAGTAAGGACGTATCAGTTAGGCAAATAGCTGGAGAGGCTGTCAGCCTATATAAACAGGGAAAAGGATGGGAAGAAGCTGTTGCTGACAACTGATTTTATCAGTGGAAGCAACACGCCTCATGTTGGGATCCCTTGCTTATGTTCCTAGAAACCTTGACCCTCACCTTGTGTATGGACTACACTACTAGACTGTCACTCTGAATTTACTATGGACTCAGTGAAAAAAAGACTGGTAGCTGGCTAACCAATTGTTATAAACTTTACTCATAGCTGCTGACAAAAGACTAATTGGAGAGCTGTAAACCTTGGCTAGCTGCTGGCACAGGACAACCCCTTTGTTTCCTTTCCTTCTTCTATTGTTTCAAGGTCTTTGTCATTTTCATTCCCCCATGAATCCCTGGTACAGTTTCCACCATGTGACAGGAATATCACATCTATGGCTTCCATCTGCATGCAATGAATCTATAGAGTACCAGGACTGATGGGGCACTAGACAGTTCAACGTATCAATAAATTTGCTTCTATTGTTGGTGATTTGCCACCTTTCCTACTCTTTTTCTGTTTCAGTAGACTTGTCCACTTTGGCTGTCCAACAAATAGAAAATGGACACAGGGCCTGGATAGGATGCCGGGTTGTCATTTAAAAAATAGGACATTTCCTCTCCCCACCCCAAATTGATCTCTACTGTTTATCTCAGCAGTGCTTTTAGCATGAAATCAATGCTGCTGTGTTAGCTGATCAAGTCATAGAATGTGGCATGCTCTCCACTTAATCCCAATCAGTTTTCAAAATGGCTTCATTCTTTAACAGCCAAATATAGTTTGAAATCATCATATTGCCTCTCATCTATTTTTGTTCTTGGGAACTGGCTTGATTACACAGGGGAGATAATTCTAAATTTGTTTAGATACAGAAATACACTTTTAAATGCTTGCTGAGTATTTCTGAAGGATTTAGCAGGCAAAGGATAGGTTATGTTGGAATATTCCCCAGTGCCCATTTTTGACACAAAATGCTTAGATTATATTAGGAGATTAAATTTACATACCACTGAACTAATATTGGCTATTTACAAACTAATCTTTTATGATCATAGTGAGATCTGTGCTAAATTATTTTCTTTGGTGCATTGCAGGAGCTTCGAGCTCAAAGCCATCTATGAAATAGAATGCTCTCTTTTTGAAGAAAGAAATATTTTTGCAAATCACACGTGAGGAATTGAGGCACTTGTGAACTGGTGCACACAACAGCTTGTCATTAAAGGGAAGAACTAATGCCAGGACTCAATGAGGTTTTTTTTTTCCACTGATGGAATTGCTTTGTAGCAGAATTGGTAGGAGTCCTCTCCTTCTACATGCACTCTCAACAGCTTTTCTGGAGAGGCTGCAAACTTTTGTTATTATGGTGAGATCATAGGAAACTCTCAAAAGCAAGGGTACAAAAGGCAACAAGGGAACAGGAGAGGAAGGGAACATGGACATCAGTGTGGTGTGTAATTCTAGCTTCAGATGAGGAAGAGAGAGAGTGGTACCCAGATGAGGGTGGATTTTCTCCTAAGCATGTTTCTATTTGTCAGTTTGAATTGAATGAATTTCTAAGCCTTCTCAGGAAGTTGGGAAAAAATCTGAATTTGACTTCTAAGATCCAGATCTCTGCTTATATGGTTGAAGGGATACCAGAAATCATATCTAAGGCTGAGCAAGAGTGTTACCACCGTGAACTGGCCTGGCCTTTGGTAAACCTTAGATATCATTTTGATATCACAATTCGGTCTTGTTTTGCCACCAGCCAAGTGTTTGTAAGGCCTACGAACAAGTACGAAGCTAGGCGTGGCTGTTATATGCTGACTCATACTTGTTTACATCAAGGCAAGCCAGAAACTGCTAGATTTGCTTTAGGAGACCTCCCGAAACAAACATCTTAATTAAGGTATGCACGCTCACACAAAGAGACCTCTGCCCCGAGCGGGCACCCTGGCGAGCTAGACGCTCAACTGCCAAGCTAGCTGTATCTGCATACCGGCTGTACTATTGTCAATTCGGACTGTAACTCAATCATGTAAATTCTGACCTTTCAGAGACATTGTCTCAAGCCCAAACCTCATTGTTTTTGCCCAAGACTAGACTAGCCCACGGTCATACTTTCCCTAATAAAAATCCCCTGGTTCCGAGAATTCCTCGGACTGCTCGGATTGCCTTGGAGTGCCATCCCGCCTTGCCGTCGCTTCGTTCTGTGAGCTCCCCTTGGCCGCAACACCGAGTTTCCTCTCTTCAATTGGACCTCTTCAGGACTACGAGAAAAGTGTCGTATCACCCATTTTCCCCAAAACTCTCATTTCCCATTTCTAGTTAGCTGTGTGGTTGTGTTTTCTTAATAATTTGTCTGCTTGTTAATAAATATTATTGTTGCTATTTCAAACTGTCTGACTGCTCACTGATCTGAACCTGTATACATAGGGTAAAAGATTCCCGCTAAGTTACTCTGCCTCTCGCTAGCTTAAGAAAGTGCTCCAGCTAATTTCCCCATCTTTGCTTGGTTTGGTTTGGGTATTTGGGCGCCCCTCCCAGGACCCCCAGTTCACAGGGTAATAAGAGTCTTGTGTTATACATTTTCTAGTTATTATTGCTTGTGTTATGGAAGAGGAATGCTCTCATCCAGGTGTGGTCAGGGCGACCCTTGTTTAAATATTTCTATTCTTTACTTCAGGAGGTCATAGAGGAATTAAAGTTACCCCACATTGATACCCTGTAGAAGGGTTGTTTTTGGGAACTCTTCCCTCTAAAGATGCAGATGATATCTCCAAAAATCCTGAAGATAGGAGGTTGGACGCTTTTCTGCACAGATCTGATGAAGTGAGTGCTCTGATTGTCAGAGCTGCTTAGATTGTCTCATGGTCTGCCAGAGCTGCTATTAGGTGGGCTAAAGACTTGCAGCCACTGATTCCCAGGGAGGAAACTAAACTCACTCAGGGTGTAAATAAGTTGGCAAAGGCTTTGGACTTTACGGTGAATGCTATTCTGGATTTGGTTTAATTTGTTTCCAGGGCTATGGTGGCTGATGTTGCTGCCAGGTATCAATTATGGATAAAATATTGGAAGGCAAACACCAAATTTAAGGCAAATTTGGCCACTTGTCCATTTAAGAGAGCTGAATTATTTGGAGACGCCCTGAATGATGTCTTGGTGGAAACCAAAGGAGAAAAAAAAAGCTCCATTATTACTGGCTAAGAAGGAGGAAAAGAAGCCATTTCATTCTGGGGTACCATTCTTTCAGCCTTTTGAACCCAGTTCAGATAGCATGAGTTCAGATCTTATCAATCTAATTGGAATTCTCCCAGGCCTCTGGCTAGACAGCCGTAGTCCTCAGGGTTGCCAGAACCTTCATTTCTTTCCATTTGTTATTATTGTTGTTGTTATTCTATATTAATTATATTATATTATATTATATTATATTATATTATATTATATTATATTATATTATCTAATATAGTTATTATTCCTTTTCACTCCATTTGTTCCTCTTGTAGTTTCAATCAACTCATGCTCAAGTGGAAGTTCTTCATGGAGAGCCTTTGGTTTTGTCTGGAAGGGGTGTGAGTGGGGTATTAACCACTGTCCCTTGAACTCCAGGAGGTATATTGCACATCCTGGCTCACCCTTCTCACAGGAGATATCTCAGGTTTGTTATGTGGAGTACCACTATCAATACAGGGCTCTGTCCTTTGGTCTTTTGATTTCTACTCAGGTGTTTAGAAAGGTGTTAGTGGCTCTATTGGCTCATCTGAGGTTCAACGGGTTGCATATTCACACATATCTTGGTGATGTGCTAGTTCATTTACCATCCCTGAACAAGGCTAGGGTGGATGTGTGAGCCACTGTGGATTGTCTGGAGTTTCATGGGTTTGTGATCAACAGAAGAGCCACCTAGATCCAACACTTGGGAATCATCATAGACATGATGCCTCACATTGTATTTCTGCTGGTAGACAGGAGGGAGAAGTTGCAGTCCCTTGTAAGTGTAGTGTTGAATCATTTGGTATTGGGGCTGATGGTGCTGGCCAGATTATTAGGATTGATGATGGTGTGCACTGACTCAGTCCTTAGGGCCAGTTTCCATCTGAGGGGGCTGCAGTGGGTTCTCTTGCCCTTCCAGGACAAGATTGCCATGAATGGTTGGTGGAGTGTGCAAATTCCCCTGAATGTGAGGTAATCTCTAGATTGGTGGCTGTCTAAAATGCTAAGGGTGGATATGCCCATCAGAGAGCCAAGAAGAGTAAAGATCACCACCAATGCCAATCTGTGAGGATGGGGAATGCACTGCAATGGGCAGAAAGCACAGGGCCTGTAGTCACCCTGCAAAAGGATACATAGTCTCAACTGTCTGGAGTTATGGGCAATGTTTCTGGCACTACTCAGTCTGCAAGAGAAAGTTCAGGGCAAGCATATGTTGGTCCAGATGGAAATGTCCACTAAAGTTCACATAATCAAGCAAGGGGAGACATGGTCATAGTCCCAGATGTGTTGCAATGGGGGGAGTCTCATCTTGTTTCTGAGAGGAGAATATATCAAGGGGTAGCGGAATTGCCAGGCTGATTGACTGAGCAAGGAATGTGTGGATGAGGGTCCTGAACTTGATGGTTTTCATAGAGAAGTCCAAAGGTTTGGTAACCCATGGATGAATCTTTTGGTTTTGCAGGAAAGCCACAAACTTTCTCAATTCGTGTTGAGGTTTTGGAAAGAGGAGGTTTTAGCTTTCAGTGTTCTGACAATCACTTTGGCCAAGGGTGTTGTGCTACGCCTTTCCTCCAGTGGTGCTTCTATCCAAAATGCTGTGGAAAAAAAGGATGGATGGAATGAACGTGATTTTGATAGCACCCATATGGCCTAGTCAGCCATGTTTTTCAGAAATAGCATGCAGGTTAAGGAGAATTGCTGTCTACCAGCTTGGCTGGACCTAATACACCTAAAAGGTCTTTTGCATCACAAGCTATGTTGTTTACAGTTACATGCCTCAAGCTTGAGCAGGAAAGGTTAGTGGCTGAAGGGTATGAGGAGGATGTTTAGTCAGTCCATCTTTTTGGCTAGGAGACCTTCCACTAAATGTATGTATGAGTCTACACACAATGAGGCTTTTTTGTTGATAGTGCAGATGTAAAGCAGTGTGCCCTCAGTTGGCCTCAGTAGGGTCAATTTTGGCCTTCTTGCAAGCAGGATTGAATAAAGGTCTCAGTACCAATGCCCTCAGAAGATATATGTCTCCTTTGGGTTCCATCTTAAAAGAGAAGCAGGGAAGTAGTGCTCAAATCCCATTCTTGTGTGAAACATTTGAAGGGAGTGTTTTTGCTTTGATTGGGTACAGACCATCATTTTCCTTTTAGGAATCTGTTTGTGGTATTGTGGCCTTTTCCAAAAGCTCCTTTTTAACTTTTGAGTCAGTAGACTTGAAATTCATTATGTTGAGGGTGTTGTCAGTTCTTGAGGAGTTGTTATGTTTTTCATAAGGATACAGTTCTTTGGTTAGATCCCTCTTTTGTGTTAAAGTGAATTTAGTATTCCATTGATCTCAAGAGATTGTTCTGCCTTCTTTTTGCCTGAATCCAAAAGCACAGCAGGAGAAAGAGTGGCAAAAAATTGGCTGTGTAGAGCTCTTAAGTTCTACTTAGAAAGAACAAAAGATTTTTGTGAATCTGAATTTTTGTTTGTCTCTTTTCCAGAAAAAAAACTAAAGGATTGTGGGTGTTCTTTTTACCTCATCTCATTGGTTAAAGCTTTGTATTGAACTGGCCTTGGTTGTGTCACTGTAATTGGAGAGTAACCTGCCCAGATGGTGAGATAACCCCTTATGCAGGTCTGAGCATGAAGGATTGTCTCCCTACGCTGCAGAAAAATGGAAGATTGGTACTCACTGTGAAAGGCCCTTTTCTGCAGTTGTAGGGAGGGAATCCTTCCCACCCTGGTTGGTGGATGGTTTGCGTCTTAGGTCACTGGCGGTATACTTTTTATTTCTTCAGAACTCTGTCATAACATCACTGGGAAGGTGGGACTGGCTCTCACTCTTAGGGTGGCAAGGATGACTGACAGATTGAAAGCCCTGTCTGTGAAGCATGAAGGAGGAGCAAGACCTAGTGTGAACAACTCCTTCTCCACAACTGTAGAAAACAATCAGAGTGAGTACCAATGATTTGTTCTCTTTGTGTTCATGGTCAAGTAAAGAATGACTCTGTTAGAATAATAACAACTACATTATCACAAACAGATTAATTCCTTCAATGTCTTTTTTCTTTGGTACTTAGGAACATAATATTTATATCTATATCTGTTTCTGTATGTTAACATCCTCTGATATATACCTTTTTCTCCCATGTGTTGTGTTGTGCATTAATAATTCCTCTTTTCATTGAAGAACATAAAGATTGTGCTACAATTGTTAAGAATTTGGAAAATTTACTTTCTAGACCACAACTTCAAGAAAGATAGCTAGCATAACCACTGGTTAAAGGATTGTAAAAGTTGTAGTCCAAAAAATAACTTTTCCAAGCTCAGGATCTGAGTAAGTAGTGCCTTGGGATTCTTACCAATGGGGCAAAGAAAAGGTATAAAGATAGACACTCCTTCTATCTGTGATGGTCATCCTCTTCCACTGAGTGTGCAGCTTTGAGAGGGATGCACATGGAACGGTGAGGGGGGAAGAGGACATCCACTTAGCCAGGCAGATCAGCCGAATCAACCCAGGCGATCAATGGGGTGACAGATGTTGCATCCAGTCACCCTCACTATAAAGATGGAACATAGCACAGATTCAGATTGTCAGACAACCAAGACCACATTCATGGTAGATAGAGGACAATGGCTATGTATTATTGAATAACTCAGACATCACAAAATATAATCTGTTTTCCTCCATATTTCCTGAATGGTCAGTCAGATGGAGAGATGTATATCTTTTGCTTTAAAGTCAAAATCATGTAATTTTCCAACTGTTCTTTGACTATGAAGTCCTACCAGCCCTAGAAAATGCTGAGCTACAGTCCAAAAACATCTGGGATGGTGAATTGCAAGATTTTCTTCTCCTACTTTAGAGCTTCCTCTAGACTTACGCCAAAGAACAGAAGACAGTTATATCTTAACTTACTCTAACACAGCAACTTCTACAACGTGGTACTTGAGCAATGTCTTCTTACTCTTCCAGCTGCTTTCATCTCAGTTAATTATCCCTACCATAGTAAAGTCTCAGCCATGTTTCCATTTCTGTTCCTTTCCTTCTAACTGATATAAACATGTAATATTGCTTCCATAATGGACAGGGTGGAAGTATGTTCCATAATAACTGAACCACAGAAAGTCCTTAAGATTGATTTGTTCCAAACTGCATATTTTTTTTTCAAGCAAAAGAGAATTATTTTCAAGCAGAATCATAACAAGACATCATTACACCTAGTAGAATATGAGGGTCAAAAGTCTAATAGGGGAGTACTTTGCCTGATCACCACTTTTGTAACCTGTAGAATGAGTCTCATTACAACAGCATTATTTCTTCAGGATATTCAATACATTTTGGGTTGTGTGGGCACCAGGGTGATGATCTCACTGAATCAGAAGACATAAATGACTGTTTTTCTTCAAACCTGTGCTGAATATGTGTTACAGAATCCACTAACTATATGTATATGTATAAATATCAATATATAAACATGTGTGTGTGTGTGTGTGTGTGTGTGTGTATTAGATGAATGGATCAAGATTTGTTCTGTTCAATGCCTAATGCACAGTTTGAATTGAAGGAACAATGAAAACCCACAGTGTGACCTTGGGTGCAATAAACATTCTCAGCCCCAGAAAACCCCATGATAGGTTCTCATTAAGTTCCCCATAAGTCAGAAACAGCTTGAAGGCACACAAGAACAACAACTCTGTAGTAAGTCCCTGTGCAACAGCTTTCAGTTACTCAAATAGCTCACCTCTATGCATTACTCAAGGGACTCCTCCAGTGAAACAGATTCCAAGGCTCCAAAGCACAGCTCAGATCTATACAACAGTCCCCCTGGGCTCATTAATACAACCTGGTGTATTAATGGAAGAATTCAGATATTATAGAATGAGTTGTAGGAAAGCCAATGCAGGCTTGAATTTTGGATTAGGACACTGGGAAACCAGGGTTCAAATCCCCACATGCCCCCACATTGGTGAGTCACACTCTCTCAGGCTTAGAGGAGGGCAATGGAAAATATCCTCTGAATAAATCTTGCTGAGAAAACCCTATGAAGTGGAAATGACTTGAAGGAACACAGCAAGAAGAAGAATGTATTGTACCTGCCACTCAGTAGTGGCTAGTGGCTCTAATGTGAGTGAGGTGATGGATTTGATTTGATTTTAGACCTAATTTTAAAGGAATTATCTGAAACCTTTTCCCGGAATAGGTTTGGCATTTTGCACATCTCCTTTGATCTAGTTTCTGATCTAGTTTCCCTTGGAAGGGAATTCCAGAAGGTGAGTGCATCCTCTCATGTCCTCACTAGGCAACATTCACACTACATTCCAGGATAGATTTGCTACCCTATTGATGTCAGATCCACTAGCTGCCACAGTCCAGAGGCTGCATTTAACTATAGTTTCCTGATGCATGCCAACTACCAACCAACCTATCGTAAATTATCACTGCTGCCACCGTAGTTCTCAATGTTAGTTTCCGGGCATAATTCAAAATGCTAGTCATGACCTATAAAGCCTTTTACAGCTGAGGTCCAGAATATCTTAAAGATGATATCTCCACATCTGAACCTGCCAGAATTTTAAGCTGTAGAGGGGAGAGCTTTCTCTCAGTCCCTCTACCATCACAAGCTTGCCTGGTGAAGACATGAGAGGATGCACCCACCTTCTGGAATTCCCTCCCACAGGAAACTAGATCAGCCCCTTCCTTGCTTTCTTTTCACCAGCAGGCAAAGACTTTTTGTTGTTATTTTGTTGAAGCAGGCTCTTAACATATAAGCGGGGAAGCTTCTCATTGGAATGTGTGTTTTATTTATTTTTAAAGTTTTGTATGTCTTTTAAATGATGCTATTTTGTTCAATGCAGAGATTTTAATTGTTTACAAACTTTTACTGTTATAGCTTTTTAATGATTCTCTTTGGGAGCTGCTTTGGGTTCCACTCCAAGAGAAAGGGAGAGAACAAATGAAACAAACAAACAAACAAACAAACAAACAAACAAACAAAGTAGAAGACAATTTTTATAAACATCTAGCATATAAGGGAGAACCTCCAGCCTGTCCCAATCCTTGCATTTTAGTTTTCTTGTTGCAGGGAATTTCCTGTCAACAGTCTGAAGTCATATACTTGTTAGGATAATGCACAACTCTACCACCTCATTCTCAGCTCACCATGCTTCATGTGTGCATCAGCTGTTTCTTCTATTTGTCTTCTAAATGTAACTTGGAGGTAGCCCCATTTTTCTTTTACATATTTGTCTACTAAATCCAAATTAAACATTTCTAGGAAAGAAAAGTCCATTTTGTAAACAATATGATCTTGCTGTTTGTGGACCAAAAAAGGAGAAATGAGGATGGAAATCTTTCCAAATGATCAGTTTGCAGTACACCATCATTTTCTGCCAACACTGAAATGCTCAGAGTATTTTGTTCCTGGAAAAACACGTCTTTTCACAAGATAATGAATTAATTGCTGTTGCTGATTGTATTATGAAGTGTGATTCTAGGGATGTCATTGACACTTCACTAGATCCTTACTACCCAGAAAGATAGATCCTTAACATTCCTGGTGAATTTGATGGGAATTCAGCAGGTATTTGAACATGCTCACCTACATAAAGGCCATTTCCACACTACACTGTTACAGTGCTATTATTCCACTTTCAACATCGTGTGGAATTCTGGGGTTTGCAGTTTACTGAGGCCCAAGAGCTCTCTGGCTGAGAATTCTAAATGCCTCTCCCTAAACTGCAAATCCCAGTATGTCATAGGATGTTGAAAATGGAATAATAGCACTGTAACAGTGTAGTGTAGAGTGGAAATGGCCACAGTTACATGAAAGACCAACAGAAGTCTCATTTATTACTGATTGGGACTTCCTGGAAAAGTAGTTTCAATCCACATTGACCATTTCAGTCAGTGAGGAGAGAACACTGGGTAGGCAATTTGGCTTATAAATATTCAGATTTCATAATATTATAGACAATTGGCTAATCATAGATCTTTTCTCTGTCATTGCTCACTGTTGGCTCTGGATGGATATGTTTTTATTTTATTTTATTTTTTAAGGTACAATATTCCTAAAATCTTACTGTTCCAGGATAAAGGCCTTGTGGTCCTCCTCCAATTCAGAGAAGAGACCTTAATGGAAACTAGAGAATCATATTTCCTTTAGAAAGATTTTTAAATTTCAAAAACCCCAGTCACCATACAGGAATAAAACGTTTCTATTTGGTCTGGGAATGGCCTATGGATGTTCCATGGAAAGTCATGTGGGTGTTTGAAAAACCCACTGAGAACTTTAGTAACTGACAGATCAAACAACAGGATCATTTTTGCCATCTCTCCCCCTTCCCTTTCTGGCTCAGAAAAAAAGCATGCAAACCAGCCACTGGTTTCATTCAATATGATCTTGCATTGGGCAGCTACAAAGTTGTAGTCCTCTGTGGATGCTTACTGTGATATCCATGTGGGAGGCTGAGTATCTATCCATAATGTCTGATCATATGGTCAAGTGATATTTTCTAGGTTCCATCACCCTGTAGCAGGAAGATACAGGCAATCCATACCTCATGTAGGTAGTTAGGCATACGTACGTGTGTGTGTGTGTGTGTGTGTGTATGGCATATAACAGAATGGTGTATGGTGAGTAACAGCTTCTTCATATTTGATGAAAAAATGAGTGACATATCTCCTTTACAAGATGTGTCCAGTCACGGGTCAAAGTGAGGTGACTGAGTTAGGTAGAAGATGGTAAGGAATGGGAGAAATGGATGTTGTAGGAAAGAGCTTTGTGCGACATATGGCCTTCTTTGCACCCCCTTGCTTACTCTGGAGCCTTTAAGTGCAATAGAAGCTGTTTGCCCATTGAGAGTCAAAGAAAATTAAACTGCCACTGGGGTCAGCATATGTATGTGTAAAGGAAAAGGACACCAACTTGTCCTTTGTTCCAGGTGGCAAAATGTTTACGGTGAGTTCACTGCCTTTATATCTTGTTTCCATATTGCAATTACTAGCTCAGGTAGAGTTTTAGTACCAGGGGCAGCATATTGCTATAGTGGTAAGAACATAAAATGAGTGACATGAAGGAAGAATGAGGTAGACGAATTCCAGTGAGCCACCTGACAGTCTGCCCATTTGCTTGGCTATACATGACATTCCATATTGTGGTGGATGGTGGCTCTGATGTCAGTGGGAAAGTGAATTTTAAAGGAGCTATCCGAAGTGCTTCCAAGTAATTCTGTCTTCCAAGTAATTTCAGCACGCTGGATAGCTCCTTCAAAATTTCAAAATAAAACTAGAGCAGATTCACTGCTCCACATTCCCAAACACCACTGGTTTCCCTCCCTCTTTGTAATAAGGTGATGACAAAGTGATGACCTGAACTCACAAGCTGCTCAGTCTCAGAATGCTTCAGTACACACATCCATTACATGAGAAGTGTTTATTCTGTGAAATAGGAAACCACTTAGCCAAATACAGGAACAAATGGGCAGTTTTGCCGGAATGCTGTTTCAGGTGAAAAAAAATGTTTGCTGAGTTAAGTTCCTGAAGAAAAACAAGCATGCTATGTTCTTTCTATTTGACACTTAACTTTCTGTTCTTTTCATATTTCACGTTATTTCTGTTTGACACTTAACTCTCTGTTAACTCTTTTTATATTTCACAAGTTGTAGGAGATGGGTTTACAACATAGATATGTTTAAGCCAGTTCATTTCAGTGGATGTAAATGCACCTAAATTTATATCAGGTGGTGATTTGAGCATATACAGTTCTGTAATAGTGCTTTGGAAAAGTCCATCAGAGGCTGTACTACACCTATACCAGAAACCTCTTCTCCTTATATTGGCCCCTACTCCAGTTTTGGTCATCAAATCAGGACATGATTTAAATTCTGTGTGAGTTGAGACTTACTGTGGTTAGGCACAGACCTTTATAACCATTGCTCTAGATTAAAAGGTGCAAGTTCCTCAACATTTTCAGGCACACTTGGCCCTTAGTTATACTGGCCATAGTCATAACAGCTACTTTTTTCAGTCTCTCAGTGTTATCTTGAGTCCCAATTTTGAGGAAAAGGTGGATTATAAATAAAGATCATCACCACCACCATCTTCATCTTTCTCTCTGATCTTCATTTTATATGTCTTTTTTTTTGTTTAACAAATTTATATGCTACTTTTCAAGGAAAATATCGAGAGATGCTGGACTTGTATGTGACTTCCCTTGTGGTGAACCACTGAAATGGCAGGTAGCAGCTTCTTAGCAAACAGCCTTCTGGACAGACTCTCCCCATCAGTGTGATAGTTAGCTTCTTTGGAGCTCAAAGGAATGTAAAGGTGTTCCAGAGGAACCTTATGTGAGCAATAAAATCTTGCTGAACTCTGTTCTGTTCCTGCATGGCTGTATAAGTAAAGTGCAAGGTGATGTGATGCAGAGGGAGAGGAGGGGAGATGGATTTTCCTCATTGGCACTTCCGTTGTATAATCTGGGGGAAATCTCACCAGCAGTCACCAATCACAGGGCTTATAGGGAACATTTTTGTGAAGTCCTTTGGGACCTCTTCATTGATTTGCTAGATTTAATTATGTTAGTAGCAGATCATGAAAGAGGTTGTTGAGGGATTGACACGTTGTTTGTCATTAGGTTTAATCTAACTGCTTTGGAGCTGCAAGTGTAGATGTGTTTATGAGACAGGAAAGGCTTACTGCATTTCTTTGTTTTGATTTTCTTATTTTGGTTAAAGAATCACCTGTTTTTGACTGTTTTTGATATGTATATGTGAATCTTTATTTGGAGCACTTTCTTCAGGTTTCACTATAACTACTGCACTACTTTTCTGGTTATGGCTTGGGCAATCTCTTCTGTGCTCACCATTAATCTGGGGTCTGCTTATTTATTAAATGTAATCACTCAGTATTTTTGGTCATCATGTATCAATGCAGAAAGACATGTAGACACATCCTTGTTTAGTGGTAAAACTGCATGAACTGGGAACTGGTTTTGTAAATAATACCTTCCAGTGGAAACAACACTTTTAAAAAACAGCTGTCTGACACAAAACCCCCTGAAGCTACCTGTTGGCAGGCTGACACACAGTTAATCATATTTTTAGCATCTGCCATGCTTCCATGTTTCACTGCAATGTGGAAAGAAACAGAAAATGCCACTAGAAATGAATGGGAGGAGCTGTGATCCAGATTTCTGAATTGTGATCTGGTTTTGGAGTCCAGATCAGATCAGGTCAGGTGCAGATCAACTGCATTGATTTCATTGACTGCAATTGTATTGTACTGGGAAGTGATCTAGATCACCACACCAGGCCTTGAATCAGATTGTGCAGCCCATAAACAGCACTGCTGGGCAGTATTAGACATGCTACTGTGCTTTCAGCTCTGCTCCTCCCTCTCATCTTCTGTAACACTGGGATAATAATATGTGCCAATTTTGCATGTTTATTGTAAAGATGACTGGGTTATGAGAAGTGATCTAAACACTGAATATATCTATCTAAGGGTTCACTATACAGGCTTCTCCCACTTATCTAACAGGCTAGGAACAGAATACTGTCAGAAAACAGAATTGTTTGAAAAGTGGAATCCATGTACTGTACTGTAGGGAACATGAAAGACTTATGGAGGTTCACTTGTTATCAACTGTGTGTGTGCTGCTTGCAAATTCTCTCAGCTGGCTTAGCACTTTTCTTCTTCCCAAGCTCACTTTGCAAGCTGTGCGTGTGTGTGAGTGGTTCCAAGTGAGCCTCTGTAGGCAAGAAGAAATGATGGAAGAGCAGAATTCCTGTTGAATTAATGGAACTTGTCCTTAATTTGGAAGCATCAAAAGAGTATTTGTCAGAGAAAAGAGTGATTTGTCAGCATCAAAAAGTGGGGGCTTCCTGTAAACAATTTGTTAAAGTAATTGGGAGCTTCCTGATTTGGTGTGATAGTAGTGGGGGATGGGAAGGGCAGGTAAACTTGCTCTTCAAGGACTGCTGCCATGTTTGAAGTGGGAGTTTGGCACGCCAGCATTGCCATTTTATTCTGATGACAGATTATGAATATTTGCATTCAATATTGAACCAGCTTGGTAAGGTTAAATCTGGGAAGACACAGACATAGATGTGCAAACACAACATACACACAGAGAGTTAGTTTTGTTACAAACCTCATCATCACATCTATTTATATTTTGCAGAATCAGGACTCAGATAAGATGTGACTCTCTGTTTCACAGCCTGCATGAATTCTGAGAGTGAATTTTGCCAACATTTTGTTATCCCACTGGCATACCCTACCCCGGGGACTATAAATTTGATATCAGATATACCCACCATGCCAGAGAGGTTGCCTGGGTGGGTACGTAGGCTAAGAGGTCAAACGACCGAAACAGGTCAAGACCAGAAAAATCCCCAGTCACGTAGCCCAAGGAGACCTCAGGCTATACACATCCACATAAACAAAGGGTCCTCAGCCAAGAATAGCCAACTTGAGGGGATTAGCGTGTTATCCCCAGATTGAGCAACTTTGACTCTGGAAAATCCAACAAGGCGAGGTCTATCTACATAAACCAATACTGCAACCCTGCACAACAGCAACCCTACACAACAGCAACCCAGCATAAACCAATCATGTAAATGACCAAGTTGCCATTGTTTGGCATTCCTTCCTTTGTTGTGGCCATTGTTCTTCCTGGGAGAGGGCCTGCCCTCGAAGTACATTCTGCCCTATAAGTAATCCTAGTTTTTGAGGGTCTCCTTGGAGAACTCCTTGCCATGCTAGCAGAGTGGCACTTTGTTAGAATAATGATCCCCTCAGCCATCCCTTCGCTGAGCTCCATTCATGTCGCTGATTCCCGGACCAAAAACTTCAGGATAGGTGCAGTATCACCACTTCTACATTCCTTTGCTATATCCCCTATCCATTTTTTACCTCTTTTCCTTCTCAATAGGTCTTGTGTGCATGAGTGAGTGAGTGCGTTGGTGCGTGATAATATATTCATTTAATCAAATTCATTTATTTGATACATTTTTCTGGCTTTTTAGCTTGGACTGATCCCGTAAAGTTGGATAAAAGATCCTGCTGGGTTACCCTGCCCCTCATTTTACTAATGCCAGTGCTCTGCTAATTTCCCCAACCTTTATAACTTGGAGCAAATCAAAGTGTCCCCCAAGGGACCCCCAGAAGTAAGGGTAACAATTTGGCTGGGGAAGATAAGCCTTGATTTTATGTTTTATATTCTTTTTTATTTTATATTTTATTTTAGAGAATGGGGGAGGCTGAGCTTGGGGACTGCATCAAAAACATGAACTTGGGGGCTGCATCTTCATTTCTGTTGCAATGCTGCAGTGACTTTGGCTGCTTGTACAAAGAACAACTACTTAGCATTCCATAGGCTCTTCGAGTGAACTTTTAAAATGTCTCCTTGAGTAGTTTTTAAAATTAACTTTTCTCTTCTGAATCACAGATGCACAAACAAAAGAGAGAGCTTGCATACATAGGCCTAGCTCTACTGGCATTTTTGAATTGTTATCATTCAAAGAACAGTTATTAATTCCACCTTCTCTTGTCTGCTAGCACAGAATGTTATTCCACGCCTGTGGTATATGGATCTCTCCATCTATTCATCCATTTATCTCTGTCTCTAGGCATGATAAGTTATTCAAAACCTGGAATTTTAATTAGAGGAGCAAAAAGCATGAGAAAATTTGTCCTACTCTATCAATAGAGTGACCTTATTGAGATGCACAATCTGCAACAATGTTACTCATGTCAGAAATCAAAAAGGATAGCTCAGCTTCACAATGTCATACACAAGAAACTGGAATAAAGGGAGAAAAGCCTTATGGGTCTGATGATGAGGTTTGTGATAAGATGTGATGATTATGTCTCTGTTAATCAGGTTATAAGTGAAATGTCTTCCTTGGTGTTTTTCTTTTCTTTTTTAAATAGACATATGTACTATTGAATTTTCTCAATATGTCATCAACTCATCTCATAGGAGATGGGTCTAGTTGGTTTCAGTGAGAAAAAATGTGTAGAGATGAAATAGATGACCTAAGTAGTGACGAGACCCAGCCCCCTCCCTTTGGCTGTGGTTCAGACCATCTGACAGCTTAGCCACCAGATTTGTGTTTAATATCTGATATTAAAAGAAAAAAATGACTGTGTACTGGAGGCTTACATTTCTTTGATATATTTAATACAAGAGTCGCCTGGGTACACAAGGCATTTTTTCTTAGGATAGAAAGGATATGATTTAGGATTAGGTGCATCGTTTTCAAGCCACAGGTTTAAGATTCAATCCTTTTCTAATAAACACTGGGTTGCCCTATCTTGGCCTCAGTTATTCTGCCCCACAAAATAGAAGTTAAAGCTGAAGGGGGAAAAGTTAGTCTTTTTCCTCAGAGAAGGGAGAAGAGAGTTAAGTGGGTGAGCTCTCTGAGGTGAAGATGTGAAATTTGCTTATGTTTACTGAAAAAAAAACCCCTGTGTTTTATTTATTTTAAAGGTTTCTATGCTGCTTCTTACTGCATGGCCCTGTCATGATGGTATACGTAAGAAAAGGCAAAGAATAATCCCAATAAAGGAGAAATCTTGCATTTTAATGCCCTGTCGGTAATGCTGTACAAAAAACCTTATGGATGGGGAACCCACAGATAGAACTGAAAAAATTACCATTTTGGCCTGTAATTCCCAGAATCCCCCATGTTGGATGGGAGAGTCTGGTGAGAGTATTCTAAAAAGACAAGATATTCAATCTCTGGCCAAGGAGCCTTGCTTCCTGCCCACCATGCAAAGATTAGACTTTTGAAAAAGCTTCCACTGGTGACAAATCTTTTCTTTATCCTAATTATAATCTGTAGGAAATGTTGGGGAGGAATATAAAACCAGGCAAGGAAAGTTCAACATGCATGGTGAAATTGCCCCCCAGTTCCCCACTCTCATGGCAGCATTAGACTTAGAAAAGTTTTCATATAAAAGTAGGAATTTTTTCCCCAAACAAAGCTGCTGGGCTCATGGGGTGAGTATTTTTGGGTATGCATGTGGCTTCTCATAGGGGCTCTTTTGTCCAATTAAAATCAATCTAAACAATTGAAATCAATTTTAAATTTAAAACAGTAAAGATTAATTTAAGGAAACTTAATGAGTATTAAACTATTTAACAAATAAAAATAAATTAATCAAATATTAATCAAATTTAAATTATCCTAACAATAAGAAAAGAAGCAGTAATTCTCATCATAGAACAACATCGTTAAAAAACAGCCCCCAATAATTGCAGACTGAGAAAGCCCACCGACTGGTACAAAGGCATACTAAGTAATTCTTGCCAATGAGGCAGAGACCCCACAGGGACCTCCTCCCATCTATCAGTAAAAATGCAAATATAATTAAGATATTTAAAAATTAAATAGTTAACAATTAGCTGTTCATTCATGACAGCCTACATCTGGTACCTGAGGCAGCGACATCTCTTGGCCTCATGGTAGGACCAGACCTGAGGTCCATAGTTTTACATAGGATCTGATTTTGTTTGTTTGGTTTTTGTCCTAGAAAACCAACCTGCTTTTCCTGTAATTCCCTTATTGTTTGTTAATTCCTACATGCCCTTCAAAGTCCAATGAGATATTCAAGTTATGACCTGTACTCTGAGGAAACCTTGCTAAAAATTTTAGGGGGCATACATCTTAAAGATTTTTTCAGATAAGCACCTCAGGCTTGTACTGGCAATGAGGTGGAGAGTTATTAGCTGAAAATGTATTTCCTCTGGAAAGGTGCTGGGATTTAAAAGAAAAATCAGTTCTTGCAAGCTGTGTGTTGAGTTTTCTGTGATGCTATTCGGGTTAAGCCAAAAAGCCTTCACAGTTTGATGCTTTGTTACATTATTTGCTTCTGTTCACTTCCTTAATGGGATTTACTTTCTCTCCTGAGACAAATGTCACTATGCCAGCTATACTCCATGCCATTCTTCTTTCCTTGACTCACACATGCTGTGTGACTTTTATTTTCTGGGTAGCTCATAGCTAGAGTCTCCTTTTGTTTGATGCTGTGAGAATGTCTCCTTGGCAAGAGAGTATATTGAGAAGGCTGGTGATTCCATTACTGAAGCAATGCAACACGACAAAGGGAAACAGCAAATGGCTTGCGCCTGCCAAAACAATGACAACTAGCGCTGAGAACACCCACTTAGGACTACTGCTTAGCATGGGCTGGACACTGTAAAAGCAGATGACAGCGCATTTCAAAAACACTAGAAAGGCTTTTGTGTTGTCAGCAATGAATTCCTCTTGAGAAGAAAAGAGGCACATCTGCAGTGAGGCCTGTTTAGAATCATTTTGACCATTTTTAACATTGTTTCTTGTGTTTCTATTTTAAAGCATGGCTATGGGCAGAAACTAGGAACAGCACAGAAGTTATTAGCTACCCAGACAACAAAAGTCACACAGAGCGTGGAAGTGAAGAAAAGAAAAATAGTAAGCAGTAGGTGACATTTCTCTGAGGTAAAGGGAGAGGGTAATTCGTTCTGAAATGTTGCCATTTGGCTGAACCCCTCCCCCACAACCTTCAGTACAAATAACCACAATTTCCACAAATAACCACAATTCTCATTGTGCACATGTGAAGGTCTCACTTCAGGTAAGTGTTTGTGCAGAAGTTCATTGTTCTGAGGCCACAGCGAGCTTTTGTGAAGTGGGGGAATGAATCCTGTGATTTCTGAGGCTCAGACATCTGTATAAGGTTGCCAGAGTGAAAACTGGAGATAGGTCCTTGTGATAATGGGGCTTCCCATTATCTAGACTTAGCTAAAGGGGGATACTTCCCTCTTCAGTTAAACCAAGGGTTAATGAGGTGTTGGGATTAGATTACATTTTAGTGTGGGTCAACATCACAGGTCACAGGGTGAGAATTGACCAATCAAAAAGGAAAGAGGTGAGCATCTTCAGGATGCTTGAGAAGCTTTCAGGGAGAAGTTATAAAACTTCTTGGGAGGCCATGTGGCTGAGAGAGAACAAAAGGAAACCAGAGAGACATCAAAGGAACCTCTGAGAGATGGGATCTGTGCCAGTAGTAGGCTGCAGGGCCCATGCCTCGCCTCCTGGCCCCTTTCTTCTCTCTTAGACCATCTAAGCCTGTGAACCTAATTGTGAGTAACTAGGAATAAGATAGTTAGTCGCATTAGGGCTGTTTATTATTTTGGAGTTGGCTGATCTAAAGAATGTATCTGTGCTTTTATATCTGTTTTTGTAACTACTTGTAACTTAAGCATACCTAGGAGGGGGGAGCCTCTCATGTGTATTATTGTCTTGTTTATTTGCATGCCTTGAATAAATGCTTTTCTGTAAAACCTTTGTTTCCTCTCCATTTCCACACCAGTCATTGGCACACGCTAGATAGGACTTCTCTCACTCAGAAGGGGGGAGGTGAGAGGGAAGGAAAGGTCTTTAAACTCAGGGATTGGCAATCCATGAACAGCGTCCCACTGTACTGTCCAGTTAATTCAGAATTCAGTGGGTGGTGGCAGCAAGAATTAGTAAACGCTGGGGGAATTTCCAGTCTTTCAAGGGTGGGAGTCAACTTGAAGGGACTGGAAATAAACTCCGGTATGACAGTCCTGCCCTTTAATGGTTGTGTAGAAGCAGGAGTTTCAACAGATGTTTCTTGTAATGCAACCAGGTGACAGGCAACACCTGCTGAGATTACCTCCTCTGAACTTTCCTCCTCCCTCCTCAACCATTAAAAGGACAGGAGTTGTCTTTGGTTTTCACCCTGGCAGCCCAGGGGCTAAAGTGAACAAAGCTCTGTAGAGCACTGTAGTTTCAGCAACTTTTTATGCAGCTTCTTTTTCTGAGCTAGAGTTGAGTGTCTTCTTTTCTGGCTGACCAGACTTGATATCCTCAGGTTCTTAGACTTTGCTTCATCTCAGTCTTTCAAGGAAGGCTGATTATGAATGATTATGAATATTACATCTAATATTGGAGCATTTCTGTTGCTGTATCGATGGACTAGCACTATATTGTCTTGCTTTGAATTCAACCCAAAATGCAAGGGAGGTCTGCAAGTCCTTGATGTCACTGTCCAAGGAAATTCCTTTCACTTTCCACCCAGCTTTGCCAAGCAGAGCCCTAAGGCTTCTGAGAAGTACATGAGATTTGTCTGTGTTCAGGGATAAAACAGAAGGCTCCATACATCATCCTAGGTATTGGTTTGAAGCTGGACTGGTCTACATGACAAATTCATTTTCTTCATACTGCTGTGTAGATACATTATGGTCTAACTGGGGGTCTTCAAGTGGAGACACAATAGCTACTTGCTTGAGATATTTTAGCTCTGGATTTCCTGCAACAGGCAAGGGGTTAGACTAAGTATAAACGCTGATATGTCACAGTCTTGGAACTTCTTTATCTCTCCCCGCTGCCCCTGGATCCCACATGACTGACAATATAAGGGAAAGAGAAGTCTCAAAGTAATTAAGTTTTGAAATCCTCAGATCAATAGGCTGGATGTTAAATAGGGTGCAGTTGTCATATTGGGAAGCAGAAGACTAGCAGGCGCTTTACATTTCAAAGTGAAGTGCCATTGTTTTGCTGTTGTAATAGCCTCATTTGCATCCCAACTAAAAGGGATTTGAGTTTCGTGTTAACCTTTGTAGGAGCTGATGCAGTTGGATGCATTTTGTAATGCCTCCCCCTCCTGCCTCTCCCTGCCTGCACTGAATAAAACTATTGATTAGCATTCCAAGTAGGGAGGAAAGAGAGCTTTCCATGCCTAATTCTGAAACCAGCTTGCATATTTTAGAGGCTGTTGCATACTGACTTGATTGCTATTGGATTCTTGTTCAGGTGGTGTGGCAAACAGCAAAGTGATAGATATGGAAAGAATCTATCACTTTGCTGTTTGCCACATCATCTGGACAAAAATCCAATAGCAATCAAGTCAATATGCAACCTCCTCTACAGGGTGCAAGCTGGTTTTAGAATTAGGAATGAAAATCCATCTATCTATCTATCTATCTATCTATCTATCTATCTATCTATCTATCTATCTATCTACCTACCTCCCTCCCTCCCTCCCTCCCTCCCTCCCTCTAATCTCCCTCCCTCCTTCTCTTCTAGTATAGCCTGCTGCTCTTGGAAAGAATGGACTTTAAAGAAGAGGGGAAAAAGAGGGATGGGATGAATCCAGAATTTTCTGAATATGAATCTGGATCTGAATCCCTGGAAGATTCTGCGAATCCACGAATCTCATGAATCTGAATCTTTCGAATCTTCCCGAGGGGGACAGGAGAAGACCAGAGAGTGTGAGATTGCACTCCTCACAACCTTCTGCCACCAGCCCTGGGCAGGATCGCACCGGGGGCGGGCAACAAAAGAGCGGGGAGCATCAGATTGTACTCCCTGCCACCTCCTCCCCCCACCGTGGGCCTGATCGCAGTGGTGATGGGTGGGAATAGAGCGAGAGCGCGGGATTCAAGGATTCGGTTGTCCCAGCCCTAAAAAAAACAAATCAAAATAACAGGATAGAGCAGTGGTTCTTAACCTTTTCTTTACTGGGGACCCCCTGTAAATATAATTTGTTACTGGGGACTTAACACAAGATTTAAATATTTAAATTTAGATTTAAATAGTCAAATATTTTAAGTAATCACATATTTATTTATTTATTTATTTATTCATTCATTCATTCATTCATTCATTCTGGAGACTGGGATTCAAAACCCAGCTCAGATGCTGGATGACACTGGGCAAGTCACATTCTCTCAGCCTCAGAGGAAGGCAAAGGTAAGCCCTCTCTGAACAAATCTGGTCAGATTTGAAGTGACTTGAACACAACAGCAAAATGCCACTCACAGGGGGAGTTTCTTTCCAGCCACCACGTCTCTCCACCTTTAAAATGGACTTATGGAGGTTTTCTTGGTAAGATTTGTTGCCTTTGGTTTTCTCTGAGGCTGAGAGAATGTGACTTGCTTGAGGGCACCCATTGGGTTTCCATGGCTGAATGGAGATTCAAACCCTGGTCTCCAGAGTCATAGAGTCATAGTTTGGGTGCATGCAGACACCTGCCACCATGTCCCTTTTGTCAAAGATGCAGCAGCAGGAAGAGTCCATGTGCCACAACTGCTCCCTCATTTGCAAACAGTTTGGGTGTGCAAGCATGCCTGCCACTGAGTCTCTTTCATCTGGAACACAGCAGCAGGGACTGTGGGCACCAAAATTGAGTGCATACCCCCACGTATTGCCATGTCCCTCAGTGTTTACACAGCTTTGCAGGGGTATAGCTTTGCAGGAGCAGCCTCCCAAGTTCCAGCTGTTGCCCACCCCAGTTAGAGGATGGTCAGACAGAAAATGTAGAATGCTTTCAGGAAAGATTCTTTTCAAGGAAATGCTATTACATTCTGGAGTAGCCTGAAAAATGTAGCACTTACAAGATAAAACACAGAAAAAACACACACAAGTGAACATATAATCGGTGGTGCTTTTAAATTTCCTGTTGTCTTGGTAACTGAACTCCTGATATTCTCTTATATATATTATTCTCTCTTGATATGCAATAGGTGCATGCTATTTTTCTTTATTTAATTGAGGAGGAAGCTGAGTCTCAGAAAGAGGCTCCGTCAGCAAAGGAAGCCAAGCACATAGTAGGAATCTAAAGCAAGGCCTTTAGCTTGATCAGCCCAACTGGCTGCTTCAGACTTCACAAGCCTATCTTAAGAAGTCAAGAGTAAAGCATCAAACCTGGACACTATCCTTAGCAAGTATTTCTCTGCATTTGCATGATAAATCATTTAGGGTCATAAACACCTTTATTAAACATGTATTCTAAATCAATCGTATAGATAATTGTATTTAAAACCCCTTTCTTTTTTTAGCTTTTAGTCTAATCAGCCTAATTCTAATTCTGTGAGAACAGTCTAATGATGCACAATGTTGTTTTGAGTGTTGTGGATCATTTTTGAGTTAATCTTGAATTTCTAATGATTAGCTTTCAGATCATACAGGAAGGCTATTTACTTTCAAATGGTGCCATTCTGTGGTCTCCTTTTATCTCAGTGTGAATTTATGGTCTATTCAGTTTCTCATCAGTGGATCAAGGTATGTGCCTTGGAGGGAAAGGATCACTTCCTGCCCGGCATCCATTGGAATGGGCTAGGGAATATTGGGCTCTCCATATGTTTGACTGCGTCTCTCATCAGCTGTAGCAGGCATAGCCAAAGGAGAGGGGTCATGGGAACTGCAGTCTAACCACATTTGGTAGTGTTCCTGTTTCCCATTCTTGCCCTAGGGCCTAGAAGGTCAGCATGGAGCCTATATGCCTTTAAAGATACACACGCAGAATGTTCTGCATTCTATTCAGATATTTGAAGGTAAAGGAGCAGTTTCCCATTCCTTCTATTGTGTGGGACATCAGTACAAGATGAGATGCACAGCATGTACCTTGTAAAGATATGGGCACATTCTGTGGAAGACACTGAAATGAGGTGGAGACAGCTCCACCTCATTTCAGTGTCTTCCATAGCATGTGCCCATATCTCTACAAGGTACATGGCTACTGCATGACTTTTAAAATGTTTTACAGTTTTGCAGCAAATGTTGCCAGAGGAATGTACTGTTAGTACATAACAAGGTCCTTGAAGTATATATATTTCTTGAGGCAAGAGTGGGGAACATCAGGATAACTGAAACCAAAGATGTGTGAGTGAGGCATGAATAGGTATTTTTAAAAGTTAGGATTTCTTGAATTGTATCAGCACATTATTATATGATATCCATGAAATGGCAGGAAAGTATACTGGAAAGTGATCTTCGTTTTCCTGTTGCCATATCATTCATCCTCTTGAGTCTTGTTTTATCCACCTTTTGGCTCTCCACCTCTGGTGACTGCCTCCTCTGCTCCACCTCTGGTGACTGCCTCCTCTGCTCCTTTCCTGCTTTCCCGTCGCATCACCTACGTCCCTGCCATCAGAGAAAGAGATGCTCACTAACATCAAAGTCAAAATATTTCCATTTGATCATTGAGCTGTGCTGCTGGATGGTATCTATGTAGGATTTTGGCCACCTGTGTATGCCATCTTGCACTCTTCCTCCTGTGTTTCTAGACCTGCTGAGTGTACTAATCTTTGGCCCTTTCCGCACGTGGGAAAGGAACCACGCAAAAACGCTACTCACTGGACTTCTTCAGCATCCGGGCGAGTCCGTCAGGACGAGGAGCAGTGTGAGCTCGTCGCTCCGCACTGCTCCGGCATCCAAAATGGCGGCTTCCGGTTGGTGGAGGCTCTCCACCAACCGGAGAAGCTCACCAGCCTAAAGCCTGCCCCTGGCAGATCTGCAGGCACGCACTTGCGCACGTCTGCAAATCTGCACCAGAGCACAGCGACAGAGAGACACGGAGTCGCGCGCTCCCTGCTTTTTAAAAGAGGTTTTTAAAACCTAAAAAGAGGTTTTTAAAAACACGCTGCGTGACCAGTTCCGGTCACTCCAGAGCAGACTGAGGTGTGGCACTGCAAAAGTAGTCCACCCCAGTCCACTCTACGGTGTGGAAGACCTCCGTCAGAGGTCACTCTGCACTGTTTTAATAGCCCGGTGTGGAAAGGGCCTTTCTTTTTCTCCTTAGTATGAGATGTGCTAGGTACTAGCCATGCAAATAAGTTTAAGATAAGGGAAGATATCAGAACAATGGCATAGATTATATTATAAAATAATTGATTCTCCTTTTTTAGCAGGATTAATGGAAGTTCATTGGGGTGGAAAAGCTTTTCAAGGTTTCGGTTGGCTGAAAACCGCTAGGCTAAATGCAGAGGTGCTTCCTGAAATAGTTACAGTGAGCCTGATTTAGAAGTTTATTCTGTCGTGGGTAAAAAGTTTTCCAAGCACTTATTGCTTTGTTTCTGAGTTGCTAAGCAATTCTAAACAAGCCATTCTGTCTTGCAAGAATTGTGCCCAAAGTCAATTGAGATAACTGATTGAGAACATGCGTTCGTTCACAGAAAGAAAGATGCCTATGTTAGAATGTTAGAATGATCTGTTACCTGTCTTGCAATTTATGTTAAGCAACTTTTGTGCACATTTTGTCTCTTTGGATGCTCTATAAAAATTCTGATGTTTCAATAAATGTTTCATCTTTCATAGACTACTGGCTGCAACCAAACTGACAGCAGGGGCTGATGAGATGTTTCCTCCCCAAGAATAATTATGTGTTATGTGTGTGCTTTGTATATGTGGGTGGGTGTGGGAGGGAGAGAGAGGGAGAGAGACTATTTTCCAACCTGAGTTAGAGCCCAATTTCAGCTCCCTAATTCTATCAAGAAAACAAGGGTGGACTGGTATTTCAGCCATGCTCAACAGTTCCTTCTTGTGTCTGCTGGAGTTATTTTTTTTTCTTTAATTTCTGAAAACCTTGATGTTACTTGACATTAGCCATGCAGTTCCACCCATCTGTATTTATTGAACCAAAAGAAGCCTCTTTTGATTCAGTGTGACTTATACCAAAATAAATGTCAGCCTATACTATCTGAAGAATTAAGTTCTTCTTCGTGGTCTCTGTGCCATAGAAAGACATAGAAAGACACATAGAAAGAAAGACGCAGAAAGGGGAAACCGTTCTTACAGCCTTTTTTTGTGGAAAAAACAGGAAAGAATGAAGAAATAGCAGAAAACTAAGCAAACTGCTCAGAGAGGGAGGCTTTCCGAGCTGCTAACAGTTCGGCGGACTAAAAGAAACTGAGGAGAGACCGTTAACTTGGCAGGACTGAGCATGCTCTGTACCAGATGGGGGAGGGGTTCCTACCAAGCTGCTCAGGTCTGGAACTTTCCGAAACGCTACTGCACATCTGTGAAGATTCCCATTGTGTGAGGGCACAGATGACCACTCGAAGAACCACAGTTACAGGTAAGCAACCTGTTCTTCTCTTCACTTATGTAGGGTTACTTTTGAATACACATGGCTAGGAATGCACTATAAATATATTCAATTAACTGTACTGATTTTGTACACTGATGTCCTTTACACTAAATGGAATGGGGCTTATTCTTGTCCGTGATGTTTGTTAATTTGCTTTTGAAGGCAGAAACGTTGTTTTCCAGACTGGCAATAATAATTGTTTTCTAAGTTTCCCTTACAGAGGCAACCCTAATCATTTAGGGATCATGCAGACAACCTGATGATGTTATGTTGTTTCATAGTTCCATAGCTGTAACTCTCACTAGTTCTTGCTTTTGACCTTGAAATGACCTCATGAAACTAAATCAAGGTATAGGAAGCACTGTCATGTAGCCAATCAGAAGTGGGTAGGTAATGTTGTGAAGGCAAAAGAGATAGACAGAAATACTTTTTGCCCTCATTTTCACCACATTTCACAGTTCTGCCCTGAAAAAAGAATTAAGTAGATGTATTATGTGGAGGGCAAGATTTTCCATAAGATGAGCTCCAGTTCTGAGTCTGACTTAATCAGTAGAGGATAGTCTTATCAAACTAACCTCATAACAAAGTGGCTTACTACTCTTGAGACCTGCAGCTCAAATAAGAGCTGAGAGCATAGGAAGCATAACGTTCTACATGTCCAGTTCCATGCAATTTACCTTCCTTAAGATAGCTGTCAAGCTCTGGGTGACTCTACTGCAGCTACTGAAGACAACTAGACAGTGTTGCAGTTGCCAGGGGAAGGGAAATGAAGTTGCTCTCCTGGAGAGAAGGGTAAGTGCCTTGATTTCTCTTCCCTGAATTCCCTGGTAGCCACTAAACAGCTACAGCATTGCCAACTGGGGCATCACCATTGCTTTTGAGTGGAGATTTTGGATGTTGCTCTAAGAGTTAGTGAATATCTCCTTGTTCAATGTCCTAAACAAGACATGTATTGATGTCTGGGCAAATCGTGGCCTGTGGATGCCTAGAGCCAACTTTTGTGGCTTCTGAAGTCACCTGCAGTCCCTCAACCCTCCATTAAAAAAAAAAAAAGAGAGGAAAAAAAAGAGACCAAGAGAGAGAAAGAAGAAATCTGTGTTATTTTGGGGCATTTTTTGCCCCTCAAAGACTCAGAACCACCTCAATCTATGAAATCATGCAAAAATAGCCTCCACTCCCCACAAGTACTCTAGAACCCCATATTACCCAAATACCTCTATTCTCTCCTTCAGTCACTCTCAAAATGGTAATTTGAAGTGACACAAGGTATTTAGGTTTGCTATGAGATGTGGGGGGAAGCCCACTGACCGCTGCGTCCCATGCAGTTCCCACCCTAATATAGATGCATGTAATCTCAAGTTATACACCTGTATGTCAACAAAATTCCTGCCAAAATCTTTTAGAACAAGGGAGTGTCAGTGTCCAGTGTATCCACTGTCCAGTGTGTCCACAGTGCACACACTGCCACTGTCCATATTCTTTTTGATTATTTTTAAAGGACTACTTAGAGCTATGGCTAGATCTTAACTATTAACAGTAAAGATATGGACAGTATGGCCCTTCAGGTATTGGTAGACTGCAACTTCCAGCAGCCTAATCCAGAAAAGAGAATGGTGAGTGATGATGGGAGTCATCGTCCAACAATATCTGGAAAGTGACATGTTTCACATCTTTTCTAAAGTGTGCCTGACTTTGCTATATGTATTGTGTAATCTCACGACAGCATGGCAAATGGGCTATTTTGTGAGCTGTTCAAATGGTTGTTTTGTGAACTGTGCAAATGTACCCAGTTGTACGGGCAGTAACATAACACAACATATAAATAGGGGCAATTAAGGAGGACTAAATGTGTGAAATGATTTATTTTCACTGAGTTAACCAAACTCAGTATACACCCAAAATGCCCTTGAATGGGATTGGATACTCGAGAGGCTGCTCATCTACCCTAAGCAGGTTTGTGTCAAGGTCACTTGCAAGCAAGGCTAGAATGCAAATACATTTGAGTCACTGGTCTAATGTCCTTTGATTGGCATGTCTGAAATGAGTTTGTGGCCCCAGTCTAGCTCTTAATGAACAGCTTATAAGGTGTCATCTCTGCTTGCAAAGCTCAGATGAGAAATGAATCTGTGTGCAGCTCTGACAAACCAGAAAGGTATTTTTGCTCTAAAGAAAGGCTTGGAAGCATCACCTCACTTACAGTACTGATACAGCAGCTAAGCAAAAGTGTGTAGATTATCATGAAGCGTATTTGACAAAGCTTTTCAAATCTACATGGCCTATTTTAGCTTTGACCTCCGCACATGTGAATTTGTGTTTGAGTGAAGCATTGCATCCCTATATGTAAAATGGCAGCAATGGGCATGAGTGTGCATGTTGCAGCCATTAGGTATTATGGCACACGGGCATTCACATTTCTTCTTTTATGCTGGGTTCCTGGAGCAGAACTTCTGCATAGAAGGAGGCCCACTGTAAAATTTCCTAGAGACTAAACATAGCTAAAGCTGAAGTGTTTTTTTTGTTTTGTTAATTTACTAGGAATTGACTTTATAGTTTTTCTGTTAATATTAAATTTATATCCTACCTTTTCCAAACAGAACCGTAAGGTTCCTTAGGTGGTCCCCCATCCAGGGAAAGAAGAAACAGCAAATCTGCTTAACTTCAGCAATTGGTATTACCACTGACTTCAGACTAAACATTTGGGATGCTTCTATAAAATGGCTGATTTTGCAACACAGGGCATAAGAATGTGGCAAATGATCACATGTCAGGCAGCATGTTTTCCACCCACCCTTTAACCCATGTCTACAGCTGTGTGAAACAGAGCCTTTGCTTTTATTAGTAAACACAGTCCTGAATGCAGCAATTACTGTTAGTGAGTCACAGCAGTTTAAGCCCAATTTATGCCACTATAATCTACTTTTTTGGTGGTGGTGGAGGTCAGAATTCTTTACCAACTGCACCAGAATCAACCTCCCAAGTACTTTTTTTAAAATTTTTATTAAATTATAAAGAAAAAACAAACAAAACATAACACCACGTGATTACCATAAAAGTGAAAAAGAAAACATTACAACGAAATAGCTTACATTGCTATTTGTTTCCAGATCCTTTATCATCATAAACTTATTCCACATGTTATATATCATATTGCTTATACATTTTTGTTACATTCTTAACTCTATCCTTTTCAACTATGTTTAACCTATTGCTGTTGCTAAATATGATCCTATTACTGAAAATATTAATACTAACCCTAGCTTTAAATGTAACCTGAAATATAACCTTAAATAAAACCTTAAATGTGAGCCCTAACACTAAGTGTAAACCCATCCCCTGTGCGAATTATCTTTTAGCTTACTCTACTTTCCAAAATTGTAATTCTTCTTGTGGAGGTGTGGCGCTTCCCTCTTTTATTAGGACTTTTTCCACAAATATCTTCCATATTTCTTCAAAATCATTCTCTTTCGTTATTCCTTTTCTGACTTTAATTTGACATGTTAGCTTATCATTAATTGCTATTTTCCACACTTCTTTATACCAATCCTCACTACAAGCTACTTTCAGTGGGACAACGAGTTCTATGAGCAAAGAGATGGGATAGCCATGGGAAGCCCGCTCAGCCTGGTGATAGCAAATTTTTACATGGAGCACTTTGAAAGGCAAACCCTGGAAACAGCACCAAAAAAGCCCACTACATGGTTCCATTATGTGGATGACACCTTTATCATCTGGAGCCACAGTGATGAACAGCTGACCCAGTTTCTGGACCATCTAAGCAGCATCTACCCGGACATCCAATTCACCATGGAGAAAGAAAATGAGGGAAAACTATCATTTCTGGATGTCCTAGTCACACACAAACCCAACCATCGATTGGGCCACACGGTGTACAGAAAACCTACACACACGGACAGATACCTACACAAAGACTCCAACCACCACCCAGGACAAAAAGGAGCACAATAAAAACTCTGGTAGACCATGCAAAAAGAATTTGTGAACCTCACCTCTTGAATGAGGAACTGATCATTTAAACTGGGCTCTACAGGCTAATGAGTACTCCAGCTCAGATATCAGAAGACCCTCAAGACCCCAAAAAAAACCACAGGAGTAAGAATAAACAGCCACCTGAAGGGAATGTGTTTTTACCATATATCAAAGGAGTCACTGACTGAATAGGGAAACTCATGAAGAAACATAACCTCCGAACAATTTACAGACCAACAAGGAAAATTCAGCAAATGTTTTGCTCAGCAAAGGACAAGAGGGATCCCCTAACGTCTGCAGGAGTTTACTGCATACCATGCAGCTGTGTTCAGGTCTACATAGGGACTACAAAACACAGCATCCAAACACAAATCAGAGAACAGGAAAGATACTGCAGGCTGATCCAGCCAGAAAAGTCAGCAGTAGCAGAACACACTATAAACCAACCTGGACACAGACTGTTATTTGAAAGCACAGAAATTCTGGACCATTCTAACAACTATCAGTTCAGGCTACACAGAGAGGCCGTTGAACCCCACAAACACTTGGATAATTTTAACAGGAAAGACGAGACTCGGAAGGTCAACAAAATTTGGCTGCCAGTATAGCAAAACACCAAAATCAAAACACAAAAGATACTAATGAGCCCTAACGAACCCCACCTGGGCTCAGGAAGTCTCCCTCCAGGAACAAGTATTCAATACACACAATAGGACTATTATGCTAATTGCTCCCTCCCCTCTGGAGGAGGAGACTGGCCTATATATTCTCCACTCCACTTCCACTTCACCATTCCTCTGAAGATGCCAGCCACAGATGCAGGCGAAAATAAAACCAGAACACGGTCTCAAAGCCCGAAAAACCCATGAACCAATGGATTCTGGCGGTGAAAGCCTTCGACTCTATAACAAATTAAATAATAGTTTTCACTTTCAGGAAAACATACCCATATACTTCTTATTAAGAATTACATAGAATTTGGAAGTAGCTCCAGATGTTGGAGGATGCTCAAGATGATGCCATCTCCTGGGTTGACTATTACAAAAAAGAAAAAAGAAAAAAAGAAAAAAAGAAAAAAAAAGGGCAAGGATAATCTTGGGAAAGACACACTCTCTCAGCCTTAGCAAAAGCCTAGGCAAAGGCAAACCTCCCGCTGAAGAAATCTGGCACAGGACAATTGTCATAGTTTTTCTCAGGATCTCCTCAGATTGAAAATGACATGAAGGCCCTTTCTACACAAGCAGGAAAATGTGGATTATTAATCTACCATTTTCCTTCCTGTGTAAACAGGGTCACATACTACAGTACAGAGATAATCCAGGTCAAAACTGGCTTTTCTTCGCTTAGCTCCTTCTGGTATCCTGGGGTTTGTAGTTTGATGATGCACTAGCACACTTGGGCAGAGAAGGCTGTGACACCTTGTCCAACTACAAGCCCCAGGAAGCCATGCAAAGGAATCTTCTTCAGCTGTCCTTGAAATCTCAAGAACACTGTATTTTCCAGTCAAGTCTCAAGTCCTGCAACAAGGAAGGCCCTTTAAAAAATCAAAAACACCAGCCTCTAGCCCAGTCTCAGTTCTCTACCCTGATGTCCAGTCTCAAGTCCTAAAACAAGGAAGGCACTTAACAAAACTGAACTAACACCAACCTCTAGTCCAGTCCCAATCCGTACTCTCTAGTCTCAAGTCAAAAGAATAGGAAGAAGAGAATAATTACCTTGCAGAGGGAGGCAGCCACACGGGCAAGCAGCAGGAGCGTGGGCCTGATCCGGGGCTCTAGTGCCAGCTCTCGTGGCAGCTCTGGCCTCTGGGCATGCAGGAAAGCGGCTCTTGCTGCCCTTGCCTCCCCGCGCGGGCCTGATCCGGGGCTTTCGCACCAGCTCAGGCCTACAGACATGCAGGAAAGTGGCTCTTGCTGCCCCTACATGCCTGCATGGGCCTGATCCAGGGCTCTTGTGCCAGCTCAGGCCTCCGCGAATGAAGGAAAGTGGCTCTCATTGCCCTTGCATGCCTGCACGGGCCTGATCCGGGGCTCTCATGCCAGCTCTTGCGCCAGCTCAGGCCTCCAAGCATGCAGCAAAGTGGCTCTCGCTGGTCCTGGTTGCCCGCGCAGGCCTGATCCAGGGCGCTCAGGCCCCAGGACATGCAAGGATTCGAAAGATTCAATTCGCCTGTTTTGGCCCAGGGATTCGGATTCATGAATCTCAAATCCTCCCCAAGAATTCAAGGATTCGGTTGGCCCATCCCTAATCCATTCCATCTCTTTGCTTAATCATTTGTTCAAATGTGTTTTCTCTAACATCTTTATTATTACTTTTCCAATTGCTTGTCCACTGCTCTAACTGAATATAGTTAAACCATGATATCTTAGTACCCTACAATCTCTATTTTATTTTATCTTTATTTGTCCTTATATTCATCCAATCTTTTGACTTATATATTCTCTGCTTCTTTAATTCCTTCTCTAATTCATCTCTCAAATTCTTTGAAAATTTTTCCATCGTCACTACTGGGGTTAATGGTGAAATAGCAAGCATTAATTTTTCCTTATTTTTCTTCCACATTTCTAATATATTTTTCAAAAAGGGTTTTCTATTTTTTTCTATTTCTCTCTTACCAGAGTTCCAAAAAAAGATATTTTCTAATCTCCTCTTAATTTCTGTTGCTTCCATCTCTAATCATTCTAAATCCCCTTTTCTCCCCCAACTATATGGAAATTTCCGCCCTACATTGTTATAGTGCCATTATTCCACTTTCAACAACCCATGGAATCCTGGGGTTTGTAATTTACTGAGGCCAAAGAACTCTCTGGCTGAGAATTTTAAATGCCCTCCCTGAAACTGCAAACCCCAGGATTCCACAGGATGTTGAAAGTGGAATAATAGTGTAGTGCAGAAATGGCCTATGTTGCAGGGGCTGTATCTCTTAAAAGGTGGGTTTTCTGGAGGTAGCACCAGAAGAAGTAGCTATGCAGAGGTAACCATATGCCAGACATATATCTCCTGATACAGGGTTTCCACCAATTCCTGTGTAAAGGCCTTGTAAACGACAAAGCTACATCTTGCAATTGCCATGAATTAGGAAGAAACAACTGGTTCATGTGATAATTATAAATTATGAGCTATGATTCCCCATATCATGTCTACCTTTTCCTAAAAATATTCTCTGCCAATTACGCTCATGCTAGAGTGACTATTTGTGGTATGGAAGCATTGTGAATGGTGCCACACACTGAGACCACTGGTCAATGGTTACAGCCACAATGTGAAAACTATTCCAGACGGTTTGTATCAGGGATCGGCAAGGTAGTACTCTCCAGATATTTGGCACTGCAATTCTTATAATCCCTGGCTATGGGTCATGGTGGCTGTGATTTATGTAGTCCAAAAACTTCTGGAAGGTATCAATTTGCTTACCCCAAGTGCATGTAATCGATTAGATGTTGATCTTGATGAGATTTATCTGCCCTTTACCTAATCAGATTTCCCACCTCATTCCTTAAATCTGTGTAGATTAGGTAGCCCTGCTATGTTTCATTTTTAATTGGTCTGTTTTATTCTCTTTCTATGTGGTCTGTTTATTTCATTCTGATAGTGAGATAGCCTAAACTAAAATTACAGCTGGGATGCCATAAGAAGGAAGAAATTAGCAAAAGAGCAAAAAGCATGTACAGATGATGATAAAAATGTCTGATCAAGAAATAAAAGAAGGTAATTAAAGAAAGAGTATTAGGTGGCAAATAAGAACACTGCCAGTTTGAGGAGCCCTGAATGGCAAAGCCAATAAATTGAAAAAATGCCTATTATAACTGGATATAGAACTACCTAAGAGGAAAATATGCCTAAGAAGAACACATAGCCAAGGTAATATATTGGAACCATGCAGTAAACCAAAGTAATGGGTTCAAAACAGAAACCACTGTCTTCTTCAAAGCAGAGCAAAAGGGTGACATGAAATTTCAGCTCCTGCAAAAGAAATAAGTATTCTTCAGGGGAAAATATACTTCTGCTTGTAGTTTATTTACCACATTCCTTTTCGTTTTGAGCAGACTCGTCATAAGCTCTAGACACTCATTTGTGTGAGAGAAACAGGTACCTGGAAATTCCAACAGAAACTAGAGGTAAGTGGCTTGTGACAGAAATACTATTCTTTGGAGGTCACATGAGAAGTGTAGAGTTTTTATTATATATATATTTTTAAGTCAGAAGAAGATATAAGAAAACACGGCAAGATTACAGATGGAAGATATTATCACCAGACCATCATAAAATTCCATGTTTGAAGCAGACTACTAGCACAATAAAAGGTTCACCTGAAAGCACCCTACTGCAGGTTTCTCCTAACCTGTTGCCCATCAGACGTATTTCAAAATGCAACATGATAGGAACAGCTCTGTCAGGAAGCAAATAATCCCAATCCTAAAAGAGTTATATTGATTTCTGTCAGTTTCTCGGCTGAATTCAAAGTGCTGGTTTTGACCTAAAAAGCACTAAATGATGTGATACTTTTGTACGTGGAGGATATAATTCTTCCCATGGTCTTAGATCCTGAGGGAAGGTTCACCTCATTATCATCTCATTAGGAAGAAGTTGAAAGAGGCATGGTTCCTCATCCCTATCTCTTTAAACTGAAGAACTGAGGTATCTTTGCTGTTAGTCAACTAATTTGTATCTGTTTGGAGATCCTTCTCATCATTCTCTGGTTACCTTGGCTCTTAACTCATAATCAGTGATATAATCCAAACAGGCAGAGTTAGCCTCAGCACTCTACATAAGCACTCTGAAGCACTGCACTTTCAAGATTTTTAATATGGGAGAATGAGTGGGCAGCTTAATGAGCAAATATACACAAACCATAGCTTAATGAGCAAACATATACAAACAACTCCCTTTAGGGAGGAACATAGGGTTCTCATTATCTAGATCCATATTTTATCTTTGATTTTACATTTCATGTAAGGCATTACACATCTTACATTAAATTTATCTTGGCAAACATCACCATGAGACAGCCATGCAGCCATATATTTGTAAGAAATTGAACCTTTATGTGTCTTCTGTGGATGAAACAAGCATGTATTGGTATCTTTAACTGGCATCCATGGAAATTAATAGTTTCCCACAGCTATTGCAATCCATTGAAGCATCCATTATATATTCCTATAATAGGTATTTATCTATGTTATCTATTTACATAGCCTATTTCATATTAAGCGAAGAGGTTTTCTCTCCGCTCTCTTACTAGAATTTTAAGGGTATTTACCAGCAAGGAACAGTACCAGCAACATAAAAGCTGTCATAGGTAGCAAAGTCTGACTGCACTGGAAGCTGTGCAAACAGCCTAGCTGTTGTGTCTCAAGGAGCATCATTTATAATTTCCTTATCCCCCTCCTCAGTCCTTACCAACCAATGAGAAATCAATTCTACAAATTTTTACCAAACCTTGTTAATGTGAACAAAACTCTTCTTTTCTAATGGGAACTGAGATTTTTCCAGCCACCTATAAGGGATGAATCACTGACCATTGCTATGCCATCTGTCTGCCAACAAATAATTGTTTCAGTCCACTCAGGCCTGATTATACCAATTATAGTGTGAATATAGGGTTTCTTCTTTCTATATGCAAGTCATCTGCTTACTATAAATCATGTTCCAAAGTAGCATTCAGGCTGTAAGAAAGTATATAAGGAGGTGACATTATATAGAGCGTTCTCTGTGGTAATCTTGCCAGTAATGCCAGCCCTAAGAATATCATTTAGCACTTCCTTTATTGATATTTTGATGTAAGGTTAGGGCCAATCTCCTTACCTGGGTATTTATAGGTGGTTTGCTGCTCTTATAATGCATCTTGTTTCTGTTAGATATGTGTTTTTTGGATTTTATTGAAGCTTTTAGTGCTGTTTTACCACTCTGGTTACCTGGTCTGGGATTTTTATGAAAGGTGAGCTATAAATAGAAATAAACAAATAACCTTCTTCTCACATGATATCTTTTGTATGTTCTGACCACATAACAGTCTTACAACTGTACTGTTTGGACAAAACCCCTTCCAGAACCAATGTTGAGTTTTTGATCTGATTTCTATCTGAGATTACAATTGGTGATGAAAAAAATAAGAAACATTTGGTTATAACTGTAATAATATTCCCATATGTAAAATAGTTCAATGTATATAAAATGAACTGATATCTTCTTTGCTTTATGTAGCTAAATTTGTTTAATGTTTCTTTCTTTAGAAACAAAGAAGAAAATCACACATGAAAATGACCTACACCACAAAATAAGTGAACATTTAACTATTCTTTATTGGCTTTCTGTATGCATCTTGAGGCACAAGAATTAAAGATGTGTGTCTGTTAAAGGTAACAGTGGAAATGACCTTTGACTTTCAGGACATATCTATACTGGCAGTTGGTCCAGGCTTTGGAATGCCCATGGAATGCAGCTTTAATTCCCAAGTTGCAGCTGCAGTGATGAAGTTCATGAATATCTTAGTCCAAGTGACAAACAGGATTGGGAAAGGGGAGTGAAGGAGTTTCACTGTACTCATCAAAGTATGTTATGCATGTGATGATGGGGCTTCCCATTATCTAGGCTTATCAAAGGGAGATACTTCTCTCTTCAGGTAAACCAAGGGTTAATGAGATGTTAGGATTACATCAAGGGTCACAGGGTGAGAGTTGACCAACCAAAAGGAAAGGGTCAGCATCACAGGTCACAAGGTGAGAATTGACCAACCAAAAGGAAAGAGGTGGACATCTTGGAGAGGCTTCCAGATCCTTCCAAGGAGGAAAATATAAAACTTCTGAGAGGCCATGTGGCCAGAGAGAAAGAGAGAGAGAGAGAAAGAGAGAAAGAGAGAGGGGAGAGCTGGCCCAGTTGAGCTGGCAGGCATGCTGTGTCTCCTGGACCCCCCTCTCTCCTCCTTTAGACCATCTACACCTATAACCTAATTGTGA